>CAVLJG010000009.1:57483421-57842967 GCA_963669975.1 Acanthoscelides obtectus | reverse complement strand
CCAACTTCAACAGAATTAGATGCTACTGTGATATATTTACGACAAATGTTAATTACCTGCTAAAGGCAGCTAAGGCTTATTCGGACCAATAACTCATGTTACAAATTTATACCTGTGTTGCATTTGTTGTTTTCTTTTCGCTTTTTTTCGCTTTTTTTTTGCTTTTGTATTATGTTTATAAATTGTCCTATAAATGGGAAACTGTTGGACAATAAAGCTATTATTATTATTATTATTATTATTATTAATATGGAATTGCCAAACTTCTCGGAGTTAGAGGCCATGGTGTCCGGCATACTGTTCAAGAGGAACTTTTTTTTATATCGAAGCAGCCGCGCAGCCAGAAGCCTAAATGCCGGAACACCGCGGCTGCTATGATGATCACAAAGAAATTTTGGGAAAAAACTGGAGGTGATTAATTTGGCGTTGGATGATCCTAGTACAAGTTGCAGCCCCCTCAGATTCGCAAAATCCATCAGACATTTTACAGCTTGATTTAGATAAGGTACATCAGTTTACTATGTAACATAATCTTGCTATTAATCCAGATAAGACACAAGTGTTATTGTTTTGTACTGATCAGAAGAGGAAAACTGTCGAAGATTCTTTCCATCTAACTATTGATGGCATAACATTACAGCATACTCAAACAGCTAAGGTACTAGGAGTGGAAATTGACACAAAATTAAGATTCCGCAGCCAAATAGCTAATTTGATGAAAAAACTTACCTGTGTTCTAGGGGTCTTTATTCCAATCGCTACTTGCTTAACTTTAAGCTGAGACAAAAACTGTGCGAATCTTGGTGATGTCAATCTCAGTTACTGTGATGTCGTTTATTATCCATGTTTGGACCAAAAATCGTCTTCAAATCATCCAAAATAACTGTGTTCGCTTTATTTATGGGTTGCGTAAATACGATCACGTAAGTGATAAATATAGGGAATTGAACTGGCTTAGGTTAGGAAGTTTGGTTAAACATAAATTCTTAGTTTTAGTTCATAAAATAATATTTTCAGCCTGAATATCTAAGAGCTAAGTTAAGATTTAATTACGAAGTGCATGACAGGGCTGTTGAATCGTTATAGTATCAGAACCACCCCACACACTTCTGCATTATTCCAACGAGGATTTACATATAATGCAGCACGTTTTTATAATCAGTTGGACAACAGTATTAAATTGATATCTTTGGAAAGTTTTCGTAAACATACTAAAAGCATGTTGCTCGCTATTGATTAAATAAGCATTTCTGCTACAGATATAGATTGTGTCTATTTGTATTTTATACTTAGGTATATATATGTGTTCTTTTTTTCATTGTTCTTATATTTTTTTTCCATGTTTTGGACATCAGATGTAACCGACATAAACAGTTAAGTGTAAGAGTAGGCTTGGCTAAACTTCGCTGTTTATGTCCCTCCGGGTTATCCAATAAAGACGTTATTATTATTATTGTTATTATTATTATTATTATTTTTACGAAAACAGTGTACTCTAGGAAAAACACAAAAGTAATTATTTATAGCAAATTGAAGGTAACATTCGAAAAATTGCGCACCGACAGTGGCGTACTATTTTTATTTGGAAAAGTAAAGCCACTAATCCTCGGTATCTCCGCCACTGCTGCACGTTAATTTTAAGACTTTTGAATGTGGACAATACATAGGTAAAACCATATGTCAAATTTTAGTTCATTCCAGTTGACGGTTGAAAAATAATTGTTTTTTATTTTTAAAATCTTTTTAATGAAGCACTCGCGGAAAAAATGTTACATAGAAGACCCCCCTTAAAATGCGAACCTGTGTTTGATGTATCATTTTTGATCACGACTTCTGTATCAGAGTTACAGTACATGATTTCACAAGTCGGCGGACATCATTGCGAAAGATCACGCGGAAAATGTATTCGTAACAATTTTCAAGTTTATGTCGCAAGTACGAGTATGACATGTGACTCTTATTGAAGACACCTTCCTACGAGTATAATAGTGCATTTGCAGGATGTTGATGCGTTCCTCCATCCTAAAACAATCCTCTACTAAATTCTTGGTTATCTAGATGACACACCCGCAACACAAAATACTTGGGGCAGTCTTTACATTATACCTCCAATCCGAAACTTAGTCTTGGTTGCGCACAAAATGAACAAAAACTATGCACTGGTGTACAGCATCAAAGTAATTACTCTTCTCTTCATTAATTCCATCCACGAAACTTTTTCTCGGGAAGGAAATCCGAGTGGACACCCCTGCTAGGGCACGCCAACGTCCATTTTCTCTATGCGGTAATTATCAGGTAAAACGTGCTGCAAATAAATAACTTGATTACTTTTGTTTCCCGCTTTTGTATTGCAGGTAATTGCCAGTTTTCTAATTTGTTCTTTCCGCTAGTAAGGAAGCTAAAAGTAGAATTGATGCTTTCCCTTACTTCCCAGGCATAAGCTGAATTTATATACTTTGCTCATATGTATAGACGAAAATCAATCAACTTCAGTCTAAGTAATAAAAAATGTGAGATATGGGTGGTTTTCATAACTTGCACTCAAACAGTGGCGCAACTAGTTTGCTGATTTTGTGGGGGCTTGAGCCCCAGCACTTGAAAAGTGACATTATGCCGATTTGTTTTTGACATTATGCTGGTTTTTTTGACATTACGTAGTTTTTTCTACAAGATATTAATTTAGGTCTTAGTTGTACGTATTGCCTAAAGGTCATGAGGCTTATTATCAATCTTTGATGTGATTTAAAATCTGCTTCTGAGATGGCATTACTGGAGGTCTAAGCTGTAAGTTGTATGTGTTGATGATAATTACATTGGGTTCTTGTCTCAAATACACTTAATTGAGATTCAAGGCTAGTTGCGCATTCACTTTTTCTTATCCATTCTGGAAGCTACATATACAAACTTGCTGAGTTTCAAAAATGAGAGAGATAAGGAATAATTATATTCACTTTACACTGTCGAATTACAAGCCATGTTAACAGTAATTGCACACAACGCGCGCAATTCTCCTCAGTTTTTCGTAATTTATAACTTTGAACATAACCTCTCTTCAGAAAGCACAACATAAAAATAACCCGTCGGGCACAGCCAATAGATATACTTCATTGGCAGCATATTCAGTAATGATCCAAGCGCTATAAACGATTATTTTGCATCAGTGTTTCATTGTGCTCAGCCCGACGAAACAACATTCAATTTTTATCACAAAAACACGTTTGGCAATCGGAGATTTTCCTTCACTCTGGTTGAGCCTACTACTATCAAAACTGTTGTGAGTGGCCTTAAGTACTACAACTGCTCTTCTTAATTTAGTGGACAACATCATCAGGGCCCTTGTAAAAAAATGTGTGTCGCCTTAGTTTCACTGGATTTCTCCAAGGCCTTTGATAGAATTGATCTCGCACTGATGTGTGCTATGTTAAAATTTTATGGTTTTGATGAAATAGCACTGCAGGTTTTTAAATCATATCTAACCCAGCGTTCTCAGCGCATCTCACTTTCTGGAGTTTTGTCAAATGAGCACTTTATCACTTCCGGTGTGCCTCAGGGCTCAATTTTAGGACCCTTGTTATTTTTAATTTATGTAGCCGATATTGCTAAGTCCATTCAAAATTCACAGCTACAGTCTTATGCTTTACTTCTTTTACCCTGAGAACCTCCAGACTGCTACTATGGAAATTAACGAGGGCATTGACTCTATTTGCACCTACTCAGCCAATAACAGCCTAACCGTTAATGGTTCTAAATCTTCTGCTGTGCTGTTTTGTCCAAATCACCGAAGAGCGGAAGTCAAAGCTTCCTTGAGTATATCTATTAACAATCAAAATCTTCCTTTTTCTGAAAGTGTCAAGTGTCGAGGTGTGTTTATTGATGAAAACGTGCGGCTTCGTGGACATTTAAATAACCTCTTACAAAGAAGTTGCATCCGTCTGAAAACTCTGTACGCGAACAAAAATTTGCTGAATTTTAAAGTGCGAAAAAAGTTGTGTAAATCTTTTGTGTTATCTATTTTTAAGTATTGCAATCTAGTTTATCATCCTTGTTTGGATGTTGCAAGTCGTAACAGAATATCTGTAGTACAAAATAACTGCGTACGATTCATATTTAGTTTAAGAAAATTTGATCATGTTTCGGATGGTTATCCTTTAATAGGTTGGTTAAAGATGACAGATTTAGTTAAATACAACTATCTAACCTTTATACATAAGTTACTTGTCTCTGGAACTCCAATTTATTTACGTGAAAAACTAATTTTTAGGTATAATGTTCATCAACGACATATCCGTAACACTGTCGCTTTAACAATGGCACTTCATAGTTCATCTGTTTTTAACAGGTCCTTCTCAAATGATGCATGCATGTTGTACAATAGCTTAGATTACAGAACAAAAATCCTGCCTCTGTATAGTTTTAAAAAACACTCAAAAACTCTTCTGCTCAATGGTGATTCTTAAAGGTGTTTTTCTCCAGCATTATACTTTTAAGCTAATTTTTATTTGGGTTGTAATCAGTTACATGGGCATCTTCCTCCTTTTATTTTCTTTACAGCTGTACTTTTTCACCATCTATTATTCTTATGCAGTTAATGGTTAGGTGTAAGAATAGCTGCCACAGCTAAACTTCGCCATTAAGCTGCCCACTAATCTAATTATTATAGATAATAATATACATATGTATTATCTGTAATTTGTTTTTTCTAATAAAAGACGGTTTTATTATTTATTATTATTATTATTATTTTCTCACACAGCAAATATCACTGATTTTATACACATGCAGACCAATACACATAATCATCCAGATGCGATCTTGTTATTCAACCAACTTTCTTCTCATCGATAAAAACTACAGACAAGAACCTTTTGGTCTCACAAAACATATGCAAACAATAATGCGTTTAGTTTAGTTGAGTGATTGCTCCTTAGATGGACGTTCACAACGATCTTAGTGAGCAAAAACTACCTAGTTTGCAAGATGACTTTTATAGGCTTTTTTTGACGTGTTATAGGTTTTTTACATGATACCCATGCGGGTCTCTATAAGTCGATTTGGTGACAGTATATGATGTTCTTCAAAACTTACACAGTACGCGTTTCACAAATGCCTGAATTTAACGGAAATCCTCTGCCATGAACTTTGTTCTTCGATATAATCTACGTTCTTAGTTGGAAAAAAACAAAGTTATAAGAGACATTTAAATATAGGTGTATATACATACATAATATGTAAGTAAAAAATATAACGAGTGTAAAACTTAAATCGGTACTAAAAACAACTTGAAAACTGGAACAAGTTCTTTTAAATTAAACTCCTCCAAAGTGCAGAGACAGGCGCACGGACCAGCAGACAGAAGGGTTAAGAACTTAAAATTTATTTTTCTGTTTCTAGATGCTTACTTATCAATCACGTCTTCGAAATTTATTTCTATATCCTTTTGGATAACTAACAATCGAAGTGCAGAAAATCTTTCTTGGTCCATAGAAAGTCGTCGCCAATTCAAAATGATCCGCATAATAGAGGATGACCTCTCGCACGTGGCAGACGTCACTGGTAACGTTATAGCCACTTGAAACAAAGTACATACTGATATGGTAATGACATGGCACTAATAGCAGGTACTATTTTGCGACTATCAGGCTTGGGATAGCTAAGTTGTGGCATTACCATCATGTTTGTGACCATCGGGCTTAGGGGGGCTAACCTTGAGCCCAGCCTCCCCCATAATTGCGCCACTGCACTCAAATCAGGAGAATAAAATCATAAAGAGTGCGACATGTTATTGAAATTATTAAATCCCGAGATAAAGCTTATCTAAGGTTTAAAATAAGTAAGTCAACTGCTCACTGGAATTAAACTGGTGGACAGTTGCTTTGCGATATGAAAAATTTTACCCAAATTCAAATCTCGATATTTTCGGAACAGTAAGAGATATTGAGTTGCGGAATTCGACAGATTCTTGACCAACTCTTTGAAAACACGTGAAGCGTTCGATCGGTATATTACTTTCATTTATCCACTTATACAGGGTGAGCAAAGGAGGTCAGGTTTTTTAGCAATGTTTGGGGCTAAGTCATATTCTCAATTTTTAGTCTTGGAAATTTTTGTATACATGTTTTCAACCTTTGGACCATCATAAAAAAGTAATTCCTCAAATTTTTCGAAAGTTGGCTATTACTCAAATTATCGAAATTTAAAGGTGTTACATTTATCCCTAAAAAAGGGAATGGGTATTTTTTTCTCAACGGTATTACCTCCAGTGGCGCGCAGTAAAAATTTCCTTCTTTGACATTGTGTAATTTAAACTGAATTTATAAATTTTACTATGCAATTAAACAGCTTAATTAACAAATTCAAGTTACTACTCTTAATATGTGGATGTGTTCCAGTAGCGTAATACCAAAAACATTTTTGGGTTTAGTAAAAGTTTCTCTCATACGCGTCTTCATTGGAGACGTTTTCCAACAGGTAATAGGCTCTATTAAACTTTCAAATGTCAAAGAATGTTATGATCAACCATAGCAATATGTAACATTTTAGAAAACAAAAATTTGAGGACCATTTAAATGCCCGAAATTATTTATTCATGACAAAAACGAACTTTTTACAAAACAGCAACAGTTATTTTAAACAATATTGTGAGTACCTTGTAGGGCCACTCCGCACATCGAGGATAACCTGACATCTTCGTGGCATACTTTCCAAAAGGTTCTTAAAAAATTCTCGGGATACGTTTTCTCTCTCTTCCTGAATGGCCTCAGGCAGCTCGTCCATTGTTTGAGGAGACTTTGATAGCAGAGGCAATAATGTAACATTACTTTTTGCCAAAAAGGTTATACCGGTTCGATCTCTATGCAACCTGGCGTTATCAAAAACCTCCCCAAAATTTTGCGCAAAAGGTATAACAAGAATGTTTAAAATGTTGCCCTATAAACTGCAGCATTGACTGTCCTGTTTGAAATATAAAGTTCAGTTTTACCATTATGCATTATCTTAGCCCAAACAAACAATACTGCCACCTCCACCAAACGCCTCTTGTGGAGCCATGTTTTCTTCATCATATAGTTTCCCAGATTGCCTCCAAACAAGGATCCTACCGTCAGAGTGGTACAGGTTGAAGCGTGTTTTATCGAAGAAGATACAATTTTGCCACTGCTGATGCCTCTCCTGTGCCCATTGGTACCTGGCGACTCTATGATTGCTCAAAAGTCTAGTACACTTGGCACGACGCCTTGCTCTGGAAGAATGTAACGTGCCAAAATCACGTAACCTTTTTTTTCTATTTATCAATTATTAGTAATTTGAATTTCTCTTCATTGATAATAGAGTGCCCGTTAATAGGCCAAACCCTTTTCATTTATTTTCTTTTGGCAAATTTAACAGTTTATTGATTGTATAATTTCACTCGTATCATGTATATCTTTCTTTCTCAGCGATTCAGTATGATGTTGCGATCAGCAAAAAACTCTGTAGTTTTTCTCCGTTAGTTGGTTTCCTATAAAACATATCTTCTTCAAGACCACTCAAGATACCTTCTTCTAGAACTTTACGTGTTCTGCGTGATTCGCTTTTCTGTTTCCGTTGAGGTCGTGGTGCAGGGATCGTTTCGTCATTTTCGGGGCTCTGGGATATTAGACCCCAAGCGCCAATTCATGGACTAGCACCCTTTTTGTGTAACTTAAGTTTAGTCATTTTGGTTTGGGTGCTACGTCTTCCATTTTTTTTATGGGATTTTGACCCTCATCGGTAAGTTCTTTTTCATATACCTTCGGACCACGTGCTTTAATGCGTGTCCTGATGACGTTCGTTCAATATCTGCTACCTTTTAGTCAATAGAAACAGAAGAGAATCATCATCCTTTCTCCTCCAGTTGGTTGCATCTTGTTGCAGTTTTGCAAATTGGTGGAAGCCATCCGCTTGAATAAAACCCTGATGTGAACAGGTAAAATATCATTCTAATTAACAATTTCATAGATCTTTATATACATTTATTATTGCTTATTGAAATTCTTAGAGTTTTCTTGATTTTATTGGACATTCTACGTATTCAAATATTGGGGCAGTGCCTACATGGCACCTTCTATTACATTGATCATGATTTTGATTTTTGAGCTGCCATAACTTCTTAGAACAAGGGTATATTAGTTTAGTACATTTTTATCTTTTTTTTGCCTTTGCATAACTTTTCTTGTACAAAAAAATGTTCATGGTTTTGCTTTAACTGCGATTGTTTTCAAACAGTAGTTTTATCTCAGACAGAGAGTAGAGTAGATTTTTAAACAGTCTTTCTCTCTCTAGGGTTTTTTTACTACCATAATTTTTGGCATCGAGGCAAGCAGCTCCTGCCCAGTGACGTGCCCACTACTGGCCACTTTTTGACCAGAGTTGAGGACATCTCGGCCGCGCCTGACAAAGAAGATCTACAGATAAGTTTTATATTTACATGGTAGACGTCTCGCGGGGGTTATCTCGAAAAATAATTTTGTCAGGTTGTATTTAAGATTTATAATATTCTTTTTTTTTATTACTCACACTCCAGTAGTGGAGCACATGTGCGTTTTTTTTTATTAATCAATATATTGTGATTCATTTAATATCTTGTTTTATTTGGCTCTCTCTGTGTGTACTGTTACGTAAATTTCGTCATCTCTATTAGATTCTTCTTTTGTGTGGTGGTCAAGCAAAAAAAATTCCGACAAACATCTCGGGGAGTTGTGGCTTAATCCGTCCTAAGTCACTGGCGCCCTTAACCCCCCCTACTCTCCGCTTTATTGAGCTAGGGCCTAAATTTGCACGCCACTAGACAACTGTTTTGCTTGGACCAACCGTTAGATAGTGTTTATCATTGTGTTTTATTAATTTGCCAAAAAAAGGCGTGGCAATAAATGCTACTTTAAAAACGCATCTAGCAATTTTTTTGTAACATTTACATACCTTAACAAATGAAAATTTAAAGTTCTTCTTACACTGTGCGGGAGTAAGTTTTCATTCAAGGTTCTGGATGGAAGGGTCCTACTTTGTCTTACTTCCTGCAATGAATGTCTTTCGGCTCGACCTCGTATTTTTTTTTATTACCTCCTCCATGCAAGTATGACGTTTTCCCGGTATTCTGATACCTATGCCTTAAACGGTATATTGCGGACCGGTCAACGTTATAATCGTATACAATTCTCTCGTTCTTTTTGAAAAAGACGAGGTATTTTCGAGAAATAAAATTATACTGTCAAGTCTACAGTTAATATTTTTGTTACTTAGCAATTGCATGATTGAGGTGCAGATAGTTAGGATGAAATCGGTGAAACGTCCTATTTGCTTGGAGTGGGTTATCCAAAAAAAAAGAGATCGAGCCGAAAGACACTTACTGCGGCAAGTTAAAAATTCGTTGATTTGAGTTAAAGCCAACTTTCGCAAAATTTAAGATATCCCTTTTTTAGGATAGTCCAAAGATCAAAAAGATGCATAGAAAAATTTTCAAGATACCAAAAATTAAGAATCTGACATAGCCTCAAACTTTGCTAAAAAAAACATTACTTCCTTTGCTCACCCTGCGTAAGTGGATAAATAAAAGAAATATTCCGATCGAACCCTGCAAATATTCTCAAAGAGCAACTCGATATCTCTTTCTGTTCCGAAAATATCGAATTTTGAATTTGGGAAAGCAACTGTCCACCAGTTTTGTATTGTGGATGTGCCCTATTTTTAAAGCTGGGGACCCTAGTAAAATTGAAAATTACCGATCTATATCTATATTGGATAATTTTGGTAAGGCTTTTGAGATATCTGTATACAACTATATCTATCATTTGACCTCGCATCTGATATCTGAGACGCAACATAGATTTATGCGCAATCGCTCAACTATTTCTAACTTAACTGAAATCACCCAGGAAATTGCAAAGGTCTTAGATAATAGGGGTCAGATAGATGTGGTCTATATGGATTTCTCAAAGGCCTTCGATAAGATTAGTCACCAGAGAATCATAGGTAAACTTCAGCATTTTGGTTTTAGCAATCATTTATTAGATTTCATTTCTTCTTACTTGCACGATACAAATCAGTACGTTTGTTACAATGGTTCCAAATCTTCGTCTTACTCGGCCTCATCCGTTGTACCGCAGGGATCAAATTTAGGCCCTCTTCTCTTTCTTTATTTTATCAATGACCTCCCTAACTGCTTGACCTGTCCCTCTCTGTTGTTTGCCGATGATTTAAAAATATACGCTCAGATTAACAGCATTGATGACTGTCTAATCTTGCAAGCTGACCTGAATCATATATTTGAATGGTGTGCAAGTAATAAACTATTTTTGAATGTTAGCAAATGCAAACCCTGTTCTTTTACCAGGAAAACGAATCCAATTGTTTTTGATTACACACTGGAAGATGTCAGTTTGATGCGTTGGTCAGAAGTAAGAGATCTAGGTGTGTTGTTTGATGTTAAATCAAGATTTACAGGTCATATTAATACAATAGTATCATCCGCTATAAAGTCTCGTTTTTTCATAAGAAACTGTAAATCGTTTGTTAGTGAAACGGCACTGAAGGCTTTATTCTGCACATTAGTGCTTTCTAAGCTGGAATATGCATCTAGTGAATGGCATCCATATTACCGAATCTAAACTGATGAAATTGAAAATGTACGGAGGAGATTTCTTAAATACTTGACTTTCAAATTAGATGGTGTTTATCCCAATCGTGGGACTCACCAATCAGCGATGTTGCTCAGATTGGAAATGGATCCTCTTGAGCTGAGAATAGTCCTTTACAAACTCGTACACAGTGATGTTGATTCTTCAGCTTTATTAGCTAAAATTGATTTTCAGGTACCGTCCCGCTTTTCCCGAAGGTTTCTCGCTTTTTACTTAAAAACACCAAATTCTAATGTTATGATGAAGTCACCCGTATACTTTATGTGCTCCAGCTTTAACACCATAGCTGATAATTGTGACATTCATCATGATAATGTCAAAGATATATTAGCTGTATTCAGCGACTACTATTATTCAATTTATAACATTTAAGACATGTAGGTGAGTAGGTGTAGCTATTCACTTTTTTCTTTCATTTTTTTTTCAGAAACTGCGAGCTAAGATTGTAGTTAAAAATATTGTAACTTAAAATTGTATTCAATTACATTGTCCTTTAAATGGATGTATCTGTTGGGCAATAAATATATTATTATTATGTCTATTTTGGAGATCTTCTATTTGAAGTCCCCAAATTGTTAAATAAATAAAGAACGTGGAAAGTACTGCTCGGATTTGGATGAAATTTTTACACAAGGTTAATACTACGATAATGACAAAAAAACTTCGTTGTTTTTGAAAATTGGCCGTACACCGGCGGAGAACGGGGTCAAAAACGAAAAAAATCGCTCAAACTTCTTTTTTGACGTTTTAGAGGATGCTGATCATATTTTACAAAATTCCGAGGGGTGAAAAATTAGGGCGTGGGGCTGGTAGGTGGTGATGGATGGTATACTTCAATTTTTTGATGTTAGTAACGTTTATTCGCTCTCAGCCCCGTTATTTCTACATACCTACTTATTATCCATTTTCCACACATCATAGGGTTCCCCATACATTTGTCGTTAAAATAGAATGATAGAAGAATGTTTTCGATACGCGAACTCCTGCTATCTAAGCTCACCGCCTGGCGAAACGGTCCGGCTGACTGATTTATGTCTATCCTAAATCCATCCTTGGGTACACATGTTGGTTTTTTTGCATCCTTGTGCTTGATTATTAGGTCTTTTATTAGTCCATTTTCGGAATGTCAACATATCAGAGATTTTCGAGATTTCACACAGGCCTGAACAAAGTCGATCAACGTTTCCACCGAAAAATGAGCGTCATCAAAAAGTTGGGACAACTTGTATTGAATTCGCCACGTTGAGAAATGTAAGCTGGAGAGCTGAGAAGGGAAGGGCGTAAATGCTCCTTTTCGTGAGTTTCTTATAGAAGTTTAATGACGTCTCGGAAGTATATGTTCTCCTACATGTGTGGGAAGGAATAAAGAGGGTAATGGGCCGAAAACTTAAACATGTTTGGCTGTGGGAAAAAAGTTTTCACTGTTTATTGTATAAAATGCGAGAAATACAGTGTATAACTGTGGTGGTCATCGTAGATAGAGGAAAAAACAATATTTTGCTATACCTGACACGCCTAACAATAGACAGATAGATGTTTTATTAGTCCACAGGTCATGTTTTTGCATTTAAGAACAGGAACCGATACAGTTATATGCTATGTGTGCAGACAGTACACATTTTCTGCGCACAGGTTATAGGCCAGTCGTCTGCGTACAGTCCTTGTGACAACCGAAGATCGAGGGTTGCGTCTCCCCGTCAAATCAATTCATCATCCCCCAATGTCCTTTAGGCTGAGCAGCGACCATTAGCTTTTGCCATGAGTTTCCTGTTTGAGAGGAACGAGAGACGATAAATTCCAGTCTCGGACAAGGTATATGTTCATAATATCAAAGACTTTCGGAAAACCGAAAAATACCCACGCAACATATCTATTACATCGCGCTCCGTGTAAACACTATCAAAAAAGTCGCTGTCTCGATAGATTATGAGGGCTTAAATCCATGTTGACTGTCGGAAATTATACCTATTCTATTGATGAAGTTGACAATGCGCTTCTGTGGTGCCTGCTCGAAGATTTTTTAAGAAATTGATAACAGTAATATTGAGCGGTAATTGTCAACATCAGTCTTATAGTATGTCTTAAGCACAGGAATAATGACAGCTACCTTAAGGCACTTAGAAAATTTGCCTGCCAGAACACATTTGGTAATAAGAATACTTCATATTTTTCATTGATGTGGAGTGAATGTACTAACTTCAAGTGATGCGGAATCTTTCAAAATAACATTTAGTCGGTCTCGTTCTCCTATTACTAACTTATTCTCACATCATTAATGGTAGATGTTTAGAAACTACCAGATCAAGGAATTATTATTTAACTTACATAGATATTAAACAACTTTAGCTGTGCATATGTTAGGTTTTATAAATCGGCGTTGTGTTGATCTGTCACTTTTTTCTTCTGAAATTTTGAAGTGTACTTTGGTACGTTCGTTATTTGAGTATTGCTGCTCGATCTGGTCCCTAAGTTATAATTTGCAGATAATCCAATTTAAGCGTGTACAGGGAAGAATAGTGAAAATCTGTAAATGTAAAATGGGTTTGATTAGGGAGATGTATAATCATGCTGATACTCTTCTCTGCATGAATATGACTTCTCTTGAGCGACTCAAGTTGGAATTTGACTTACTTTCTTGCACAAAATCATCAATGGTCACTTAATGTGAATTATAGGCGAACGCGACATACTGATACTTTCACTGTCCCCTTTCATCAAGCAACGTGCCTTCTTAGGTTATGTATATACAGTAATGGACAAAAATATATAGACAAATATGAATATTTACCTAAATACCTTTAGAAAACGAATTCATACTTCATTGCTCCATAAACAGATGCGTTCTTAGTAGAAAAACTAAATTCCTTGTTTTAACATTATCTGCAATGAATACAATACAAGTCTGAATATAAGCACTTTTTTATGAGGGACAAAAATATGAAGACAAATTCTTTTCAACATTAGTTTAGTACAGTTTCGTGTCAGAAGAGGATTAGTTTCTGTTCATCAAGTATTGTGGAATAAGTTGAGTGATTTTAACACCATGCCGCGTGGTCCAGAAATTTCTTTCGATGTGAAAACTAAGATCATTGAGTTATACAAAGATGGTCCACGTCAAGTCGACATTGCCAAAAATTTGAAGCTGAAGCGTAAAACAGTTTGGACAATATTGAACACATATATATAAACAAAAAGGTATCTTGGAAGCCTCTAAGAGAAGTGGTCGGCATAGAAAACTAAATGCTAGATCAGTTAGATTAATAAAAGTAGTATCGTCCAAAGATCCGTTTAAAACCCCAAGACAAATAAAAGCCGAAATCGAGACAAAAGGAATTGCCAGTGTTTCTACGAAAACTATAAGTAGAAGATTAAATGATTTGAAGTTATTTGCACGTCGCCCGAGTGAGAAGCCGCTAATCTCGAGGAAAAACCGTAAGGACCGATTACAATTTGCACGGTTGCATCTTGATTGGAGCATCTGTTACTGGAAGAGGGTATGTTTCAGTGACGAATCCAAGTTCAATATGTTTGGATCAGATGGTGTTCATTACGTTAGACGTCCTAGTGGACAAAGACTGAACCCCAAATACACTTTGCCCACTGTCAAACACGGAGGCGGGTCTGACCTTAAGATAGAATTGATGGCATTATGGATAAGTTTGTATACACAGAGATACTAAAGCATGTCACGTTACCCTATATGGAAGACAATATGCCCTTGAGATCGATCTTCCAGCAAGATAATGACCCGAAGCACACTTCAAATCTCGCAAAGAAATTCTTTCTGGATGAAAAAATACCAGTTCTCAAATTGCTTTCACAGTCTCCCGATATAAACCCCATTGAAAATCTATGGGAATACTTAGATAAGCAAATACGAGATAAAAATTATTCAAACAAGGATGAACTTTTTGCCGCTTTAGAGCAAAAATGGAGACAGATTGATGAATGTTATACCAAAAAACTTCTACAATCTATGCCGAGACGATGCCAGGCGGTGATTGATAATAATGGTTATGCTACAAAATATGCACACAAACATGGTTGGTTTTATATAATTCAATGAACTTTGCTTCTTTTTTTTATAATTGTTTTGCTTTGTCTATATATTTTTGTCCTTCATAGTTCCATTTTTTCAATTAATTTTTTATTGAAGGGAGTCTAATGAATTTATTTATGTATAAGTGAGTATTATGCTATAACAAATTATGTATACAGGTTGGTGTATTAATAAAACAAGTTAAAAAAGAAATACAGCACAATATCAGTTTGTCTATATACTTTTGTCCATTACTGTATATATATATACAGGGTGACTTTGAAGTTGAGTCATTAATTTTCAGATAATGATTGTAGAAGGAAGATAAACCAAAATATGTGTGTAAAAATAAAAAAAAAATAAAAAAAAATGTTACCTTGTTTAATAAAGTATCCTCCCGACAAGTATTTCAGTGCGGACCTGTATTTGATCGTGCGGTCTTGGAGCAGCATGCCCTCACCTGTGAGGTCTTAAGTCACCTGATTCACGAGCCCTTTGCACTACATTAACAAAGGCACGAGGGGTTGGTTGCACTCGATTGGGAAACCGATTCGCATAAATCCGTGATGCATCCGGGAGCATTTTGTAAAGACTGCCCCCCCGTAAATAAGAATCATGTCCACAAGTTCAGCATTTTCGTAAACATGTGCCATTTTTTATTTCGTTTGAGCCACGCAACACACTACTATTCACTTACGCGTTATCGACTGACGAAAAACATCGTGATAAACGTTTCGAATTCTTTCGCTTTTTTGTTTCCGATGCGATGAACCGGCCAAGCGGATTATATCCGTTGTCGCCAAACACGAGCATATAATAGGCAGGGCGGTACTCAAACTTCCAAAGGGCTATAACTTTGTTACTTTAATTTTACCAGAAAAATGGTAAAGGAAAAAAACATTTCTTTTGATCAGATCTACTCACTGTTAAAATAAATGACTCAACTTCGCAAGAGAGGCGAATGGAGCACTTAATTTTTTAGCAATAAGATCGCCCCAAGTATGCAACCTTCTAGCGTAGATTTAAATTTAAGTTTTTACTAGTGCACTTGAAACAAATGTAGTTATTGCTGGAGCGGTACATGGGGTTGAAGGCAGAGGTAAAATTCATAAAAACTTCAATAAAAACATAACTCTTGCCGTTTACCAGATACCAGTGGTGAAGGTCGGATTTGAAACACCCGGTATATGCAAGCAGTGAAAGACCAAATCATATATTGGAGACCTGATAAGTATCAAAGGCTCATTTTCACCCCTATGGTTGCTGATAAACGCCCACCCCAATGTAAATACCCCTTATAACGATTTTTTGATAGTGAAAGTCCAAATCATATATTGGAGACCTGATAAGTATCAAAGGCTCATTTTCACCCCTATGGTTGCTGATAAACGCCCACCCCAATGTAAATACCCCTTATAACGATATTCTGTTATATTTTACTATTTTGAGATAAACTGATTCTCTGCACACTACACAAACAAATTCCAGAAAAATAGTGGACACCCTGTAAAATAAGTAAAATAAAATAAACTAGCACTTACCATTTTCCCGCCATGTCTGTATCGCGGTATCTGCGAAGTTCTCCTTCATTCTTCCCGTAATCCAAAGGTGCAAATCACTACAATCACTCACAAACACTTATTCCACAGGCAACTAGCACATTTATCTAGGTACGACAGAGGTTTTCCCTCTCAAAACACAAAAAGCAGCGCTACCGAAGAGCCCGTGTGAGAAGTCCGCGGTATCTCTGAAGTTTTCCTACAATCTTTCCGTAATGAAAGGTGCAAACCACTACAAAAACTGAAAAACACTTAATCTACATGCCACAAACGCACGTTTCCGGGTGCGACCGAATTTTCGCTTTGAATACACTGAAAATAACGCTCCCGAAAAGCTGGTGCAAGCGGCCCGCGAAGACCGTTAAAAACAATTGCAACATTGCATACCTACCAGACGGCAGACGTTTTTCTAGGATTTGAAGTTGGCCGAGGTCGAACTCAGTTCTCAGAATTCTTCCAGACCAGTTTGTATCAGCAAGGGAAATTTCGTTTAATTATTAATGTCTGTGATATCAGAGGTACCTACTGCAGATACATAAATATGATAGCAAAAATATAGATAAATCATATTGTGATATTCTTCCTTTGTGAAATATTCTCTTTCAATTTCTAAATAACAGATTACCTAATTACCTAAATATCAATTAAATAAAATAAGGGACATTGTAAAACGAAATACTGAAATTCCGTTCTACAAACGGTGTCAAGTAGGCTGCCTCTGCATCTTACTTAAAGTTGAATGAAATTTGTTGCTTGTTGGTTTGCGTCGACTCCTTTCATAGTCCAGTCATTATTGATAACGGTATCGATCGAAATGCTAAGCCTGCGCTCAAATCAATTTTTTTTAATGGTAAATATAGCTCTTTTAGACATATTATATCGATTAATGAATAATTTTGGACAGTATAAGGCCTGTATTGTCAGTCGTCCCTACAATTGTAGGGCGTGTTTATGGCCTCCTTGATTGTCATACACCTTTCTCTCCTTCAAAAATTTCTAGATTACACTTGTCCCGTGTCAGCGTCAGCGCTCTCCTATTATGAAGATATGTTTTCTTTTTAAATTGTAGGAAATTTCAGGCTGATAAAACATGATATAACTCAAAAGCAAGCACAATTTGATGCAAATAGATGTTTGTGACATAACCTAAAAATAGAGTTCTGACACGGAGAAGTAGAAAACTATGACAATCAAGGAGGCCATAAAGGCGCCCTACAATTGTAGGGACGACTGACGATACGGGCCTTAATAACAGGATTAGTAGCGAAAAATAATATTTTCTTAAATATCTACGATGCTTTACTGAATATCAATAATCTTGTGCTAAATAAGTCTTAAATATGCTATCTTAGAGTGAGAGTGACCGTAAGCTTTTTTGAGTAACCGATCCGGCTTGCCAAAATAAAAATCGTTCATAATCAGACAAGCTTTGCGGTAATGAAAAAAACCATATATAGATTTCGGAACAAAGGAAGTTTGGTAATTTTGGAGTTTTTTTTTCTATCCTTGGCTGACGATGGATTGTGTTTATCTTATTAGATTTGTCAGAGGTAATGTACAAAAAATGCTAAGTAGCGACAACTTAGAAATATTGGACCGTCAAGCTTGACAAAAAGTAAATATATTCAATATTTATTTTTTCAAATCCGATCCAAATACTTTATAAAAATATTTAATAGTATTGACTCAATGCTTAATCGACAGGACTCTACTAACAACAATATATATATATATATATATATAGGTGAAAAATTAAAGCTTCCGCCTTTTGTTGGGTACTTCGACAAAATTTAAGCAAAGAGGACTCTTTATACTTTTTTTAATTCTCTCTTAGCTTTCAATAGACTTTGCCATCATCATCAGGAGCTGCAATTACAATGATAACAGTAGCAACAAAAGTGTAAAGTGAATTTAAATTGACTCAACTTACAGTAGTATGTGAGGATGTTGCTAATTGTTGTTTACGTATAGGATGAGGGAAACGTCCAGTAACTTGGTGAGAGCTGGATAGATTGTACAATGGTCAAAATTATATAAAATATGACAAGAACAAGTTAAAAACAGATTAAAAATTATTTAAAAACATTAGAGCATTACATCGTGAAGCCTCTTGATGATTGCACAAATTAGTGGTCATGGAATAATGAGTGAGATGAAACCCTTTGACAGAAGGCCGAAGGATGTCAATGTCTGTGTTGAAAGATGGAACGAATTGTGGGCGTGTGCCAAACGTTGCCAAATCACTTCAGATGATGTGATTTTCAGAATTTTATGTAAGAATCTGTTAAACCGACCAGAGGCAGTTGAATAAACTATATTTTAATTAATGGGAATTTAAATTAACAATTATTAATAAATCGTGAGAAGAGAATTATTATATTTTGAGTGGAATGAAATTTACTGGTGGAATCGGCCAAAACACAGATTCTAATTATGGTTGTGAAGAGTCGAAATTTGGGGAGATATGTAAGTTCTCCAATTTTTCGCAGTTTAGCAAATATGAGTAAATGACACTCAGTTGTTTAACATCTGTCTTTTTGTTGCTACAGTTGTTATTCATGAAGATGTGGGACATTTCCAGGAATAAACGTTTGGAAAGGTGTTTTTCTTTATCAAGAACTTTGATACTTGTGTAATTCATAGAATGCCCTGTTGTGTTAACATGAGATGCTAGAGCGCATCTTTCAGGATGAAGCCTAGCATCACTTTTGTGTGATGTAATCCTTCCTTTAAGAGATCTGGAGGTCTGACCTATGTATATTTGGTTGCAGTTGTTGCAATTGATGGAGTAGACTGTGTTGGTTAAGCCAAGCAGCGGGACTTTGTCTTTCATTTTTGAAAAAATGCAGTTTATAGTGAGGACGGATTTGCAAGCAATTCGAAAGTTCAAAGGACTGCACAATCTGATCAGCTTAGGGGTCAGTTCCTTGATATAGGGCAGGACAGCAAAACCAGGTCTGGAGTCCGGGTTGGTGCTTGTACTGTTAGGATTGATGTTATTATTGGGAATTACATCAGTTCCGTTATTAGGGGTTGTGCGACTATTACCTGCATCACCAGAGTTCGGCAAAATATTGGAAGGTGAACTAAATAAGATCTTGTTAATCAGACACTTCGGATAACCATTATTGATGAACAGTTTTGATAGTTTACGTAAATTTGAGGTGTGGAAGGTATTATCAGAGATGCTGATTACCCTTGTTTTCATCTGTTTTACCAAATTGATTTTAATCCCTAGCTTATGGTATGACCTAAAATTGAGAAACCGACCTGAGGCCATAGGTTTCTGGTACCAATCTACCAATAAACTGTTGTTGTTGGTGCGAATGAGTCTTGTGTCTAGAAAGGGGACAGACAGGTTCTCATCTTCTTTTTCAATGGTAAATTGGATGTAGGGGTCATAGCTGTTGAATTCTCTGACAATACCATCCAGACCTATGGAAGGGAGGCATAAAATAATGTCATCTACGTATTTTTTTATGAAGAAGAGGTTATAGGGTAGTGTCGGAATAACAGTATCAAGCAGATCATCCATGACATATTCTGCCAAAATTGGGGACAGAACAGATCCCATAGGACAACCATGTGTTTGAGAATATATTTTGTTGTTGAAAGAGAAATAATTGTTATGAAAAAGGAATGTTATAATGTTGGTGAAAGATTCTAGAGATATGTTGCAGTGTTGACTTATCTCATTCCAGTGTTTATTAATAGTTCTTGTACATGCATCCAGATAGATGTTGCTGAATAGCGACACCACATCAGTGGCGTAGCCTGGGTCATTGCCGCCCGGGGCGGAATCATAATTTGCCGCCCCTTTGACGTCAAAAAATAATCATGTTGGTGAAGGTGAAAAAAAAAATAACGTAATCATCTGGAAGAACAGTGCGAAAAAATATTTATTTCCAAACCATATAATATACAGGTCACGTGTAAACTGTGAACGTGAAAAGTATACTGTTGTAAACTATAAAACTAAAATTCTACTTTTCTGGCCTTACGCGCAGCAAAATCATTAATAACTTCTTCAAAATTAATTTTGTCCGTCACGCTTTGTTCTATTGACAAAATGGCCAAATCACTCAATCTTATTGAGCTCATGGTGGACCGCAAGTAATTTTTTATTAATTTCAGCTTCGAGAAGCTACGTTCACAAGAAGCTACATTGATAGCTATAGTTAAAAAAATTCGAAGCATAATCACGATATTTGGCACGCAAATGCCATAGTTATATTGTTGTATGAATTCTAGGAGCTCTAGCGGTCCTTTCTTGGCGTCAACTTGAACTTTAGCATCAGCCAAAGCAAGAAAATTGCGTAATCGCTCCCTCTCGATTTCGATTTCGTTAACATCAATGTCACAGTGCTCATTTCCCAAGTTACACTTATATTCCGGGTTAAGTAAGTTCGTCGGTATTAGAAAATTATACTTGATATCTAACTCGTTTAGCTGTTGAAATCTTGTCTTAATTTCTTGTATAATTCTGTCCACCGATTCGAACATTTCTTGCCGTAACCGATTCTCATAAGTTAAACCAGCATCTGCAATGCTCTCGCCAGCCATATTTTTTATCTTTCTTGATCGTCGAGGAGTTATTTCGATGCCAAGATCTTCGCATATATTTTTAGCATAATCAAGTGCATCATTGACGAGAACATCTCGATTTTCTACTAAAAACGATTCTAAAGCGTGAATTTTCATAGCACATTGGTGCACGTTCAGTCCTTTCGTCTGGAGATATAATTGTGCATCATTTACTTCCCGAAGAACACGACTCCATAGTCCAAGGAAGGCTAAAAATGATAGTGACTGCAGAGCAGTAAGCAATAAACCAGCGTCTGATCTTGTTCCGGTATTTTCCGCTATGTTTCCTGAAAGTGATTCCAACACTTCAAGGATCTCACTATAATGGGTCTTCATGACAGCTACGGCTTCATATCTAGAGCTCCATCGTGTTTCAATTAAGCGCTTGACTCCTTTACCTGTAACGTCGGTAAGAGCTTTCCAGCGGTGAGTAGAGGATGAAAAGTAATTGAAAACCCTCTCCATAATACCAAAAAACGTCACTGAGTCCACTGCGATTGATGCTGCCTGTACTCCCACCAGATTTAATGAATGATTAGTGCATGCAACAAACTGAGCATTTTGGTTAACTGCCTTGATACGCATTTGTACACCAGAATGTTTTCCCGACATGACAGCTGCATTATCATATGCTTGTCCACGGCAATTTTGGATATCTAGTCCGTCGCTTTCAATCTTGTCCAAAATCATTTTAGTTATATCCTCAGCGTTTTTGCCTTCAGTTTCAAGGAAGTCAATGAATGATTCTATCACTTGCACCTTGGTACCGTCGAGTTTCACATAACGGAGTATTTGGCTCGTCTGGTCCTTGTGGGAGAAGTCTGGCGTACTGTCGAACACAATAGTGAAATACTTGGCTTCCTTCACTTCAGCAAGTATCTTTTTTCGAACATAATTTCCTAAACAATGAATGAATTCATTTTGAATCTCAGGTGATAGGTAAGATACACTAGCTTTCTTCTGCAGTTTCAGCTTTGTAAGGTGTTCACAAAGAACCGGGTCGTACTTGCCAAGAAGATGAACGAGTCCTAGAAAGTTGCCTCTATTTTCAGCGTCATTTTCTTTCATGATTTCTCTATGACCTCGCAAGGCCAGATTTTGTTTAGCAAGAAATCTGATAATATCCAGTATCCTGACCAGTACTAGTCTCAGCTTCTGCTCTTCTTTAACAATCATATTTTGTTCTTGCTTGTCGATCGTTGCACCAACTTGAAGTCTTACCTCCAAAGATTTCCATTTATTGAAGTTGTCATTATGTGCTGAACTAGATTCATGTTCTAAAACTTTGGGATTTAGTTTCCACCACTTTTTGAAACCATTAATGCTGTTGAATCCAGCTTTATCGACGACCCCAAACAAACGGCAGCAGAAACAGAACAATGATTCCTTAACTAAGGAATAGGCCATCCATGTTCTCAGAATCTTTTCGCCATTTGGTAGAGTTCGGAAAAACCAATCACGGCTTAATTTTCTTGCCACTCCTTTGAGCCCCTTGGTAGATTCTACAGGCCCTGGCCTAATCACTTCAGCAAACTTACAGTCAAGGTTCTGTACTGCTTTGTAGCCTCGAGTCACAAGTAATGTTCGAAGATTATCGGTAATGGAAATAGGCCAAGTTCCAATATCTTTGTAATCGCTGATAGATCCATCCTGAATGTCAAGAGTATCGATCACTTCATAGCTTTCGTCTTCCACCAACAGTTTCAATTGTTCACCTACTACCGCTGGTTCATTAGGCAAATCTTCAAATTCGGTAAGTCCGCCACTAGAAGACGAAACAGCTTTTTGATTTGGAGTGGCAGTAGTACTAGCTTCTCTATCAACTTCAGATTCAGCTGTTTCGGTAGTCGAGTCAAAATACTTGAGTAAAGATCCCTTATTTTTCTTATTTTCTTCCTCTCGGGCTTTTTTTTGCTTCCTGTAAAAATCACCGCTAGGCTTATGCCTCTTCATGATCTGAAAGTAACATTGATTTAGCTCGTAAGTTTTTAGGCCAATATAGGGGCAGCAAAATTTGAACCTATAGGCAGGTAAGTAATGGCACGGGAAGGGGTATTAACTAATCAGTTATAAAATTATTATTTTTTTTAACTATCAATATTTCGTGCTAAAACAGGTAATCTATTTATATTATTTTACATGAACTCGATCACTAAAATTTAAATACGTAATGCAACGAAACATTGGCTTTCGAAAAAGCGCGCATAATCTCCCAATCTCCTGCGTTCACATATAATGTGTTATATTTTCCGTGAGATCTACGATAAAAAGCATACTAAAACTTACTTACTGTTAAAACGGCAGCTTAGCGGGATACAAAACCGCGAAATACTGTTACGAATTCCCCAAAAATTCACTGGCACTGTCAATTCGACACTCAAGTCGCTTTGTTTTTTGTTAATTGAACAAAATGAAGTCAAGGGAAGGGCGCGCGGCGACGCGACGCGTGGGTGCTCCTAGAATACGTGTGGGACAGAGACAGGCAATATGCGCGCGCAAGACGGGGCGAATAAGTTACTGGTATTGGGAGGAAGGTACCAGGGTTGCCAGATGTGGTGATTTTTCACCAGATCTGGTAGTTTTTCATATGCTCGACAAAATATTTTTTCCTCATGTAGCACGGATCGGCGGCGGTTCCCTCTCAAACGGAGTCTACAGCAGGCTCGTACCACGTGAAGGGTACAAAAAGGGTCAATTTTGCCGCCCTACTATTGGTGGCGCCCGGGGCGGTCCGCCCCCCCGCCCCCCTCCTCGCTACGCCACTGCACCACATCAAGACTGGCGATAATATGATCGGCTGGTATTGTCAATCTGTTGAACTGACGAGAGACTTCAAATGAGTCTTTGATGTAGTAATCATTATCTGAATGTGCTGATTTTAGTGTTGTCGATATTAATGAAGACAAAGCCTGGGTGGCTGAACCTATTGATGCAACTATAGGTCTTACTGAGAGTACAGGTTTGTGAATTTTCGGAAGTGCATAAAATTTGGGAGGGACAGAGTTATAAGTAGTCAAAGTTCTTTTCTGTTCTTGGGTTATTTGTCCAGTGCTGAGAAGTTCCTTAACAATGTCATTACTTTTCTTTTCCACTTTAAGTGTGGGAGCTCTATTAATTTCATGATATGATGGGTCATCATTGATGAGATTGTTGCAAAGATCTAAATAGTGTTGTTTAAGCATTATCACTGTAACATTGCCTTTGTCAGATCTTGTAACCATAAGTTCAGAATGTTGTTTTAGAAATGTTCTAGTTTTGTTTAAAAGGTTGTGATAAAAGGAATGTTTTTTATTAAGATTGTTATTATGATAATAGTTAGTGATGAGGTTAGTGGAACGAGTTGTGAAAATGTTTCTTTCAGTGTCATCACTTATGGAGGATGCTATTGTGTCTACATCCGCTAGGATTGATCTAATTGGAATGTCATTGTTAACAATCGGCTCTACACTGAACTTAGGCCCTAAGGAAAGAAATTTTAATATGTCATGAGGGATGTCAACGTTACTGAGATTTTTTATCCAATTTTGTTGAGTGTTGAGGAAGGTTTTTCTGGTGTCATTCAACAATCTGTCAAACTTACGAGTGTTAGAGTTTTTTATGTTATGAAAGATTTTATTGTAATGTCTGAGTTGTCTATATTTGAAATTATCAAAAATTAGGGGAGAAGTGGAAGAAATTATGTCACTTTGGAGTGAATTGAGTATGGAATGAAGTTTTTTCAACTGTCTGTGGCAGGAAGATATCTCAAGCGTGAGTATTTTGTCACCTAACCTGTGCAGACGATTTTTCATCCCATCTTCTATTGAATGGCTTTCTAGTAAGTGTGTGATTGATGTTAAGCGGTGGGTGATGTGATGTGGTGTAATGCCATGTTTTCTACATTTTAATAAGAAAATCCGTCGATTGATCTCCTGTGCCAGTCGTTTTCTGCCCTTGATCCAGTCCTTCATCATTCTTACTGCCTGGTTCCCATGACGTTCCGTGATGTTATTGAAAAACCCCAAATCTGTGGATGTAACTTGAGACGTGGTCATTGTCGTCTAGACCAGTTAGGTGAAAAATTAAAGCTTCCGCCTTTTGTTGGGTACTACGACAAAATTTAAGCAAAGAGGACTCTTTATACTTTTTTTTAATTCTCTCTAGACGACAATGACCACGTCTCAACAAAAAAAAACAATATATATACGTAATATATATCCAAATCGAACCAACATCGTCCCAAAATTAGAATACATTTTCAATTGCTATCCTGGTAATTGAAATTTCTCACTCACAGTCTTTAATATAAACTCACATAACCCATTTTTTCAAGGTTGTATCACTATGTCACATTCGTACACTCATATGAACTACACATGTTTTTCCAAAACAAACTAATTCAGCATTTTAGTAATTCGAGTGGAGGTTTACCGAGCGTCCCTCGTATACTTCATACCCAAATTGGACAATGAGGTTTACAGTTCCACGTTCCGTCGCGTCAATCATTTGTCATCTTTCCGTGCCGTCTCCCTCTCCACGTGTAGCGGAAGTAGGAGGTTAGAGACTGCATTCCGATTGTTTCCCTAAAATGTCTTCTCATGTGTAATAATTTTTAATATGTTCGGGTGTATTGATATTTTTAACATGTAACGAAGGTTTCTGTCGTTATCAACAAGCCCAATGTCTCCGTCCTTTTGTTTTTTATATTTATAACAAGTTCTATCTTCTCTACGTTCGTTTTGAAACACTTTGTGGCTGCAACCTTAACGACGAGTAAGTTGTTTGACAATTTAAATCTGTCCTGTATTCTTTGCTAGCATCACAATTGTGTTTTCAGAATCATGATGACGGCTCCATAGAGAATGCCGAAGCCGAAAACTTTCCCAATTTCCCAATTAACAATTAATTGTATTTTGTGCCCAACTGGTCGTTGGCTTTGGCAATGACTACTGCTCTCATATATATAAAATAGGAAAATAATGGGGAAAATCCGCAAAAAGAAGGAAAGTGGATTCGAGCAGAAAATAGGATAGGTAACCCGAGCGATACGTATACTACAATGTGTAGATTGGCTCCTATTGTGGACTTCGCGTGTGATTTTTTTTTCCTCTACATCTTCGTTTCCTCAGGTTATACCCGTATCCGGATGTATGGGCATGTGTATCTACCTTTGTAGTTGCATATGTGCATTCATTTCGGATCTGATGAAGCCAACCAGCAGAAATACGTATCGCTCGGGTTACCAATCCTATTTTCTGCTCGAATCCACTTTCCTTTTTGCGGATTTGGCCCATTATTTTCCTATTTTCTGTTATATACCTTTCTCCGCATGATCATTTTCTCTTTATATATATCTAGTTTAGAAGTATTTGGAACTTCTGTTACTGGGCTTAAATGAAGTGTGTATAATGTACAATGTAATTATTTGAATCAATACTTTTGTATTTGTAACAAGACTAACCCGTAGATTAAATAAATAAAAGAATAAATTGTGTTATCACACATTTATTAACAGGTGCTGTTACACCATCACTGTCACCCGATTTTTTTAATTGGCATCTCACAGATAAGTTCCTCTTCAAAGAACATTAGTTTCTGCAATTGTGGAAAAGTAGCTGCTAGTCTGGTGCAGCAGACTAGGCGACATCTTCATGATGTTCGCTTTTCACTAATGTTTTATGTTGACTTCTACTACATCTTGTTTCATTTTACTAACGACTTCCCAAATTGTGCGTAAATTATTGCACGCATCATTTGTTTGTAGTGTATTTACCCTCTTCGTGTCCCTAATCAGCCATGTGTGTGTTTCAAAAACAATACTGGTACTAAAATCTGTCTCTGAGGAGCACCCGCACTGACGATATGGGATGAAGATGAGACTTGCCAATTACAACAGAAGATCAATAGACTGATTTGGTATTTCCTAAAAATTCATATACAATTTCTGACCATTGGAACTCTTAATAAAATGAAAAATCAAAAGGAAATTTCCATCTTTAGTATTTTGTGCTACGCTCCACATGTTATCCTGCCAACGTATCCTTAAATCTAAACAGAAACATTAGCAAAGTGAAAGCTTATATGACCTTCTGGTGGGTATATATCTGTGCTTCATTGCCCATTTTTATTAACTATAAATAAAAATAATAATGGATAAAGCTAGCGAGTGAGTCATTATCAGGTCTTTGATGGGCTTTTATGAGAGTTTTCCAAGTTGTAATTACCTTTAGGTGTTATTATATCCTCAACCTGAATATGGGTGTTGTATATCGTAAAACTTTTAGATTTATACGTTTATTATTGTGGAATAAAAGGGAAAAATGCGAGGCTATCGGAACTCTGGATGTTATATGTTCGATACGTCACAAATACATACATTAGTTATAATAATTCTAATAATGAAGAAAACTCGATAATGACAACAGAACACATTCAAAAATAAATATATAAATAACTAATCATCTAAAGTTAAGTATTAACTCGATAATCTATTAAGAATCTTAGTGCAGAACAATCAAAGGAATCACAGCTAATCACTCTCTACGACTGCACCCTACACCCTTTGCTCTTGGTTAAAGTATTGTAAGTCTGTAGGTCTATCGGGTCTGGTTGCCCAGGTACCATACAAAATCAGGAATAAAGAAAGTGAGAAGAAAGAAAGGAAGGGTGGAGAGCAAAGAATAAGGAAGTGCGTCTTGGCATTGCTAACTAGTATTCGGGAATTTTAAATTGATTCTAAAAATAATTTAGAGAATGGTTATTGGTTGGAACTAAAGTCGAACGATTGAATTTTGTTCACAGTGCGCGACATTGTGTGCAAGGCAAACTTACTCGACTGTGTAGTCTACTGCCTCGCGCAACAAAGTGTTGTTATGCGATTCCGCTTGACTATAACGTAGCTGCGGTTGTTGTTTCATATAGTCCTTAGATAAAGGATGTCAAGGTCTCTGTGAAGGGTCTCATTGAAGACATACCATGGGCGTTAGTGGTTATACGCGAGGTTCTGTTCTGCAAAACCTGGAGACTTCGCAAATGCGTTTTGGCGAGAAAACACCAAGCCGCACGTACGTCAGTGATCGCTGGTCTAATAAACATCTTCTATAGCCGAACTTTGTTAATCAAACGTAATTTCTATAGCGCATAGGGTAGAGTTGCCGAAACATAATTTGAAATTTAGTTTTTAACGCTTTAGTGTGCTTCTGCCAGGTTATCCCCTTATCAAGAGTGACACCGACATACTTAGCGGAACTTTCCCATGGTGCCAGGGCTACGTTCACTGAAACCTCAGACGAGACGCCCCTACGTTTTTTAGAACAATGGATAGCCCACGTTTCAGAATGATTAATTTTGATCCGCCCATTGCAATATCTCGTGCACTGTACTTTGCAGTCTGTCGTGAACCAGGTTCCCATAACACGACTGGGCCACCAGGGCCGTGTCATCAGCATAGAGTTAGATTTCAGAGTTGCTGAAGCAAGGGACGTAGTGAATAAAAGGTGAATAGAGGATTAGTCCAAGAGTCGAACCCTGAGGGACACCGGCTTTGATGGGCTGTGTTGATAACAGAACGTTGTTAATTTTGATCCGAAATTTCCTACCCTCAAGGAAGGATTTCAAAAGTTTCAGGAGCCAGAAAGGAAAGCCGTTTTGAATCAATCTGTACCTGGTACCTCACCTTTGCAAATTTCTTTATGACATCCAGAAGCAAGAAGGCAGTACATTCGTAAAGGGTGAATCCCCTGGTTACTCGCCTTTAACTCCGTACTATGCTCAGACCAAAGTCAAATTGCACGTGAGGAATGACATTGTGGTATGACGAGAAATTTTCAAGGTGACTCAGAATTACCTTTTCAGCAAGCTTAGAAGGAGCTGACAGTAGACTAATGGGATGTTAATCCTGGGGAAATATCCAACCCACCTTCTTTGTGAAGTCTCGAGAGATTCCGCTAATGTGCCATGCAACTCTTCAGTTGAACAATCTTCTGAAAAAGACTCCTCTGAGGAAAAAACACTAAGGGATGCGCTACTACCACTGACGCTGTTGACCGTAAAGTATCTCCTGACGGATCTTACAATGTGTTGCTCCTCGTCGAGATCATTATTAAGGTCATAAGTGGGAGAAAACAGTCTTTCCGTAGCATCAGAGAAAACCTCGACATTTTCCTCTGCCGTAAAGACTACGCCCCAAGACCGTGGATGTGCGAGAGTTATTCTCACATCCCGTTTCTGAGCGACCTCGCAATTTTCAAGAGAGGAATACTAGAGTCAAGCATCCCCGCAAGCAGATCCATTGCTCATTACAGAATTCTTGAAGAAATCATGAACAAGATTCGCCGCTCTGCAAATGTTATCAGGATGACATGACCTTTTCGCTTGCTTAATTGCAGCTCTTTTGTCAGAAATTTTCTAACGAATCGCTACAGGGAGACGATTTCTTTATGAAAATCGATGCGGATGTTCGAAAGTCCGATAGTCAGAGCAACGGCTCGTCTTACCATGATCTAGAGTAACTGCTAACTCTGTCATCTGTCAGTGGGGTGTCAAGTGTATTGTCATTCGTGACAGCTGTTCAAAAACTACAACTCAAACCGACTTGAAACCGTTGAGATATCTAATCTATCATAAATCGAAAGAATTAAAGAACATTTTTCTAGCTACCAAAATGTCAAGACGCCATAGAACTTTTTACGACGCCGAAGAGGGAATTGCGTGGGGGAAACAAACTATCAATGAGTTGAAAGACGATCTGCATAGGCCCCGTTTAGAACCAAAATGTCGCCGCACAATTTTCAATATCACATGCAAAGACTCGTCGACGTGTTCCTCTAATGATACGATGTTCACAGCAGCTTCCGAAAACAACAAAGAAAATAGTTCAACTAGCTGCAACACAGATCTTGCACATAAAATGGAGGGGTCTTCTATAACTTCATATTATACACCAGCCGAAGAAACATATTCACCTGCTCCTAAAGGTGATGAAGATGATAGTGTCATCACAATTAGCAGTGATGAAGATCAAGGTAGTTATAAAATTTATTTCCAGTGCGACAACGCAAAATTGGTAAACTTCATGCGCATAGTCATTTTTGCATTTACCCAAAATTGTAATTATTGTAATGCTATATTTACCTTGCACACTGTGCATAATCATGTTCTACTAATATCTATGATTTTTTGTGATTACCCACATTATATACTTGATAAGCAGGTAAGAAATGCAGTGGTTCATATAATGAACATGCATTTACCAACTTTTATTCAATAATGTACATGCTGATATATAAATCGGAAGTGGCTGAGGCGTTGCCGCCAGTAAACAATTTTAAGCATATATGGTTCACTTAGTGGCCAGACAAACATGGAGGATTCTGTCATTTACATTATTTTAATTTGTTTTAAGTTTTTGCTGTTTATTGAGTGTTGACAAGCAAGGTACATACAATACGTTTAAGTTTAAACTGGTAGCTACTCCATGAACTATATGAAAAAACATGTAGTATTGCAACACCTTGTATATAAAAAATTAACTCCATAAATAGGTACTTACTGGAGGAGATGGTTGACATTTACTAAAAAATAATCTAAATCAAGTAACTGATTCAATAGAAATATGCTGTAACCTTGGCTGTTTCTTTGATAAGGCATTGATGTTTTGAGGTACATATCAGGAAGGTTTGGAAAATAAGTATGAACTCAGGTTTTACACTTCACAGAGGCAATTCTTTGGTTTGCACAAATTGTGTGTCTTGCATTCAGACTGAGTAATTACCGGGCTAAGTAATTCAATACTTGTTGAAACCAGCTACTATTTATAAAGAGCAGCAGCAGAGCACTATTTACAAACTACGTACTGGATGCATTGCTACTGAAAGTATTATTGTCTTTGATTTAGGCTATTGGCATCATTCTTTATGTAATTTTTTGTCAAACTGTATCTTGTTTATGTTTTATTAGGATAATATGGAAATTGCTTGCTTGTCTGCCGAACTGACACACTGTGACCCATACATGAATGTCATGACAGGATTAAAAATAGCATTTCTGTCTTACTTTAACATACAAACACTACATTTCAAAATTTTATTATAAAATCCATCATTCAATGTACAATGTCGTTACATAAACATGTACTTGGTTTTAATTCCAAGGAAAAAGTTGAGTTTTAATGAACAAAAATATTTAGTTTTAATTACATATCTCCTATTTATCTTTTGTTTTCATCGATCATGTGATTTTTTTAGTCATATTGTGCAATTTATGACTAATTTTAAAATAACTCGAATATGTCATACGTGGTCACCATTGACCTTTAAATCAGGGAAAAGCATCTAAAAATGTTGGAACATACAAGGTGTTCCATTTTATTTTTTTTGGATAAAGATTCGTGTAGCGTTCTTGACCACCCCACATTGAATATACAAAGTATTAAAAAATGGATGGTTTATTCCCTACTTCGCCTCTCAAGATAGCTGAAATTCAGTCTGTCAAACTTTTTTATATAAAATACCCCATAACTCAACAACTAATAACCATAAATAAAAAGGCAATTCAAAAAACATAACTTTGATATCAGTTTTTCAGAATTTGAACACCCTGTATATGAATAGTTTTCTTTTGAGAAGTTAATGTTTAGTAGCACGTTTGGAACACCCTGTATTGATTTTCAGTGCACAAGACATGAAAAGTGTACAGTATGACTTTTTTCAGTAACTGTCTTTTGACAACATAGCAGGATACAGCCAAATATTTTTCAAACAACATTGTCTCTCAAATTCTGTTATCTTGCTAGCTTGTACTTTGCTGTAGGAACTTGACAACTTATCTATATTTTACAGATTATACTGAATACGTGGTTGCAAAAACTCCAGATTATATAAAAAAAGAAGATAGGAGCTGTAACTCAGAGGTCATAAATATTTTGGATGATACTGCAGATGAAAAATTAGATAAATTGGTAGATCTATCCAGATCCAAAAAACTAAATGACAGTGGAATGGTTGAAACTCAATTTGATCAAAAAGGAATGCAATGCTCCTATAAAAGTGAAAGAAATTCCAATGACACTAGGTCAACTGTAGAGAGTAGTGATGAAGAACAAGACCCTCCAGATATATCCGTAGAAGATGGTGTTATTTATAAATATAATATATCAGAAAACATGTCTCAATCAGAAGAAAAAATAGTGCCCCCAAGAGAAAATTATGTAAGTAAAAAAATTGGTTTACATGAGAAACACAGGCCATTGGTAGATCTATCCAGATCCAAAAAACTAAATGACAGTGGAATGGTTGAAACTCAATTTGATCAAAAAGGAATGCAATGCTCCTATAAAAGTGAAAGAAATTTCAATGACACTAGGTCAACTGAAGAGAGTAGTGATGAAGAACAAGACCCTCCAGATATATCCGTAGAAGATGGTGTTATTTATAAATATAATACATCAGAAAACATGTCTCAATCAGAAGAAAATATAGTGCCCCCAAGAGAAAATTATGTAAGTAAAAAAATTGGTTTACATGAGAAACACAGGCCAGTATCAGATCCTACAGGACAAATAAGGATTCTTTTAAATGACAAAGAATATAGATCTCCATCAATCCAAAATAATTGCTCAGATGATGAGATGTCTGAAACAGAAGGTCTGGCAGAAATAGATGCTTCTCATATACATCGTCAAAATAAGAGCCTTACATACAATATATCTGGCTCAACAACCAATTCTAATAATGAAGCAATGAATGAAAATAGAAATTTAGATTGTGATACTTATAAGGCATACATAAGTTCTTATAAAAGTAGCACTGATACACCAAATTATGTACATCTTGATGTAAGTACAGATACTAGTTCTAATTTTGATGCTAGTTGTTTCTATGGAGATGAACCTTGGGATCCAGAGATGGACTCTACAACTGATGAGGGAGAATGTGAAACCAGTCACGAACAGAAGCTAACAGAAGGACTCAAAATACCAACACCAGTTAAATCTACTGCAAGAGGATCTCCTTTGACTCACAAAATACCAACACCAGTTCAATCTGCTACAGGAGTATCTTCTTCAAGCCACAAAACATTAGTATCAGTTAAGCAGCCTACCCCAATACTGTCTCCTGGAAGGTTTTTGATCCAAAATAGTGAAACCACACCTCAAAACATGAAAAGTCCACAAATATTCAAACATCCTGAGGCTGTGTCTGTCAAGAAAGCAAAATCTGTTGACAAGTTCAAAGATATAATCAGCCCTGTTAGATTATACATACAGCATAGCCCAGTGGCACATCTTAAACAGAATGTGGTGCCCCACCCTAGTAAATCACAAGTGGTTTGTATGAAGTCTTCATCATCTGTCAATAAGAAGATGGACAAATTGGATACCTGGTGAGTTTTTTTCAAAGTTGATTGGTTCATTCATGTTTATGTCATTGAATGAAATTTTGGTTTTCTCTTACATGACTTTTTTCTGAAATGTGTAATTTATATGAATACAAACATACCGGTTTCGTCCAGCCGACAGTGGACGTCTGTTTCGTGCTTTTTGGCAACTCATCACAGTCTTGGCTTGGTCTCAGGTACAACAGTGAGCGAACGCATAGCAAATATCCTCTATATGAGGTATAAGATTTATAACATCCTGCAGTAAGATACTGCTTCAGACGGACGTTGTTTAATGGAAAGCAGACCACATAATATATACTATACCGCCAGAATCGACAGCATCTAGCGGCCACAGTGGTGACCCGGCTATCAAATGCGAACTGAGATCTTTACAGTTCCAACCGATAGCTACTACGAGGAATGTCTTTTAAGTTTTGCATATAGAAACATAGTAGGCCGCGCGGATCGAACGTCAGTACTGAATCTTAACCTCAGTAAACTTAAATTCAAAGTTTCACAACAATACGTGCAGTGTTCTTACTACAGTGAATTTTTAAGTGTCACCAAGTCATTAGAAAAATGGAACTCAACCGAGAACATTTTCGCGCCATAAATTATTACAACTTTCAGAGACAATTAACGCAACAAAATTGCCTTGCTGAGTTACTGTCTGTTTTCGGCAACGAAGCGCCACATCTGTCGACAATTTCCCGTTGATATGGAGAATTCAAACGTGGACGGGTGAGTCTTAGCGATGATCCCAGGGTGGCTGCACCAAAAACGGCAGTCACCCAGGAAAACGTCGATCCTGTGCGCAAACTCATCATTGAAGATAGACATGTGATATATCGCGAGATTGAGGCATCCTTGAAGATCTCAAAGACCTCAGTTCAAAAAATTTTACGTGAAGAATTAGGAGTAAGAAAATTAGTTTCTAGTTGAATACCCCACCTGTTGACTGAAGAGCAGAAAGCAGCCAGGGTTAATTGGTGTCAAAAAACGCTTGACCATTTCAATTCCGGAAACTCAAAAAATGTGTACAGCATTGTTAGTGGATTTACTGTTATGAACCAGAAAATAAACGACAGTCGGCTGCTTGGGTGTTCCAAGGTGAAGAAAAACCAACAAAAGTCATCCGTTCTCGAAGTGTTTCGAAAAAGATGGTCGCGACATTTGTGTCAAAAGCGGGTCATATTGCAACAATTCCTCTTAATGAGCAAAGAATTGTTACTGCGGATTGGTATACCACCATTTGTTTGCCAAAAGGCATCACCGAGCTTCGAAAAATCAACCCCGAAACAAGAATCATCCTCTACCAAGACAATGCAAGCTGGCACTCGGCCCAAAAAACAAGGCAGTATTTAAAATCATTTAAAACTACCTACCGTGATGTTTTATTTCCATATGCAAAACTTAAAAGACATCCCTCGTAACTCTCGCAGTGGTCGATTTTGGTGATAGGTGACATTTTGTGCTGACCTATTTTGGTAGGTGTTATTTATATGTTATTTGATGATCATTTTCTGACACGATTTGAAACAATCAAATTCAGTCGACCAAGTTGAATGTAATTTCTTGCGTCGCGACATTGTATTATTAAATTATTGCAAGATGCTATCACTGTATGTATATTGTTGTGGTCGAAATTTCTTACAATAAACAGTAATTTAAACATATGGTTTGATTGGGCCAAACATTGGATTTCCATAGGATAAGCTTCATTCCCGTGAATTTGTTTATCTTTAATAGTTCACTTAACATTTCCGGAAATCAGATTGAGATATTGAGATGAGTTTTGGTACATGATAATGTACTGACATCAGTTGAAGAATGGTTTTACAAAAATTAGTATCAGTATCTTGAGGCCAGATTCTGTCCATTTGAAAACCTCCTATCAAAAGTTTACGTACAGGCGCACATTTATCGAAAGCAATTTTTGTAATTTATAGGTGCATCAACCTGCTTATTACAAAATAGGTGGCACTTTTTTATCGAACATATCAATAGAATACTGATTGCTTTCCAAATTAGCGTCATTTTGATAAGAGCGTTTAGTAAATGATCTCTCAAACTAGCACTCTTACATAAAAAAGTGATATAATCGTTTTTGTACAGAACTGAATTCTCTTTCGTTGGTCATATACAATTATGCAGTAAAAAATGTACAAGAAACTTGATGTCAAACGTACACGTAATTAGGTAATTATCACATTTTTGCTTATAATTACTGCTAAACTAGTAACTCAAAATTGTATAAGTTCGTATTACTTATTATATAGAATAAAATCTTCTACACAAAGGTTGCATTTTTTCGGTTGTCGAAGTATTTGGGAGAAATTAAATATTCGTGTCAACATATTCATGCAGCATGCTCCGCACACTACATGAGCTGTCTACGTGTCAGCATACATTATTTTCGCTTGTATTTAAGATCAATAACGCCATTTTCAAGCGAAATAATTTATTTTACTAATATACTGCCATCGTAAGTATGAAAAATGTAATATTTTCGCATAATCATTGATCATATAAAAATGCATGACACTCACTTCCATCACTCTGTCTATTGACATTGAAAATTTTGCCGTTGCGTAGCCTCAGCGACTGTTGCACCAATTTTAATGACAGGAGAATGATGACATAAACCAGCTTTATATCTACTACATCTCTTCCACTAAAATCGTTGCAACAGATGCTGAAATTACGTAATGAAAAATCGCGTATCAACAGACTGATGGAAGCGAGTTACTTGATTTTCATAATGAAAAAAGCACCTGACATAAAAAAATGTGACTTGTAGTAAATTATATATATATATAGTGATCTTTATACACTTATATTGCTAGTTTAGCCATTATAAGCAAAAATATTTGTAGGATTAAAATGGCCGAACATTTAATTCGAAACAAAATTGCTTCTATTACTTTTTTTCCATAGGATCGATAGTTTATGAGATATTCGATCAAACATGTGACTTTTATCATGCATGAAAGAAGCTTAGATGTATACGCAAGGCAGTGCCATGATATTCGATTCATTAAATTTGTCTATACATCTATGCTTGCTTTATCCATGTTGAAAGTCACTTTCCAAATGATTTAACTCAAGATACTCATAATTACAACACCAGAAACAAAGAACATTTCGTCGGTCTCCACACGTACAGGCGTAAATGACAAAAATCTGAAATCGAGTTACGCCGTAATTTCACATACGTTTTTGTAGTCTCTCACCTCACGAAGTGAGGTAACTGTCTATCAGTTCTCTGCTAAAAAATCAGTATATCATTTTCAATCCTATTTATTGCTGATTTTCGTTTTCTACCTCTCCTGTAAGAGACCGACGTGTTAACTACCATGGGCTAAAATTCTACAACCTATTGCCAAGTAAAATAAAGTCTCTCGATGTTGAACAATTTGGGAAAACTATGAAATACTTCCTACTATCTGAAGCTTTTTTCTAAGACTTCCCTAACTTTAATTTTTTCAGCCTTGCATAATTTTTATTGTGTTTAGTTCCTTTTATATTTTTTACCCAACTTTATTTATTGTTCATCTAAATTTTAACTTTAGTTTTATTGACTTGTGTTTACTTTATGTTCTACTTTAACTGACCTGTGCAAACACATTTCTGTGTTATAACACCAATAAATTATTATTATTATTATTATCATAATGACTGCTAATGCATCTACCTTATCAAGACGCCAATTTGGATTTATCATTACAAAGCAGTATTCTAACGATGTCAATAAAAAATTCATATTCCACTAATTTTATAAGTTTGTTATTCAGTATATCCCTATTCCCTAGCCTAGAATGTCTTCAAAAAAGCAATACTTATTTTTACAAAAACCAGCCATTTCTTGCTTCTTCTTAAACAACACATAATATGATGGAAGTTGGGAATTTCCGATAAACTATGTTACTTGCAGAACCTGTCCTCAAAATTTCCTTACATTCCGCAAGGAATTGAATCGATATAAGAATTTCTTGCACAGAATCGCATCGCATTGAGAAATATGAAAGATACCTGAAACGATTGACTAAGCTTGTGCTTTGGTTTTGTAAAGTTATCTCTATTTCAGCAAAGAGTTACCTCCCGTCATCTACAAGCCCGCAGAAAAGAAAATAGTCACCATGAAATCTAAGCAGCTGTTCATGCCACCCTCTCTGGGAAAGCATGTAGTGGATCCTCTTGTCATTAAACACGAGAAAAAATTGAATGTCAAAGAAGTTAGTCGGCTAACTGAAAAGTTGGGTTTGGATGAATCGGAACTGGAAACAGACAAGAATGATGAGAGTGCCAACATGTCTGTTTTGTGTATTAAGAAGAATTTTTAGGGATCGATCGATTAATTAATAATTAATTAATCTTACTTTGCCGATATACAGTGTCGGAAAAGTTCCGGAACCCCACGATAATTTGTGAGCTAATAATGGTAGAAAAGAGCAAAACCCGCGATTAATAGTTTCCCCCGTTTATCCCATGGATTTGACCATGACCTTCAAGGTCATTTGATGGTAAAGTCGATTTTTTTTAAATGAAACCCCCATTTTTAACCCCCTAAGAGAACGGACGATTTGCGATCAAATATCGTCTTGATCATTCTTAAATGTTGACCTTATGGTCAACGTCAAACCCAGGTATGTTGATATTACTTAAAAGCCAGTAGACTTATAGGGAAACTACCGAAACATTACTTTCAGAATGTTTCTCCGGATATCAAATGGAGACCTACAAGGTCATTTGAAAATCAGCTCTTGTTTATTCAGACAGGATACTTTTGACTGTGGAAGTGGAGATGATGATAATTCAGAAAACTGTGAATTCCCCAGGTAAACTGGCTTGACTGTTCATTCAGGGTTGTTTCCTGGCTACAAAAATCAATTTGACCTTCACATGACCTTGATGGTCATTATTGTTAAAGTCAGATCCAAGATCACCGTTGGATATCCGGGGAAAAACCATTAAAATAATGTCTGGGTAGTTTTCCTATACGACTACCGGTAAAAATGTTGTATCACCGTACCTGGGTTGACTTTGATCATGACCTCCTAAGATCAAAATTCAGAATATACCATATTTGAAGGTAAAATTTTCCGCTCTTTCCATTTACGGGGTCAAAAGTGGAGAGTTCCATTTAAAAAATCGACTTGACCTTCAAATTACCTAGAAGGCAAGGTCATACTGTTATCAGTTTGTTGAGGTTCTAGAACTTTTCAGGCACCCTGTATGGCCAGTCGATATTATCAAGTTAATAACGCTTAATATTGCTGAAGAAAAAACAACAAAATACATAGAAAGATGCATTTTAATTGTATTGAAATAACCTCTTGTTTGTTGCGTGTATAATAAAACGAAACTTAAGTGCCATTTTCAGTCTCCATGGTCACCTGAATCTTGGTGTACTTTGCTGTATTCAGAAAGTCGATACTTCATATTTGATGCGTTCGCTATTTCCTCCAAAAAATCAGTTTTTTGAGTCCACATGAAGGACAGTGAATGATCTCAGCTGACATTTGCAAACGTACTGCCACGGTCTTTGACGGTTGCGTCATCAATGCAATACGAAATAAGTGATCAAATCCATTAACTGAACCATGTGCGGAGCTGAGGCGCCATAGTAAAATTACACACTGCTCAAACTAACTTAATGTTATCACTGTTTGCAGCAGATTATGCGTCTTTTTTGTCTTTTGAAAATGAAAGCAGTCAAAGCCAGTGCATGGTTATTATCATTCATTGTGCTTCAAAATGTAACTAGTCAAGTATACAGATTGGCAACCTCATTCATATTGAGAACTCTTTTGGATGGATATACATTAGTTAAGTCTCGTCGCTATCCTGTAACTGGCAGAGTTGGAGCATTTTTTTGTAGGATCATAGGTTTTTTTATGTCTGAATATATTTATACTAAATTGTTTTATATCTTTTTTTAAATAAGAATTCATGACAAACTGCAAACAGATTGCTTCTCTTTTTCTGACATTCCTGCCACTCCCTGGTTACTAGAAAAATCGGCGCCTACCCACAAAGCTGTTAGTCCTGGGCCTCTCGTGGCAACATTTCGACGGGGGATTATTGAAAACGGTCAGGTAATATTGGCTTCGAAAGTTTTTATCGGAGGGATTAATGAAAATAGTACAGTGAAATCAGTTTCGCAAAGCTTATTAGGCAAGCTCGAATTATGTCGTTTTCTTGACATCATATTGCATACTAGTTAGTTTTTAGGGTGCCAACAGTCATTACGTTTTCTCACTAGGATCGTTGTGAGCGTCCATCTATGGAGGAATGATTCGACTACTCTCATTGTTGGTTGCATATATTTGGTGAAGCTGAGTAGTATGTAGCTTTCATCTCTGAGAAAAAGTTGGTTGAAAAGCAAGATCGCATCTGGATGATTATGTGTGTTGGTCTGCATGTGTATAAAATCAGTGATACTTGCTTTGTGAAATTGTTACTGAATATGCTGCCAATGAAGTATAGCTATTAGCTGTGCCCAACGATTTATTTATATGTTGTCCTTTCTGAAGACAGGTTATGCTCAAAGTTATAAGTTACGGTTTTTTAAGTTTTTTGTGTTTTCAAAAACTTTGAGGAGAATCACGGGAAATCACTATCCCGCCCGCGTTGTATGTAATTACTGTTAGGATGTATATGATTTGTAATTCGACAGTGTACAGTGAATATAATTCTTATCTCTGTCATATTTGAAATTCTGCATATTTGCATATGTAATTTCCAGAATGGATAAGAAAAAGTGAAAAACTAATTTGTAGTAGCTTTGAATTTCAAATAAGTGTATTTCAGACAAAAATTCAATGGATTTATCATCAGCACTTATTAGTAGCACACAAATCCTCACTATGCACATGTGCATTGCCTTCTAGGTATAGTATACAACTTACAGCTTAGACCTCCAGTAATGCCATCTCTTTAGCAGATTTTACATCACATAAGAGCCAAACATTGATAACTGAAGCATCATGACGTTTAGGCAACACGTACAACTACCAAACGGGTTCACAAGTGTCCATCAGCTAGTGCTAAGTCAACATCTTGTAAAGAAACTTACACAATGTCAAAAAATCGACATTCAAGATTCGTAGTACCCGTGCCGATATCGTCGGATGGATTAACGGATATAGTCTGGTGAAATTAGTTTCGCAAGTTTGTTAGGCAAGCACCTCGAATAGAAATATCCGATGTCTGGTGGAACTAACCTTACAATAAATTGATGTTGTTAGCTAGTCTTTAGTGCTCTTATTTTGTTGCTTCGTTATGATCTTTGTTGTTCTGGGCATGCTCAGTAGCGAGACAAGCCTTCGTTCTCAGTTATGGAGAATAAGGGAGATCTTATATGATAAGGTCAGGATTCAGCACTGTTTCCCGAATTTGTAAAGCTGAGAAAGTTAAAATGATTTTAAGTTATTAAAAGATATTGGTTCAAATATAATAGTGATATGAGTTTTAGATCACAGATAAAAATAAATTCGATAGGAATGTTTGTTATATGTGCAATGTGACTTTCAAGTTATGACGGTTCACTTCACTGGTCATAAAAACTCTTCTTTTACCAACCATACGTATTTGCTATCGTTGTCAGAGCAAGCTTAATGAAAGGCTTAACGATTCGGTTTTTTAACTATTGACTTAACCTATGAGACATAAGGTGATATGTATTATACTATCATACCGATGCCTGACGTTCTTCCAAAATGAAGGAAAAGCTCACTTGATGGGTGCCACTAATTTCTATTTTCCCTAACATGGGTGAAAGTTTTGCAATCCTTTCAGTTCCCAACTATACATGTATATGTCTGTATATGCAGAGAGTAAGTATTTTTCGAGAAAGTTCGATTATATTCGGTGGAAGCAGGGTACAAATAAAAAACATTTTTTTTAATAGCAGAACAATATTTTAATATAAACAATTTATACAAGTAACTTATGATGTATTAGGATATTTTAATTTAAACGTACGTATTTACACACTAAAAAATACTTCTGATAAACAAAATATATGTATACATTATTTAACATTCAATTTAATGGAGCCCACATGCCATCAAAGACTATTTGATAGAAATGTCCTCGTGGAAACATATATTGTCTAAAACCATACTATCACGTGGTTAGCAATTCCAGTCGCCATATGCAGCAGGATATAAACCATGTCTTTCCTATCAGGTACCGCTGTCCAGATCCGTACGTGTTTCAACCACGGAACACAGACGTAACCCGTCATGCACAACAAAAGTGTAATTACCGCGCAAAAACAGGATAAAGCACATTATTTCATTCAGGTTTTTCGGGCTGTTAAGCCGGAGTCGGGCACTCCAAGATGGTCAAAATGTTCTGTTAGACCAAACTGAAGACTTATCAACATGCACCCAGTACTCAGCCCTAATGTACAGAGAAGCAATTGAAATCTACAAACACGAGGATAATTTCAATAGAAAAGAAGAAGGCCTTGCTTTAAACAGAACGTGGTTCCCAATACTAAAAAACAGCACCAAAACCGCGTCGCTCAGGGGACCCAAAGTACCCCCACCAGACAACTTAGTCCTCGGTCCGCCGATCGCCTATAAAACCGTGCACCTATCCAGTTGACCGATAGCTTAAGGCGACCCGCCAAGTCGAGTGCTTCGCTCTCGACGACAGTGCCATTGAAGATGGCTACTGCCGATGTAGCTGAAAGCTCTGGAGAAAATCCATCCCGACCCCGGCTCAACAGCTCGAAAAACCTTAATGAGAATTGAACTAGCCCGTGAAAGCCTTCATTCTCCAAGCACATTATTGTCACTTCACCCTTTGAAATTACGTGTAATTGGATTTAAGGTTTAACCGACGTTTCAGGAGAATTTACATCCTTTTTCAGTCATGTACACAGAAATTAAAAGCACTAAATCGATGTAAAAGTTACTTATTTCATTATAAACGCATAAAAATAAATAAAACACATTTTACAATTTTTTGTTGATTCCCAACTTACAGTGCTTTTCAAAAACGTCATTATCATTATTTTTGTTGAAATTTGAAATTGGGGGCGAGGAAATTGTTGGATAAATACCCTATTTTAACGTAAAAATAACAACTGAAAATTTCAAAATAGTGGTTGGACGCCATCTTGTAACACTTTTTCAAATGGAATGGGGAGTGATGTCATACCTTATTTTGAAGCTCCTTAGGAGTACTTCATGATTCTAGAATAGAAAATCACTATATCTCAAAATGGTAGAATGTCAAAATTGAACGTTCTTGCACATTATGTATCATATTTAAACCAATAATGAAAATGGTACTGTGTGTTACATAAATCTTGTAAAGTTCAATCCCAATATGTAATAAAATATGGAATATTTCTTTTTAACGGGATGTTCCACATTTTAGTGCACACTCCGATAGACGAAAAGAATGTTGGTGTAACATGCTATAACGTTGTGATGATGAGTTGTTAAGTTATAAGTGATTCAATGTAAAAACGCTCAATTTTGACAGCCATTTTGATTATATAGTGGTTTTATATTCCAGGATTATAAAATACTAATTTGAAGCTTCAAGATAAGGTTTCACATGACCCCCATTCCGTTGGAAAGTGTTAGAAGATGACGCTAAGCTTAGAATTTTCAGCTATAATATCTAGGTTGAAATATATAGTCAAAATCTCATCTTCAACATAGTGACTTCATATCCAAGGGCTATAAAGTACTTGTAAGAAGCTTCAAAACGAAGAGTAACGTGACAGTTTTAATTAAAAGATGTTTCAAGATGTCGTCTACCTGTCTCTTTTATGCCAAATTTTGCATTTATGCATCAATTTAATTATGCGGATTTCAGCTCGTTTGACCCATTCAAAAAATAAGGGGGGGGGGGTTGACAAGCACTGTATACACAATGCAAAGATAAAGTGTGTGTGTGAATGTTGCGAATCATTGTTTAAAAAAAAAGCTAAAAAAATTATTCATGTTATATGTGTTTTTAACTGAAAGAAATAACTGTTCACCTAAGAAGGCGAACAAGAATTGTTGGAGTTTTCAATCAACGTGATTTTTATTATTTTGTAGAGCCATGAAGAAACAACACAATTTTTTCCGAAAAGTCGGCAAAATTAACAGGAAACTATTTCTTTAGACCCCAAATCAAATTAACAAGTAATTTCATGCACATAAGTATCAATACTAATACCGTTAATTAAGGAATTCTACCTAATAACTTCAACCATATCATGTATTTTGGCGTCCAAAAAGGATCTAAAAGATGCTGGCGCCATCTATGAGGCAGAACCAGAACACAAAAATGAATCTAGAAAACTACTCTTAAAATAGTCAGAGTGTTTGGTTCTGCTACTATTTCATAGATGGCGCTAGGGTCTCCAATGCCTTTTTGGCCTCTCTAATGCTTATTTTAATTCCAAATCCAAACATTAACTGTTTCTACCTGAAGATACCCAATCGAAATAGGCATTAGAGAGGCCAAAACAGCATGAATGATCCTAGCTCCATATATGAGACACTAGCAGAACCAAACACTAACTCTTTTTAAAGCAGACTTTTAAATTCAGGTTTGTGTTCTGTTACTAGTATTAGTTACTCCGACACTAGTATCTGAGATCCATTTTTGGACGCCGGAACATTCTCACGAAGGATACGCTAATCAATGCTAATATACCGTCACCTCACGCGCTCGTGTCATTCTGGCGTGTATATGTGTGTGTATGACAATTATGCCTTAGACATTCCGTCAATTTACATTTTGGATATCTTTATCAAATGTGTGGTCTACTGTTTTCTGTAGCAAAATAGGCGACAAAACATGCTTGGCTTATGTGACCGCTTGAAATAGTCAGAACAAAAATTGAAAAATTCGACATGCTTTGAAAGACTAATGCCAGATTGTACTACCCATGGCGCAAATTTGACCGATCATCATAAGTAATGGATCTAATGAATTTAGTGGTATTGTAATAAATTGGAGAAAAATTATGCGATTTGTGTAAGATGGGCCCCTAATTCCCGTATTAAATCAAGAAATACTTCATATATCACTTGGTATAGCTAAAAAAACCTATTTTCGATGCAAATTCGGTCAACCAAAAAGAATTTGCGATATAGTCGCAAATTCGACCAGAATATCAGCATTTTATTAAAAACAACAGTCTCACTACTTACTTGACACAGATAATTTTGAACAAAAGGATATATTTTACAAGAAACCGGCTATATTCATTAGATGCATTACTTCAAAAACGCCTTTGCATTGATCGAATTTGTGCCGCAGCAGGTGCATATTCTGTGCTCCTGTTAGTAAATAATAGCAAAAATAAATAAGTAAATTCACCGTGAAGGTGTGAAAGTATACCTCTCATACGTGAAAGCATGCTCGACGTGATATCACGTGATGTTTATGTCATGTGGGAGAGTGGGCGATGTCATGTGGTTACATGCGAAGCATTTCATTTTGCATGTGTCGGACCAGAATGTTGGTGTATGGGTAAAGATTTTTAATAGTTACCACTATATGCCTGCAAAAAGTGGCATTCAATAAACATGACTGTAGACTCTGGAATTAAAAAGCTCCGGATAATCCAGCCGGTAGCATACTATACTTCAAAACGTCCTACATACGGCAAATATTCTCGAAAACCATAAGTCTAAAAGAAATTTTCTCTTGAAAAAATGGACTTGACTTTGGAGGTCAAATTAACCGTCGCGGTCGAATATTTCTAAATCCTAAGAATATGCTTGGGTAGAATTTCGAGACTATTTTATTGATTAAAGATTAAAGCTTGGAAATGAACTTGGTTTGAGCGTAAAATTTTCTGGTGCCAAAAATATAGAATCCCATTTAAAAAAATCTACTTGACCTTGGAAATTATCTTGATTGTGAAGGTATAATTCAAGGTCAGTACCATATATAGCCAGACTAAATCTTAAGCCTGTACTTAATGCAGAATTTCTAAAAGAATTACATTATTTTATCAATTAGATAAACTTTGGCTATGACCAAGAAAGGTGAATGACTCATCCGAACTTAAAACTTTCCACTTTATCCATTTCTGGTGCCAAAAACTAGGGTGTCCTTCAGAAAGATGTACTTGACCGTTAAATTTCCCTGAAGGTCAAGGTCATTGTCAGGAGGGAAATTCTACTCCTGCGCTTAGGTATAATTTCTTTCAAATTCACGGTTTTCGAGATTTTTTGCTGTACCTGGTCTTTTTTAACACACTGTATATACCAATTCCTAATAATAACAAATCGCCTACATCTTTTTCATAACTTTATATCTATGTAATAACTGATCTTGTTCCTCTCTGTAACGTAGACACTCTGTGACGTGGATGGTGTACCTATCACCTATCGGAAACCGAGCTCCACACATTTCACACTGCACCCTTTTGTTTTGTTGTCTTGATGGAGCAGATGCGACATCGTCATCGCCGCATGTTGACGCGTGCGTCTGAAACAAATATAAAAATTCTGATATCCAAAAGATTTATAAAAACAACTCGTGGACTGACTCAGTGCGCTATTTTAAACGATACTTAAACCCGGTAAAACATCACAAATATCAGCTGATCATTTAGTGACATTTAAAATACCCCATACCGTCAAATACTGCAACAAAGCTGACTACGATACTCGTAGTAATTTTTTATCAAGTGTAGACTGGCAATTTTGTTTAAACCCAAGTCCGTTGATTTATTCTACAAAAAGTTATATGAAGTAATTGATAGATTCATGCCATTACGTATAATAAGAGGTAAATTTCCCACCTATTTTAAGACTGAAACCATAAAAACGATTAAGGAAAAACTTAAATATCATAAGAGGTACAAACAGTATAATGACATACATAGTCTCATGTCACCAATTCTATACGTTAAGGGACAAGTCTCAGGAACTAATGAAAAAAAAATTGGTGAGTATACAATGAACATCGAGAATGAGATTCCAAATAAAATAAACAAAATTTGGAGATATGTTTTCAGCAAAAGAAACAAAATCCTATACCTAGTAAACTCAAGGGTGATAACTATGATGCAAAAACTGGATCTGATATACACTGAAAACCAAATTTGTATAACGGCTTGTGTTCAATGAAAGGTCAGGATCGCCTCTTGGCCGTATCTCGAACATTCCAAGGCAAGGCGGTGATAATTTGTATTGCGAAACGTTATCTGTTACAGTTTCCAACCGCAACGCTGTATAAACTCAGGATGTGTTGATTTTATCACTATCGGTGGAAATGAAAGGTAATTCTAAAATGAAATACTAAGTCGCGTCAAAATTGAAATAAATAATTCTAATCTAAATTAAAAACGAAATACTAAATTGAATGTTCGAATATGCTTCCTTCTTGGGTTTGACATTAACCTAAACTATTGCAGAAGCCTGAGCGAACATTTTCTGGTGTAACATATTGACCTCGCTCTTCAGTCGGCTTCTATCTTCATTCTAGCATGCGTTGATACGATACACACTTCTCTCTCGTTCACATTGAACTCAAACCGTCAGACAAATTTTTCCCTGTATGTAATGCTTTTGCCAGTTATTTTGCTAGTGTTTACATTAACTCAAATGATTTGCCCATTTCAAATCTTACTTAGCACCATCATAAAAACAATTTCACGTGCCGATTCATCAAATTCTATTTAAGTCAGCTGGGCCTGACGAGATACCACCATTGTTTATAAAAAAATGTGCACTTGGCATCTGTTATCCACTACTTTTTTTTTCAACTTGTTAAATTCGAAAACATTTCTCAGTAAATAGAAAACAGCTTATATTACACCCCTTCATAAAAGTGGTGATATATGCTCTGTTAAAAATATAAGCCAATCAGCAAATTGTGTATTCTTCCGAAATCATTTACGAAATAATACTGGCTTTTTCCCCATGCGCTCCATTGAAACGAACTTGAAATCCAAGAAGATATTAATCATCTAGCCGATTAACTATATGCACCTAACTAAAGACATTAATAAAATCTGCGCGATATTCTCAAACGTTTTTTGATTTCTTATACAATATGTCTTCTGATGAAGAAGAACTATTATTATTATTGGCCTTAGCAGAAGATAAAAGGCGAAAAGGGTAAGCATTTTGATGATAATCATTAGTTACTAATAATTAATAATAATAATAATAATAATGTTTATTGTCAGAAAATACAAGTAAATATCAAATATTGTGCACAATAAACATAAAGCACCCAAAAAAAGTTTGCACTTGTGTTTGGGTTTGTACAAAATAAAAACTAATAGTACAGTCAGTGTATGGAAAAAAAACCGTTATATACTGTATAATTTGGTGAATTATTATGGTAATGTCAGGAAAAATATCCAGACAATCAGAACTAAAGTAAAAGTATGGATGTTAGTGTAAGTAAAATATTATTGATTTTGATAATGATTTTTCTGATCTACAATTTCGTGGAAGGAGTACCTTGGTTGTTGTAAAATCCATTTTTTTAGTTCTTTTTTAGATGATTTAATTGATTTAATTACTTTTAATGGCTCTGGTATGAAGTTATAAAATTTTGGTCCCAAGAAAAAAAGAGATCGTTGTGTAATGGTTTTTGATGTTTGTGGAATACACATTGAATTTTGATTGAATCTTGTTGGGTAGTTATGAATGGTACGATTAAAGTATTTTGAATATTTGAAATAATGTATTAGACCACATCAACCTTTTTGTAATTATTATTCATAACTCCCCCCTCAAGCCAAAATTCCGTGAAGTAATAGAGGATCAAGAAGAGCATAATATAGATTATATAGATATTTCTTATCTAGAATATCTCTGAAGTACCGGAATTTTGGAATAATACATCTCAGTCTCTTCACAAGGTACTCTGTATGGGTATCCCATTTTAAGTGTTTGTCCAAAATCACGCCTAAGTATTTTATCGGCTGACTGAATCTCTTTGAGACCACTGCTTGTATGAACTTCAAGTTTTTTAAATTGTGGTGAGAGCCTGTCGTTACAAGAAAATGCTGTTTAGTGTCTTTTGTTGTAATTAATTGTCAAAGTTCTTTCCGAAAAGAAATTTATAAATGTTTTGAAATCATGTTCGATTGTGGTTTTTAGTGTATGCCACTGGTTGCTTTCATAGAGAATAGCTGTATCATCCGCAAAACCGATAACTTTACCTGTACTATTTATTTTGAACAAATCGTTGATAAATAGATTAAATAAAATGGGTCCTAATACTGAGCCTTGAGGTACACCGATATGATTTAAATTCATTCAAAAGTTTAACATCATAAGGATATTTTTTGGTTTCCTTATATAATTCTATTTTTTTGTTGATGGAGGTAATAATCCCCTTTGATATCGATGCTTGTCTTTTTATTTGTGTTCGTGGAATCTTTACTGTTTTGGTGAATTCAGCAATATGGCCTTCAATGCTAGACATAAAAAGGACAAATGCATTTTCAATATTAGGTTCGTTATATACTACAATCCAATTTTCATTGAGCAAGTAGTTATTTAGTTTTTCATAATCAATGTAAATTTTTGTATTATTCAGAGTCTTTTCAATTTTGGTTGATGTAATTTCAAGATCGATTTTGAGCAAATTATTAAAATGATCAGAAATTTTATATTTTAGAATTGCTGAATATATTTTGTCAAGTTCTAAACGTGAATTTATAAACATATGATCTATACAACTCCCACTGTTTCCCTCTACTCTTGTCATTTCGTTAATGGCTGACAGGTAACCATGTTCAGCCATTATATTTAAATAATCTTGAATATTTTGATTGTTATGATCTAATAATATGTTAATGTTAAGGTCTCCAATGAATAAGTTGATGTCAAATTTTCTACTGCTCTCTAGATAATCATGTAATTGACCGTTAAATGTTGTTACAGATATACAAGGTGATTTGTACACACCAATGATCTGTATACATTTATTATTTTTTTGAAGAATAACTCGTAAAAGTTTTGTTTGAGTTATATTAATAATTTCATACCCACTGTTCAAATTTTGTCTTACGTAAATCAGAACCCCGTCATTTTTATTAAAACTACCATCGTTATAATATAAATCATAATTAGGAATTTCGATCAAACTTGTATCATATAATGTTGGACCAGCGAAAGATTGCAAGCCGAAAGAATGCGGACAAAAAATTGCGAAGTTGTCAGATGTTCTACATAAAATGCGGTCCATACATATTAACATATTTAAGATATAGAATTGTTCCGCTGAATTTGGCAATGTAGCTGGAAAACCCAGGCCGCAGGTAAACATCCGGTCGCTGATTGGTCCAAAACTCTTATCTTATCTGAAACTAGAATAACGTGCCGATGGCACGGTCATTTATAAACCTACTCCCATAGGCGTAGGCAGTTGGCAAATACTTTGAAAATATAATTTACTGTTTAGTGGTGATAATGGAATTCAAGCATGGGAAAGTTATTCACAGCCAGGCAAGGGAAATAATAGCAAACGTGATACGTGCTTGCGATGCAGAAGCGGCTAACAATACTTTCGTTTATCCACTGGTAGCTAGAAATGCAAGGGCGGCATATTATACGGGTGTTAGTGAACGAACTATAAGTAAAATTAGAAAAGAAGATAAAGACAGGCAAAATGCAACCTCCACACAGCCTTTAGCTTCTCCCGGAAAAAAGAGATCACGCCCTTCTGTGATCCAAAAAATTGATGGAGTCGATTTTTCCATTATTCGGAGAATGATAGAAAAATTTTACTGTGATTTTAAAGTGGTACCTACTTGTAGTAAACTTCTAATCAAACTGAAGGAAGAAATGGAATTTCCATTTGGTAAAGAATCGTTGAGGCTGCTTTTAAAAGCAAAAGGATTTTACTGGCGTAAATGCCACAACAAAAGGAAATTACTAATGGAAAGACCCAGTATTTTACATTGGCGATACAAGTATCTTAGGTCTATTAAAAAGTTCCGGGAAGAAGGAAGGCATATTATTTATTTGGACGAAACTTGGGTTGATAATGACCTCACTTTCAAGAAATGCTGGCAAAGCGAAGAAATTATGGGTGTCCTGAGCAATATAAGTTCTACAGGTAATAAAGTTTCTTTCACCTCGATTTTGCTTATTATACATTTTTCTCAATTTTGGAATATTCTTAATAAGTGCTCATTTAATTTGTCTAATTGAATACATAATCCCTTGCAAGTATTTTTTTCTCAAAAATATGTTTTTTATACATAGTGATTCAAAAAGGTGTTGGCAAACTTAAAATAACACTAAAATGAGGCTATTTATTCATTTCCAGGACGACTTATAATTGTTCATGCGGGTTCGCAAGATGGTTTTGTTCCTGGAGCCTGTCTCATTTTCAAGGCTGGCTGTGCCACTGGTGATTATCACGGTCAAATGAACCAAGAAAATTTCACGAAGTGGCTTACTGAAAAACTATTTCCTAACATTCCTCCTAATAGTATTATAATAATGGATAATGCACCTTACCATTCAGCTTTGGAAGACAAGCCTCCAACTAGATCTTCTCTAAAAAGAGACATCATCACGTGGTTGAGCAAAAAAGGTATAGAGCATGATCCTAATGCTAAAAAAATGGAGCTTTATGAAATAGCTTGTCTACATAGGCCACCATCTGATGAGAAAAATTATAAGATAGATAATTTAATAAGAAGTTTCGGACACACCCCACTTCGAACGCCACCCTATATGTGTCAGTTTAATCCCATAGAGATGATTTGGGCACAAGTAAAATTTTTCATTAGAAGCCATAATACAAGCGGCGAATTTACTATAAAAAAACTAGATGAAATTTCTAATAAGGCCATCGCTTCAGTAAGTGCCAGTGACTGGCAAAAGGTTATTGGACATGTTATAAAAATTGAAGATGAATATTGGGAAAAAGACAGTCTCATTCAAGAAATACAGGAAGAAATAATAATCAACATAGGAGGTGAAAGTGATAGCAATGACAGTTCCTCAGACAGTGATCATGACTCTAATCAGGATTGAAACTATACTAGATTGGCTACCTTTTAGAATTTTTAGATATTCATTTATTATACTATTGGTTTGTGGCTTTTAGTATCTCAGTAGAAAGTCTAATTCTATGTGTTGTTTATGGGTTATTTCATCAAGAAATTACTTTTTGTTTTCCTATATTTTTCTATTCAGTCAGATATTTTTGACTTGTTGTATTCTATTTTAGAAGAATGCATAATTTGTTTTGCTGTTCAATCATAATGCGTACATAGGAATATTACTTGTTGCCTAAAAAATATATTTATTTTGTTCTCAATATTCAGTGTTTGTGTATATTTATTTCTTATAATGTATGTTTGGTATCACGTCATTATGAATCGCAAAAAAATATTAATACTACCAGTTGTAATAAAATATAAATTCAATTAATAATTCAAGTCTCTCCGATCTCCGCCTATGACTCCATATAAAATCGTCTAATGGTAAGGTTTTTTCATCGCATTTCCCCCTTTCGTCCCTAGCAATCTTTGGCTGGTCGATCAATACTTTAAATGATTCAGTTAGCACTATAACATCAAATTTAAAATCTAATATGTCCAACAAGGCATGGAGTTCATTCATATTTCTATGAATGCTCCTTATGTTCGTGTGAAAGATGTTCAATCCTGAATCAATATTATTAGAAAAACGTAACATTGTTGTAGGTAAATCGTCTAAAATATTTGTTTTAATTATTTCAGGTCCAGATTCTGTAATGTATCTACTCATACATATTCTAAGTCCTTAGCAATTTAGAATAAAATTCTTGATATATGATGTCTTTGTTGGTAAAATTTAAATACAGCACAACATTTATCTGTAGGGGAGTGATGTGTATTATAGTTTCTATTATATTTTTTGTTTGAATACACACAGTTGCAACAAATGGGATTAGTAGATTTGTTGCATGAAGTATCATCATGTTCTTCTCCACATTTGAAGCATACTTTATGACTATTACATTTCTTACCAGCGTGATTAAACTTGAAGCAATTTGTACATTGAATACCTCATTATTAGGATATACTGATAAATTTTGAAAACCAATTAAAATTTTCCCTCAATTATTATCAAATATTTGTCTGAATAGTTTACCTGACACCTCTGCGTAAACTATATTCATCTTTTTTTTGAGGAAGGAATCTAACATAGGTGATTTTTAAATTTTCTTTTGTTATAAAGTGGTTTTGTCACATAATATCTTCTTCTATATCGCGTTCTTGAAGTTTTTCTTCAGAGTGGTAGCCAACTATCTTTATTTTAGGATTAAACATTTTCGGTTCGGATATTGTATATGTTGATGGCAGATTCTTCCCAATTTCTTCTTTTAGCTTCTTATGGTAGCGGTCTTCTACATATAATTCAATATCACCATTTTTAGAGTTCTTAACAGTTTCAGTTTTGATGTTTATTTTTGATAAATTCAAATTTCTGCTCAGCTCGTTCTTAGTTCTGTAGTTAGACTGTTGTTGTTCAGGGGTAATGATAAGACTTTTAAGTGCTCTTTCTTTACTCTTTGATGGTGAATTTATAACTGCTTGGGCATATGTGGAATTGTTTGTTGTTGTTTCCTCTAACTTCTCAATTCTCCTAAGGAGTGTCTCAAGTGGTGTTACTATACAGTCCCTATCGAATATGTTTAAAAAAAAAAATATTCGGTTTTCGTTTGATAGGTGGTATATTAATGTTTCTTTTTCCAAAAGTAATGCTTGACAATTTTCTAAATCTTTCGTTTTTTCTGATAACTCTTGTTGTAATAATTTATTGTTTTTGCAAGTACTCACATGTTTCTTGCGTTGACATAATAGAATAACAGCTAATGTTTACAGTCTCATCTTCATCCTTTTTCTTTCTCCGAGTCATTTAGAATTTTGTATCACTGATGTGGCTTGTCAAAATTGTGTCAAAGTTGTATATGAATACAAATGGCCCAAAGTGGTTTACCTCTTGAAAATTGTCTGATCCCCAATTGTGGATATCCAAATGTAATCTAGGAACAAATTCAAGAGCAGCGACAAATTATTTTATTCGTAGTTTCGGCAATATGGTGATGGAACTATGGAAAAGGTAGATAATAAGTGTATGTAGGTATCTAGTTGAAACTGATATAATATAGAATAATTGTGTTTCAGGAAAAAGAAGAAATGGATACATGATATCAATAACAAAGAAGGGTATATGGAGAATATCATACTTTAATGCCCGAATTACGTAGATATCCACAACGTTTTTACGTATACTTTCGAATGACTCCCGATTGTTTTGATGAAATCTTAAATTTAATGTTGACTGTAAATTTGTTAATGCCAATATCTGAGAGTCCGCCTCTAAGAAGCCGGCAAGGTCGTCTACAATCAGCGTCCCATCAGGGAAGTGCTAAATACTCACCATGCTACCCGCATTGATGTACTATACAAAAGTTGCTTCCATCTCTGCGACCATAGTCAACCATATACAACGTTCATTAATTCGTTTCAGCAACCATTCGTAAGGTATAGGTCTACTCATTTAGAGACAGGTGACTGAACCATTTAATTTGGCTGCTAGCGATATTGCAAGTTAGCTAAGACTTTTGAATAAGTCCTTCGTAAAAATAGTTTATACAATACTGATCCACTATTACAAACAGTATAAAATTAACAAAAAGGAGTAACTCAAATAGAGGTCAGAAATTACTGACAAAACATGGAAAGTAGTTTACTTCCCGCATACCCACAGCAAAGAATTTTCCTTGCAGAATAAGAATATCCGGGCGCATTCCGATTTAATGTCTGATCGAAGCATCAGCTCGAAATCACATTAAATGGTCACGTTAAATATTCTACGCTTGAAAATCAATGAAAATATCAAAGAAATACAAGTATTTCTTGATCCGGCGAATTTTTCTAAAACTTGTTCTATATCAGAGGTTACGACAAGCTGATAGACCGGTGTGGAAATATTTTCCCAATTGTTTTGCATAGATTTATCTCAAAATCACATTTACTTTTTTCCAAATTTCATGTTGTCATTGTTACATATTCTCCTCTACAAGATGGAAACTCAAATTTTCAATTCGACATTTATTCTTTCGACTTCCATCACCACCTTTGTTTTTTCATATGGATGTTATATTGTAATTTCGTACGTTTAAATGGAATTTTCAGTCCTAATTTCAGTGATATATTTCCTTAGTTGGCCATGAATTTATGGATGGATGAAAATTATGAGGAAATATAAAGGTATGGCAAAACCTGAACACAAAATGGAAATTTTATTGATGGTAAAAACGATAATAATCATAAATAAGCAGAGGTAAATCATAGCAATGTTCAAAATGCCCATTATTCTGTAGACTTTTCTCTATACATTGTTCACGATTTATTTGTCTTCTTCTCAGAGTTCCAAACTCTGATGCTATGTGCAATTCTAGGTCTGGTCTGGTACACGAAACAATTGAAATCTGATTACATCAAGACCTACCTGGGAACTCCTGTTTTTCTGGAGTAACTAAGGTTTAGAAATTTCAATGAATTAGAAACTCTTTTCACCTGTGCGAAAATCTAAGATGGCTTCTATAAGAAAAAAATAAAGTTGATACTGGAGGACAGTAGACGAAACGTCATATTGAAAATCTAATTATGCCATTTTGTAGAGGAGACAAAGTGGCAATGTTAACGTGCAATTTACTTTGAAATCGCAAGCCAGGAATAAATTAAAATAATTTTGGAAAAATTCTGTTTTTTTCCGACTCTCTCCTTAAGTAGTTTGAATTTCGAAACTTGCTAAGCGGCAAGTTGATTACCTAAATACGCAACTTTGCCCCCGTTTAACGACTTCGTGCTTGTCACAGTTTCAGAGATCCCAATGGTGAGGGTCGAATTTGAAACGCCCTGTATAGAACTTAATCAAGATAATTGCACATTTATGGAAATTTTGCATCAAATCTGATACACAAATATATGACTAGGAAACATACCTCGATCGAATCAACATGAAATGACTTCAAGCAGATAGGACAATCTGTGAAATCAGAACTATCTGAAGTGCTAGTTGAAGGCACTACTTCAATTTTATCTTCGTCTCTTATTGCAGGAGTCCTTCTCGTTACCGTCCTTGGGCTAGAACCCACTTCTGGATCTTGGCTAGTGGTATTATCCATTGGTTGTCCCGAGGTAGAGACTGCAGCTTTAACAAGACATTCACCTTTCATTATATACTCGGAAAAAATCTCACAAAAATCACTGAATGCTCTCGCCGGAGCGAAGCGCTTAGTGGGGGAACTAAAGATATCGCAGCGCACGCCTATCGTAGAATTGACCATTTCATGAAATGGTCGCATTTAATGAAATGTGTGTTTACTGAGCATATCATGATGTGCGTTGACCAGATCAATAAATCATTTAACGATATGTTCAATCAAACCCCCGAATACTTCATGAAATGATTAAGCGTGTTTGATCAAATAGTAAAATATGTACCCATAGAGGCACTGGCAGTGCTTTGTTTAAATTTGAGCAGGGCCTTCATCAATAACAAAGGTGTTTTTAGTGAAGTGAAAATTCTAGTAACTGGTTACCATATGAGGAAGAAAGTGATATTAAAAGACTACGATAAAAAGGTACTGCAGTTCTCAAGTACTATGCGGGTCACGCAAGTACCGATCAAAACGTCAAAAAGCCGTTGAGTTCGGAACGTGTTTCACAGGTTAATACTTTATTCTTAAATTACATTATCATTCACTTATTGGAAGTCAAAATCACGTGCGAGCGAAAATATTGTTTGTCTATTGAACTACTATATTATTCTACATATGTAAAACTCATCGCATTTTTTCGCTTATACGTCAAACAATGCGGAGTAGGGTAACCACGCGAGGTAACAACTTGATTTGTGATAACTGGTATGTTCAAAAATTTTATTTTTGACACATTGCGCAATTCAAGGATGTTTCAATATAGTCAGTTTATTTTAATTTCCTAAAGTCACTAGTTTTAATCAAAATGGTTGTCGTACTTAAACAATAAACGAGTTCGTAACATGTTCTGATGTTTTATTAAATATTTTATGAACACCCTATTTTACGATATGATGAATCGTGGATGGCCAATGGTTAAACGTTGACGATCCAACGATATGGCCAAATTGAATTGGCTATTTCGTGAAAAGCTCGATCATTTCATGGAATGCTCGTTCATTTCATAAAATGATCAATTCTACGGTATGGCAACGACATATTCTGAAATCTGTGACATGTGAGGTGAGCTGAGCCCTGACAATGTGCGAAAAACCGTAAATGAATTGTCAGTTTGGAATCCGTATTTTTCTATCCCGCGAACACTCCTTATTGCATTTAAGTCAGTTATACACTGAGAACCAAATTTTTCTGACGGCTTGAGTTCAATGTGCACGAGAAAGAAGTGCGTATAGACACATAAGTTAGAAAGAGATAAAATCCGCCTGGACAGCGAAGCTCATCACCGCATTGCCTAGCAACGCTGACGCAGCGCTGTCGCAAAATCTAACAACTCAGGATGTGTTGATTTTATCACTATATGTGGAAATCAAAGATGATTATAAAATAAAACACTAAGTCCCATCAAAATTGGAATAAATAATCAAAATGAAAACAAAATATAAAATTAGATGTTCGATCAGACCTTTGACAGTAACTTAACCTATTGTAGAAGCATGTGCGAACATTTTCTGGTGTAACATATTGGCGACGCGGCAGATTGCACGACCATCTGCGTCATCGTTGCTAGGCAATGTGACCATGACCCTCACTCTCCAGCCGGCTTCTATCTCTTCCTAACATGTGGTGATACACACTTCTCGCGATTCTCTCTCGTGCACATTGAACTCAGGCCGTCAGGTTTTCCCTGTATAAATGAGATATACGGGTCTGATGTTCTTAGGTAGAATAGTTTTATTTTTCGATAAAAACAGAATCAAGTGTTGTATTTGTCATTCCGACTAAATTGGATTGATCAAGCCTAATGTACATAAAACTTTCCATTTCGACACTGTCAATGTTATTTATATAGCTTGCAACTATGCCTACCTACAGTTTTACTTGCTCTACTACCAATTCCTCTTCGTGGTATAGATGGAATGACCCGCCTTGGATATACAACTTTGACTTCTTCAACGGGTACGTTTTCCACAGATTCATCATCTTCAATTATTGGAGAATCAATCGACTTTTCAAACCTTGTACATAAAAATGAGAAACATGATTCTAATGCGTCAAAAATAAGTAAACGTCTTTATCGAGTAGGCCATTGCAGTTAGACATAAAAATCGTGCGATGTAATCCAGAAGCCCAATGCCGTAATGTATGCAAATTTGCCAGTTTGAATACAGAGAAATATGAGAAAATGACATTTTTTATGGGTATACTTCGGAAACTGTCATCGAACACTAAATACGAGTAATTCCGAAACTAGTCGTTGTAGAAAAAAATATAAAGTAGTAAACTGTCAAAGTGGTAAGATTCATTTGTTTTGTACTTACTTCTCTATCATTTTCTCTTCTCTTTTTTTTATCTCTTGATCCTCCATCAACTTGTCAAATATCTCATCAGATCTCTTCTTTCTGAATGTACGACCTCCAAATAAGCTGCTGCGCTTCATGATCTCGTCGTTAGTCAACTTTTTTGGTCGCAATGTGGCATTTGTTTTTGCGGCCTCATTTTGTACTAATAAATAATATAACAAAACATTACAAAGGACAACGAATTAACTGCAATTCGTAATTTCTCTAAAGTAGGTCTGTGGGACGTCTGTTTTTCTGTTTGTCATTATGTCCGTTTGATCACCGAGAAACAGGATCAGAAGAAAAAACAAAGAAAAATAGAACTATTTTACCTGCCACGCCAATTGGTAAGGAAATATTGTAATCGCCAAAAATTCTGAGAATGAGACAAGTTTATTGGATGTTACCGATACACCCTAAAAGGAAAAAAATGAAATTTACTGAAGTTTTGGCCACCTTGGTGGCCTTTTTCAGTGTGGAATTCATGATTTTATTTATGCCAATTAGGCCATATCTATAAAGCAGCTCGAATCGTCAGCCATTGCAGACTAAGATCTTCAAAGTACCATCTAGTAGTGGGTATAGACTGAGAATAGTCGCTATGCTTCCGTTTGTTGTCCATACTGATGAGTAGCCAAAAAGCACGAAACTTCGTAGTTTTGTTTTGACCGCGTGTGGAAGCAGGCGTGTCCGCGGATATTAGAAAAAGAGCAATATCGGTCAGTGATTCGATTCACGTTTTTGGGAAACAAATAAAAAAACGCTTGGATGCTTCTTCGATGGCAACCGTCAAAAATTGGTTTAACGAATTTCAACGTGGTCGCACGTCGGTGTTTGGTGAGCCACACCCAGGTGCCCCGAAAACGCCTACCACGGAGGATAACGATTGAAGGTGCGCGAGATAGCTGAGACAGTAGGCATCTCAAAAGACCACGTGGGTCATATGCTGCATAAAATATTGCGCATGAGAAAGATGTCTGCGCGATGGGTGCCGCGTTAGCTCATTCCGGACAAAAAGCGCAACCGTGAGACCGCTTCAGAGCAGTGTTTCCTGATGTTTAATCCGAAGGAGACTGATCTATCGACCGGAAAGGTGATGGTCACCGTTTTCTGGGATTCATAGGGTGTGATCTACATCGACTACCCGAAGAAGCGCAAAACGGTCACAGGACTGTACTATGCCGAATTATTGGGCCGATTCGACGCCGAATTGCAAAAAATATATCAAAACCTGTGGTTCACTTTATTAACAGCTAAATAAAAGCTTGTTTTTAAGATGTTTTTTTATTTTATTTATTTTTTACTTTTTAGTACTTATGATATCAAATAACTAGTTTGGTAATTTCTATATAATTTTCATATATTTCATTTATATATATTTGTATTATAAGATTTCGGTAGATATAAATCATATAATTTGAACGACGTTATTTGCTCATTGTGTTTCTCTCATATTGAATTTATAATCACACGTCACTTTGCTTGTTATATTTCTTTCATAAAACCCTTTAATTGGATACTTATATGATAGGGGTGACTATGGCAATTATAAACCCCATCTTTGGGCAACCACCATATTGGATTTAGAATGACGTAACTTTGCTTATTACGTTTCTCTTATCAAGCCATTTCATATGATATCCATATTATAGGTATGACTATGAAAAATGTAAATCGCCATTTTGCTCTTTAGCAGAATTCGGCCATCCATCGAAACCGGATGAGCGCTAGGACGCTTTTTGTTCGTGAAGATACAGTATTGGAAGCGTTAAACTGTACAAGATTGTTGCGTCCGCAAGCAGTGGTAATCTTCAGGTCTCTCGTCAGAGAGTAAGTCGCTGCTAGTCTTCTTTTTCTCAGCTCCACGGCAGAGATAGGCTTGCCACACTGAATTCCTGCATGTACAGTGCTACCATCAGCAAAGCTGCTGATTGTGTTTCTCTTATCAAGCCCTTTCATTTGCTACGCATATCATAGGTTACTATGGAAGTGATGAATCGCCATTTTGTAGCATCCGCCATATTGGAGTCCAAATAGCCACAGTTAATCTATTTTGTACCGTGACGCAAACCAAACGTGTATACAAAAGTTACAGCTGAAATCGTTGAAATTAACTGCTTCAAAATTCCTACGAACAAAAACCGAAAAAAAGAGTTTTCGAAGATTCAGCCACCCCTGACATTTTCAGAATTTTTTGGAGCGGTTTTTATGTTAGCATAATTAATTGTCATATCAAACCTTACCTGCTTTCTCTAAAGGATTTCTATCTTCCAGATCTACAAATTCATCCTCCAACTTATTATCTTCAAGTGGAGTCAAAACTCGAGTATAATCAAAATTTCTGATAGTGGTTCCACTATTTTTGTTATCCTCAACATCCTTAGTCGGAGTCGGCTTACTCTTTTTAATGGCCGATTTAACTTTGCTTTCTGTATCATTGTTGTTATTATTGTTTAGGGTGTGGAATGGTCGATCATTGATTTTTGATCTCTCTGTTGGAATGGTAGATTCGTTGCTATCCTCATCACAATCTGCATAGCATTTTCTTTTGGTGAGTCGGCCTGATCGACTTATGTAGGTCCCTTTTGTATTGTCATCAGCGCCCTTGAATTACAATATGTCAAAGAAACTGGGAAACTTCTTGAAACTAGAGGGACTGAAACCTATTGTATTCAGGATCGGTAAAGAATCAAAGAGATACCATAATGGATATCTACAAGCAAGATGGAGAGACAAACATATTTCATTTGCTCTAATACACGTGTTTCCCTCTATATCTCGCTCACAACAATTATAATATCATTTATTACCTAACAGGATAAGGGCCATTTACAAGGCAATATTACAAATTACAAATTTCATTAAAGTCTGAGCACATTCACTGTGTCTGGTGACTTTAAGACAAGTTCGTATTTGCACATACACAAAAGAATAGTTCATCATCTCAAGAACAAAATCTAGGAACGTAAAAGGGTGTTTCGGATAACAATTCAGATGAATCTACTAAGTAGCTCATGAGCTTATACAGAAAAATAATTGAACTATGTTTACATCGGTTATTTAGTGAGATTAGCGCAAATCTATTTAGTGTTCCCCTTGAGGCATCCCTAAAGTAGCCGAATATACTGTTGAGACATGCATCCATTATAAGTTACGTACAATCGACGACAAGACGAGAATACTTTTATGTATTGATTAGCGAAGCCAAATCTGTACAATTTTTTTTGGGGAACTGAACGAACCAGTGTATCAAAAACTTTTGCAATATATGTATGTATATATTGTAACATATCTCATTTAAATGTATTTTACTATTTTCACCTAACTGTCTGTTGCAAATAAACATTATTATTATTATTATTATTATATGACATCTATCTGACCTGGATTAGAAACCGACTAAATATTGTTAAGTCTCTTATTCATAAGCCCATGGACTTGAAAAATATGCATGAAAATGTCTTCCAAAAGCTTAGCAAAATTATGGAGGGTACACATTGCCCGATAATTGATAAATTAATTTTTGTCTCCTGATTTGCAGACTAGAAAACCCTAGTTTCTTTGCCGCGGCTTGGAAAAGTTAAAAGTATTTAGAATAAGATTGAAAATAATATTCAATGCTTTGGACAATGCTGGAGAGCTTGCAGTCATTTTGGGCTTCTGATGCAGATAAAATTTATTTGCCAGAATTGGTTGATCCACTATGTTGAAAATAACGGTTTGATTACTATCTGAAGCATAAAGATGACCATCTACCGTTTTAAAAAATGAATCAAGAGCTTTAATAAATGATTATGGATGACTGTAAACCATATCCTGGAAATTCATACATCCAGGAATGGCCAAAGACCAAAAAGACAAATGATTGGATCTCAATGCCAACACAAGCAACTCTAGCGAGTAACAAGCTTCATTTATTTTCTTCCGCTGTTTTTGTCTTTTCTTTTAATAATAATTGTTATCATGCTTTGCATTTTCTTTTATATTCTTTATAATAGCAGGATTATACCAACAAGTGAAGGTGTCAGCAGTGGGACAGTTTGGACAAAAGTGGAATACAAAGTGTAATTACTTTTGTGTTCAAGAGAACACAACCAATGCTTTTCAAAAGAAACTATTTTGCCAGTACTCGGGCAGAAAATGCTACTAGCGTATTTTTTACGTGTATCTATCACGGTAGAATAACAGCTATTATCTAGTGATATTTCAAGACTCTCCATATCAACAAGTGACACATAATTAATTCTGAGAGATCCGTCAGCGCCAGGTAGACAGATCCGTACACTACAGATTCATTTTGTACTTGCTAACAACTCTTTTATTTAGAAAAGCTCCTTTGCATGAAAAAAAACGCTACAAGCAAAATGGCTACTAATGATCATGACTACATTTCCAGTCAGGTAGGAATAAAATAAGATAAACAGTTTTTGACTATGTCAATCATCTCATTTTAGATCTTAAAACAACGTGTGATTTTAAAGAGCAATGAATCAGCCGAACAATTAATTCAGAATGCGTGGCAGTATATGACCAAATTGATAGAGGTTCGATTCCCTGAGTTAGTTCTGAACATTACTCATGCAATTGTAACAAGTTAGACATAAGAAAAATATAATTCAAATGTACAATTATATTATTAATTTTTATGATAGGTTCTGCATATACTTAACCTGTATTTGAATTTCATTACACTGATGACGGACAATAAACCAGAAACACGTGTCTATATTATTTTCACAGGTAAAATTACAGCTTATGAAAAGGACATCACAGTTCGTTCTGTTGATTTACACTGTAATCAATAAATCCCAGATGTACTATAATAATTTTCTAATAAAAATTCTTCATACATTTCATTGTCACATTTTCGTCATATGTGAACAACAGCTCTGAATAAAGTCCTGAAATGCATTATAGCCAACATTACAGACTAATACAAAGATGTTGCTTTTGTGATCAGCTGTTCACCTCAGTACACCTCAAAACAAAAATGAATACCCGTGAAAAATACCCTAGTCGCTAGTTTCCAACTGCCGGACAGCATATTTGAGAATTTGTGATAATAGGATAGTAATTTCAAATTAGCTGTCATTAAGACTTTAAGGAGAAGAAATTGAACACACTCATACTGAGTCTATTTAATATAGATATTTTTATCAAAAAATACATACAAACTAGATAAAAATGAACAAGAAACTATTTTTTTCCTTTAATCCGGTACTGCACTATTGACTGATTATATATTTCAAGCAATTTCCCAACATTTCTCACTACTTCGACTGTCTCCTTTAGCCTGCCCTCACTATAGGTGTATACAGAATTTATTTTTTCTTCGTATCCATTTCCAAATGAAGTGGAAATGTAAATTTTTATTTCACAGTCTCGTGAAAAAATAGCAGGTAAATGGATGTGGCAGGTTATTGGTATACTATGAAACTTCATTCATTCCAGTAGTCAGACACAATATAATCCACATTGTTTGTTATCTTTTGCTGTCTGTTCACTGGATGGGGCTCCAGTCATATTTTTGTTTTGTTTAATTGCAAGAGAAAAATTTGATAGCTTCTATGGCTAAAGAGAAAAAGATTGATAATGACCACGCCATATGACACTTGTCCGACGTTTCTAAATAAGTATCTCTAACTACATGTCATTTATTGCACAGTAGACATACTATCTTAGGTCAAATCAATTGTGTGGAGAAAAAGAAAAAATGTATACCTGTTGTGAATAAATAAATAAATATTAGTAACTGATTATTTTATTCCTGTCTTGATTTCTACATCAGATAGTTTGAGACACCAATGAAGCTAGATAATGTGACTCATATCAAAATACCAAGTCAAATTAGTGATGGTATGGATATGTTGCAAATCTGATTCAAGATTTGGTATTCAACATTAGTCATTATTAAGTCAAATACTACTACAAACAAAATCCAAACTTACCTCATCTAAATCAGTTATCACCATGGTTCTAAAATTAGATCTATCTGTCTTTTTATGTGGTGTTAGAGTCTGCTTCACCTTGTTTAGTGTTGACCAATGCCTAGACAACATTTTAGCTTTAGTTTCAACATCAGCATTACAAAATGCATCTGTATGTTGTATGGCAACGAAATTAGGCCGAATATGTATTGGCCAAATCTCACAGTTTGACATAGGTGGCATATCAAGATATCCAAATTTAATTTTAGTCGCGTCTAGTAACTTTGGCTTCTCCAGTCCATTCAATTTATTGTCCCGATTATTATTTTTTTCAGAAGCTTGGAGTATTTCCTTGTTTGGAACACTTATGGTAGAGGGGTCACACAACTCTTCTGTTAGTGATTGTATATCCTCTTCTGCAGCATCCCTAGTATCATCATCCTCAAAATTAAAAGGGTCACTTTCGGCAGTCTGTTTCTTGTGTTTATCCTCTTCACTTGATATTTTTGACAACCTTATAGCACGATATGCTTGCCTTATTTCTCGGGGAGACATGTTTTCCTCGAACAAATTTCCTTCTATGAAGAAAAAAAAGTGTATTTTTTAAACCTACGATTTGTAAGCTGTCATGCAGCCATGTGTTATACCTTTGAGACATTTTATTGATTCTTCCAGCTCTTTATCTTCCATTTTTCAAAATGTGGGTTCAGCCAAAATTAAAAACGACACGACGAAAATCAAATATACATAAAATTTGAGGTTAGTTTGAATGGTTTGAATAAAATAAAGACAAAACTTTCCCACCTTTTACAACTGACTGCTTGACGCGGCAGGAGTTGCCAGCTTTTTACTAGATGCAGCGAAACTCCTAAAATGGGATATTCCACAATACTCGATTGAGGATTAGGCAGTATAGCGATTTTACTTTATATTATTGAGAATGCAGTAATCCGCATACATTTTTAAGTAAACAAGGCCACCAATTATTTATAAATATGTAAACGTTCACCCTATTCGGTTTTTACACTATGGGCACAGGGGCTCAGCACGATACACTGAAGATAGGATGTTGCGCATGTGGGCGGAGCTTTTCACGTCACCCAGAGAGCTGTCGGCTAGTGGTTACCAGTTTCAGGGTTGTCGTAAATACTATATAGTGCGATTTGTTGGTGATTTTTGGTGGTTTTGTGACTTGTTGTATTAGTTATACATATTTTATATACCCTGCGATGTTAGTAAATTGATAAAAATGGGGTGTGCTGTTGTGGGATGTAATTCCAACAACCAATCTAAACGGAATGCTTGCAAAGACATGAAGTTCCACAGTTTTTCTCAAGACCCAAACCTTAGAAAAAAATGGCTACATCATACAAAAGGAAAAATCTAAGTCAATGTAAAAAGCGCTAGGGTTTGCCCGAAGCACTTTAGTGAAAGTGCCTATAAGGTCAAGTCGAAACGTACCCTTTTGGGTTACACCCCTAAAAGATAGTGTGCTCTAAAGGATGATAACATTCCTATGAAAAATTTACCCAAGTCTCTACCATCACCTCTACATCTGTTGATGGGGAAAAGCAGAAAAGTGCTTACGAAAAAAGGCAAATGGTTCAACTTATCCCCTAGAGTTTAAGTATAGAATAAGGCCATGTATTTTGGGGCGAAACGAAGGCTCATACTCAGAGTATTGCAGCGTAGAGGAAGAGGATACTCCGGACATTCCACTAACCGCATCATTAACGAATAAGCTGAATACACATGAAGTATCAGCTGACAATAACGAGGAAGTTTTAGTGGAAGAAATAGATGAGCTCGAGTATGATGGGCTGAAAAATTTGGCCGGCTTTGTTAGCCATAAACTGCAGGATGAGAGGTTGAAAAGTTCCTCAAATGAAACTTATTCCTTACACCATCTTAGTGAGAGTGGATTATCAAAACCTTCCACAGCTTTCATGAATCAAATTGAGAAGCTTAATAAGGTGTTTACTACATTCAATGAGGACGGAATAGTGACAGAAAAGCAAAATTTTATAAGCGAACTTCTGTTGAAGAGCAGCAACATTGACTGCCCTGAACAAGCTAAGAAACTATTTTTTAGGTCAAGCAATGTTTTTCCGGACCAAAGAACTGAATAAAAGCTTGAAAGACCAGAAAAATCATAAAAGGAAATGGAGAAAAATTGTGGCTTACACTAGGTCATTTCCATTTATTGTTATATCGCCAGCTTACTGCAAAAAGATGATAACTCCATTTTTCTACTTTTCGAGTTGCGTACATTTTCACACTTGCATGTAGTTAGTACTTAGGATGTCCTGTCAAATAAGGATGAATAAATATAGTGCAGTATTAACGTCATGAGCATGTTAATCCTGTTCCACAGAACATACTAGGTAATGTAGAAAAATCGTGTTTTTACAGTAAACTGACGATACATGCTCTATTGTGGAGCTAGAAAGTCGTTTGATCTGTAGCCTATGAAGTAGGAAATACAAGATTGAAATCTTTCATTAAAATCCACCATGTTTTTAAAAAATTCAATGTAGCTAATGTCACTCGCATCGCTAAGACGAATCCAACGACACCTCATATGTGAAAATCCGCCCAGTCGTTTGGCCTGTAGGTGAAAATATGCACGTTATCCATATCAATCCAAATGATAATCACTCTCCGCGTGACGTCATGCGCGCCGGTGGACGAAAATCGAACAGCGGAGCATCCGGCACTGGGGGCTCAGTGCCTCGGCTACATGAGCACCCCCAAATACCTAGAAGTCTTAGGACGGTCCCCGGGGTGTACCCTTTATTTCAGGTTTTAATCAGGTTTAATTAAACCACAATACAATATGGCATCGCTGACGACGTGGCGACACAGATGACAGAAGGGTTTATCTCTGGATGACAGTGACTGCCAAATAAACATAACCTAGAATATCCAAGCCCACTCTGCTGCCAGCAATGCAAAAATATAATAGTAATTTAATTTATTTATCATAGTACCTACAATTATACAAAATGGAAAACATAACGAAACTTGTTCTATTTTTTGGAACGGCATTTACGTGTTCATTTATTATAGCTGTAAGTTTTAATTAAGTGATACACTTTCTGAAACTGTAGTTGTATTGTTTTTAGATTTGTATTCTTCTAATTGCAATATCTTCAACATTCCCTAGCGTTAAACGAAGTCGCAAGGAAAAACTTTTTTTAGATCCGAAAGCAGGTCAATTCAAAAAGTTTCCATCAATTGAAGAACCACATTCTGTGCACCTGAGTGTCATAGTTCCTGCATATAATGAACAAGACAGACGTTAGTATACCATGATAATATTCACCTTGATTGGTGCCATATATATTATATATCAAACTCCTAAGGCACTTGTCAAATATTGAACAGCTTATCATTGCTTAAGTTCTAACACTGCAAAACTGACAACTTTTTAGGAGAGCAAAAAGAACCGTGTTTATTCCTATTGACATGCATATTTTATAATCAGGAAAACTAATAACAGCTTGTATAAACATTCACCCATTCCTAAATTTAGGATAGCCTCATTTATCATCAGATTTATTTTTATGGTAAAGAATTGTTACTTGGTGTTAGAACTTAAGCATCATATGTACAATTATTCAGCTGTATTACCTTAATTCAAAATTCTTTCTTACATCTGAGCAGTACAAGAAGGGGATATATATAGGGTGTCTCACATAGAACTGCAGCAATCTATTACTTAAGAAATTGACAATAAACGGTTATGAAAATTTGAGATTATAGTATGACTGATAGCTATTTGGCTAAAATAATTTTGGTTTACCAAAGTTTGATATCATCTTGTTTATTTTAAATGGAACACCCTACATATTATTCAATTTTTAGATTCTAAAGAATGGCGCAGGATCACTGTACTTGATAGCTCAAAGTTTCTCAATCACATTGATGATTTTGAGGTATCTATAAGATTATTGTACGTAAATATATATTCAACTCCAAAAGTGTATTTTTTTTTGTAGTGCCTCCAATGCTGAATGAATGCACGAGATTTTTGGAAGAGAGATCCAGCAAAAATGAATTTTCATATGAAATCATAGTAGTAAGTGATGGGAGCACAGATAAAACAATAAAAGTAGCTCACAACTACTCAGAGAAGTTTGGCACTGACAAGATTAGAGTTTTAGAACTGGAAACTAACAGAGGAAAAGGAGGAGCAGTTAGATTGGTGAGCAATTAAATTTAATACCATGTACATGAGGAGCACTATAGAGCATCACTTTACTAGTTGCATATGAGATGTTTTCTAGAACTCCAAAAATTCTGTGTCTGGCCCTAGTACCTATTCTAGACAAAGCTTTTTAGCCTTGCTTCCAGAATTGTATCAGGTACTCTCTATTTTATGATTTAGTTGTTAGTATCCAATTGGTCCTCTACAAAGGTCTACTTTTTGCGTGTCCAACACAGACAGAGATAGAGGAGGCATTGCCCCTACAAGTTTTGTAATTATGCTACCTCAATGTACCCGAGATGAAAAAATGTCTAACGCGTCTGCTCGCGGCGCACGACGTTTCAGTTAGAACAAATTAGAAAATCATAGACTTTATATTATGTTGTGACGTCGTGTGTGTGTCCATAATTAGATATAAACAATTACCAACCTAGTTTCTGGCTGCATGGCTTAGTCCTAAAGCCAAAAAAAAAAAAAAAAAAAAAAATATTTTTAATTTCCATTTTTGTGATCAGAATATGGAATATACTTTTTGTTTGTATGTTAGTAAACTATCTTTTTTGTGTATGATGTTTTAAATGCAGTTGTATAAAGGAACTCTAATCTTTATTGTGCAATTTCCTGCTGATAAGTTAAATTAAATTAACTCGACATAAACATAAGCAAATGTAGAACCTTGAGTTTTTCCCATAAGGCCAACCCCACACATTTTTCTTATCATATCAACAACAATAAAATAGAAAGAAGTCAGTCCTTCAAAGACTTAGGTGTAATTTTTGATAGTAAAAATAAGCTATTGGAATATTGTATTAGAAATTGGTGGAGCTTTGCAGACCTAAGGAGTCCCAAAATAGTATAAATTATGTGTATTGACAGGTGATTTTTAACCTGTACTGTAATTGGCATTTATCTGTTTTCCAAATGTCTTTGGTATATTTAGTAACTGTTTATGATGTGTTACTAAAGTTTGCATTTTATATAGTAACTATGTAACCATAGACAACGTTTTTTGTCTCTTATTTTTTTGCATTTTATACCACATATATGTCATGTCTTTGCTATATCAGTTCTAATTGTATTGTTCCTGTGATTGGGTGTACTCTGTTGGAATAAAGATTATTATTATGAAATGAAACGTATTTTTGTCATTATTTTGTGTGAAGGGGGGGGATGCGTGAGGACTACAATAATAATGCATAAGTTTAATTGTTCATATCAAGAGTCTTGCAATAAGTGCAAAATTTCTCTAACTCCGCCTATGGTGCCAGACTAGGAATAATAAAACATACATTTGGAAGATAATTAAATGGGTGTTTATCTATTTTGTAACTCCTTGCAAGTTGCAGCAGGCTTCATAATCATATTGTAACTGCTTTTAAATTCTGCAGGGAATGTTCAGCGCACGAGGAGCAATGCTTCTTTTTGCAGATGCAGATGGAGCTACAAAATTTTCTGACTTGACTAAAGTTGAGCAGGCGATGAATGACACCATAAGCTGTAAGTATCATGGTATCTTGGCGTGATGAAGAGACATTTGCGGTGGCGAAAAAATGTTTAAATATAAAGGACTCGATTGGTTTTCCATTTGTCTTCACTGAGGAGTGTGTTGACTCAATGGAATCACTGAATGGCACCCTAAGTCAGCAAATTATTTTGCATTTGTGTATAAGTTGATAGTTTTAATTTTTGTAATGTTATCCATATACACGATTAAACAGAATCAAGAAGCAATGCATTTTTTCACAGGTGATTACCAAATAGAGCCATCTGAAGCTGCTGCTAAAGCAGGCATCTCAATAGGGTCTAGGGCCCAGCTAGAGGAAGAATCCATGGCAACTCGTAGTCCGTTCCGTAATTTTTTGATGCGCGGTTTCCACTTCTTAGTATGGCTTTTGGCGGTCAAGGGAATAAAGGACACTCAGTGTGGTTTTAAGCTACTTACAAGAACTGCTGCTAAAGAATGTTTTGGTAGTCTACATGTAGAAAGGTGGTAAGTGGATAGAACTGAATGAGAGCCAATTTTATTACAAGAGAATAATCAAAATAAATGGTATCCAGAAGTTTCAAGAAATCCAATATTCATGAAGCTGTTTACACTTAGGTTGCATATTTCAGGACAATATTGCTACATTTATGGTATTGCTTTCAGGGCATTTGATGTAGAGCTCCTATACATAGCACAATGTTTGAAAATCCCCATAGCAGAAGTGTCAGTGAACTGGACAGAAGTTGACGGATCAAAAATAGTACCAGTGTGGAGCTGGTTACAAATAGGAATGGACTTGGGACTAATCTGGCTGAGATACACAATAGGTGCTTGGAAAATCAGAGCTCAGATGCCAAAAGAAAAATAATGATGTTTTATATTCAAACATCTCAATAACTGCATTTATTTTTTTGTTCTCAAAGATTTTCTGTATTGTATTTACTGGTTTTACAGATAAGTAATAAAAGTGATTCTTCCCTTAACTTTATTTTTTTGTATGTTGGTTTATACATAATGAAAAAACTTTTAACTTTCAGAAACATGAAATTAAAGATGCTCTTTTTCAGTCTAAACTACTAAATAGTCAGAAACTGTCAGAAGTTAAAAATAATGTTTATCAGACATCAGTGCATTGATTTGCAAAAATATAACTGTAGTCACTATGGTTGCCAGGGAAGTCCTCTTATTGAAAACTATAGTTCCTTTGTCCATTACCAGTTTAGCACTGCTATACATTGACTTGATGTTGTAATGATCGATCCATATTATTTCTAGTGAAAGATATCTTGAGCTCCAGTTCACTATCTTAATAGCCAATACAGTGGCACATAAATATAGAATAAATATTCCAAAAAAAACAAGCAGAAATTCTGAAATTTGGATATCATTTAATGGTTCCAAAAAGTGCTCTCTCAATTACAGAGCTCTTTTATCAAGTGGAGAAATCAATGGAATTTGACATCTGTAAAATAGATTTAGGAGTTATGAATGAATTAATTGGCTATAGGACTAGGAGTAAATTTATTCCATTAGAGATTCTAAATTGTATGTTTATTATTATTTTAATTTCTGTAGATTAGCATCAAAAATGTTTACATTTTGATCCTGCAAAAAATGCAAAATGAAACTGTAATGTTTCTTGAAAGATTTTTTGTAGAGAGGTCCACTTTTGTAACCTTATTTTGGTACTGTTTATATGAAACACTTGAGAAACTTTTAAATGACTTTATTGTTTCAAAATTATAAAAGAACCTTAACGCTTTCCACCAACCCTGGGTGCTGCTTTAGGTACATTCTTGCTGATCTTCTGTTTTGGTGCAGGTTTGGCCTTTGCAGGGGCTGTTGCCTTCTTGACTACTTTTGTAGACTTTTTCTGTTCCTTAGCAGCACTAAAATGCAAAACACAGCATTGTATAAGTCTCAAACAAACAGCAAGTTCAATAGTAAGAATTTTATGATCTCAATATGGATTGAATGTTCTCGATTTATGCAGACTTAGCTGAAACTTGATGATGTGAAAACCTCATGATAACAATTTCATGCTCTAATAATAACTACTTGAATCACATTTATTGAAGTCTTAAATTTGTAACACAAATTTTAAATAGTCTAAACCATATCCAAATTGAAGTATAATTTTAGATTTATCCAAATACTGACTTAGAACCTAAGGGATAACCATTAAAGCAGGACCAGCAATTTGTGTGTAAGCATTAGTAGCAAAAAAATTATCTGAGATGAAATGAGATACCCTGGCATCATCCATAAGAATTTTCAACACATATGTTCCCACTCCCCACAATAATTAGTAAATCTACTTTGCAAAGATTAGTGTGTCACAGATGGTGCTGTAGAAAATTACATACTTTATCTAATCGGTATGGAGATCAGATATAGAGCTGTGACAAATTCTCATAAATAATGCCGGAGTATCTCATTTTGTCCTTGATAATTTTTGTAACACCAAAAAATGCACATGGTTGGCAATATTTCAGGACATACCTACAACTTTTTTCACTGAGCTCACTCAATTATTCGAATGTTAGAATTCAGAGTGGAGAACATACTATACTGTGCTGGTTAGGCTGCCCATGTTTGATTGCAAATATTTTCAGTTGAATGTAACATGCTATCATGTCTTTGGGAAAAAATGACTGGCCCACAGATAGCGTTCCATCATACAGACAATGGGGCCATCTAAATAATAGTTAAAAGCTGGGAAAAGCAATAAGAGATAAAAATCACTGTTAGCTCATCAGTCACTTGAGTTGCTCGGCCAAGTCCTTCAATCATGAAAGAGTTGTTCATTCTGAATGACTTCTTCACAGGCACATTACTATCTTTCAGTGGAATAAGTTATGGTGTAGGTCACACATTATTGGGTCTCCCTCAAGTTTAGCTCTGCACAACTGCAGCATGAAACATAATGAACAAGTTTAAGGGTGACCATCATCAATAAATGGACAAGACAACACTTATTGCTGAATCTGATAGTGATCACTTGGCCTATAATAACCTGCACAGTGTTGCAAACATGTTTTTAAATCCCTGCACATACAATGTTTTGAACTTTTCTTCAAAAATTTATAAACCAATGAATTTCGAACGGCAATATAGGATTTAGGTAGGAGTTTAGAAGCTCTAAAAGCAAGTCTACACATTCAATAGTTCACTCTCACCGAATTGCTTGCTCCCTTTGTGCTTTTCTAACTTCAGGCCTTTGATTCCTCTTAGCAATAATTTCGTTCAAGGAAGCGCCTACAATAGCTCTCTGGAACTTCTGTGTCCTCCTAGTACGTTTTTTAGTTGCTTCTTCCTCCTGACCCTTCTTGTGTTTACGCCTGTATAGGACGGTCCATGTAACCTTACGTGGATTCCTTTTCATTAGGTGGGCCCTTTCACATTTTGAGTTTAGGAATGTGAACGACTGAAAGGAGAAAGATTCAATGATTATAAAGCAATGATTACCAAATATTTGACTTACTTTGCCGTCCACTTTTACCATGGTTTTCCCATGGCCCGGGTATATTTTGTACCCGCTGTAAGCGCAAAGACCTATCCTGAAATCCAAAAATAGTATTACGAAAAGTGATTAGAAGAATCTAGTATTACAAAAAACACTACGAAGCCTTTTTAAGATAACGGATTAATGAAAAATTTACAGATTACTTACTTCATTGCTACTTTTTATTCTTCAAAATAAAAATTCGATAGCAAAAAGAACGCATGCGCGGAATATATAAATTGACATTACGGAAATTGACAACACAAAACTGACAGCAGCTGATTACAAGCTTTAGTGCCTGTCTACACCACGATTGTTTACACCATGGCAGGACCGTATGCTCCGCTGTTCGATTTTCGTCCACCGGCGCGCATGACGTCTCGCGGAGAGTGATTATCAAGTTCTCTAGAGTTCAAGTATAGAATAAGGTCATATATGTTGGGGCGCATACTCAGAGTACCTATTGCAGCGTAGAGTCAGAGGATACTCCAGACATTCCACTAACCACTAACCGCATCATTAACGAGAATAAACGGAATGCACCTGAAGTATCAGCTGACTATACCGAGCAAGTTTTAGTGGAAGAAATAGATTAGAGAATAGAATTTGGCCGGCTTTGTTTGCAATAAATTGCAGGATGAGAGGTTGAAGAGTTCCTCAAATGAAACTTATTCATGGATAGACCATCTTAGTGAGGGTGGATTATTTCATGAATCAAATTGAGAAGCTGAACAAGGTATTCACTACATTCAATGGGGACGGAATAGTGACAAAAAAGCAAAATTTTATAGGTGAACTTCTGTTGAAGACTAGCAACATTGACTGCCCTGAAAAAGCTGAAAAACTGTTTTTCAGGTCAAGGATGTTCTTCCGGATCAAAGAACTGAATAAAAGTTTGAAAGACCAGAAAGATCGTAAAAGGAAATGGAAAAAATTTGGTTAAACTAAGTCATTTCCATTTATTGTTATACCACCACCTTACTGCAGAAAGAAGATAACTCCATTTTTCTACTTTTCGAGTTGCGTACATTTTCACACTTACATTTTAGGATGTTCTATGGAATAAGGATAAATGTAGTACAGAATTTTCTATCTTTCCGAATTTCAGATGAAATTGTAACTTTAAGCTTTTTATTTTTATTCATATTTGTAATCCTCTGAGGAGCTATTACATCAGTTGCCTTGCTGCTGGTGCTGAGTAGCTCCTTGGTTTTAGGAAATTCTACCAGATTTTCCTTTTCAGGATTATCTCCTGTAACCAGCTGTGCTGTTGTATGAATAACTGTGTCGGATGACAATAATACAACCGGATGAATGTTTCCTTTTTTACACAAAATATCTTCCATTGCTTCTGCATACTCAAACTCTCTTCTTCCTCTTCCAGTTTTATTGTTGTTGTCCACATATTTCTTGAACATTCTCTTCAGATGTTTCCATCTGTTTTCACAATTTGATCCTGTTATATTTTGATTGGTTTTTTGTCTTAACTCCTTAGCAATTTCTTAATACATTCTTATTAAATTTTTAATTTTTAAAGACCCAACCAAGTCTATATTTTTTATATAGGTCCAAAAAAATAAGAGTCTTGGTGTAATTCCATTTAAAGGATTCCACTTCATCCTGGTCTTGAGAACATGAAGGAAATAGCAGAAACTCTGACAGATCTAACAAAATAGCAATTTTTTAGTTATTTATTTATTGATGGGTTAAAAAAACTTACCTCCTTTATCAGACATTAAAAAAAAAATAGGCGACACACTTGCTGGACTCGATAAAAAAATACTTAAATTCAAATAATAAAAATCAAAACAAAAACTCTAACCTTACTTTTGTGCAGAAAGAATTTGGTAGGTTTTGCTGTTCGCGGTCATTAAAAATTCCGAATTATTACAACACGCGCTTGCGCATTTCAAACAGGGGTACTTTATTTGTGTTCGGAATATGCTCTGGATTAGCTCCGCGAAAAAAGCTAATATGACATGAACATGTTAATCCTGCTCCACAGAACATACTAAAATATACATAATGTAGAAGAGACGATACGCTCTATTGTGGAGCTAGGAGTGTTTAAGCTATAGCCTGTGAAATAGGAATTACAGAGTTGAAATCTGTTATTAAAATCCACCATTTTGTTTTTTATAAAATCTCAATGTAGCTAGTGTCACTCGCACCGCATAAGACGAACCCAACGACACCTCATATGTGAAAATCCGTGGAGCCGTTTGGCCTGTAGGTGAAAATATGCACGTTATCCATATCAACCAGAGATAAACCCTTCTATCAACCCAAATGATGTACAACCGGTCGTTCCAGCGGAAATTAAAGGACGCAAAATTGGCTAACCGGTTGCACCGGTAGCTCAACCGGTGAATTAAAGAATATACCTTGTTTGAAAATGACAAGGCATCTGTCACAACAATTGTTATTAGCTGTCACTGATCCAGGCTCGAAAAATAAATAAAATAGTTTTCCATAACAAAGCAACATTTAAATAAATTATTCCTCTGAATTCCTGCTTATTCATCACTTGAGTATTCATGTGACGAAGGGAACACGCATTCTACTCATTGTTTAATTTTATCAAGATAAGTAATCGATCAGACATCATGGCAGAGGTAAGGAATGGAATTTTTTCTTATATTTCCATATTTTGACCTAATATTTTCAGCTAAAATTACACGAATTCAAAGTGAAAATGACATGTGAAGGCTGCTCTGGGGCTGTACAACGGGTTCTAAATAAATTAAAAGGTAAAGTTTTTAGTTCACATATGTTCATTTTGCTCTGGAAGAGACGATTATCATTAATAAAATAAATTTTGGTAGATAATCCGGACCAAAAAGTGGAAGATTTTGATATCAGCCTGGAAAAGCAGTATGTTAAAGTAAAGAGTAGTTTATCAGCTGATGAAATACTGCAAGTTATAAAGAAAACCGGTAAAGAAGCCGAATTTGTGAAAACTGAATAGACAGCCGAACAGGAAAAGGAGGCAAAGAAGACATAAACTAAATTTACGGTGATATATTGTTGGTATTTTTATATTTAATTAAACCGATGTATAATACTGGGAAGTTATGATTTACTCCAAAAGCATTTTCCTTGAACTACCTGTCACGTCAGCACCAGGAATGTGAGGTTAGGCTGTGTTCTGTGGATTAGTCGATAGGCTGACACATGACGGGTAAACAAATAATGACCTTCAAGTGAGTTTAGGGGTCGTTTGAAGATCGTATAAAGTGGCACAGGCACACACATCTACTGATGCGGCGGAATAGGTATTTTATCAGTTTGAAAAAGATATAACATTATTTGATCTCTAGATTGTCAACTGTGTCGCTGATCTAGATCGTCTAGTTTGCCGTATTAGTAAATTTATCCTGTAATAAATTATGTAAGTATATTTTGGATGGACTTTTTTTTATCAAAGCAGGCTAGTTTCAAAATTGCTGAAGGGAGTGTCAGATTGATAACTCGAAAAGTCTATTGAGAAATATAAGAAATGGCAGATACATGTCCTGCTCGGGTAATTGCTTATTCTAGTTTTAAAATAGTTTCTAATATGTTTTGGTTGACGAGATTTTCATTCATTGCCAAAAATGCTTGGCCTGTGGTGTCGCCTCAGCTGCAGCAAAGGTGCTTTTCGAATGGAGTCGGTAATTTTTCCAAGACATTGTTGCTCCAGTTCCAGCAAAGATGCTTCTCAGATGGAGTCAGTATTTTTCCAGGACTCCAATTTTGCGCTGCTATATGCAAGTATAGGTTTGAGGGGATGCATAATTCTAGATCAGTATATTTAATTCAGCTTCCAAAATTTTTTCAAGTGTACTGCTATAGGAGCTTTGAGCATTATTTGAAAATAAAAATGATACAACTTTTGTAGAATATTACAAGATATGACCATACAAACTCCTTACACCTACTATTAAATTTCTTGGCATACTTTATACAGTATGATTATGCATTCATCAAGTCTATAATGTCTACCCAAAAATCTATTCACAATTAAGTTTTAATGTTTTATTTTCTCTGCTATAATTTAAATGTAGGCGTTTTTATTTTTCACATTGAGGTGAGACTTGGACACTCATATTAACTAATAATAATGATAATGTTTAAAATACAAAATGTAAAAATACATGAAAGTGTACCAATAAACATGAAATTCTCAAAAAAAGTATGAACTTGTGCTTAAGATATAAATCAAACTTGAAATGTTTTAAAATACAAAAGATTTTGTTTTGCTCAAATCGATAATTTGCGTATCTTTAGTGATAGTAATACTAATTAGTCATAGGAGTACTGAATTTTGATGTCTATGCGTTTATGTATAAATAGTCTTGGCTGCCTTAGAATCCACAATTTATTTTAATTTAGTTCTGGTCCATTTTTGATTTGTATATGTTCTGAATTTGGTGGAATAATACAACATTTTTGGGCCATGAAAATAAAATGATTGTTGATTTAAAGTTTTATTTAATCTGTGTATAGTTGCTGATATTGTATACCAACACTATTTAGAAAGTTTGAACTTGAAACTATTCCCAACAGTAACTCTACTGTCCCTTATTATGTAATACTTGCTAGTACCACTCGAGAATCTTTTCACAGTAAAATTATAGTGATCATGATGAACTTTAATTGATATTTGTTACATGTGCAGTGTCCAGGTGGGATGGGTCGCAAATTTGTTGTGGGGGGTAACTGGAAGATGAATGGCACCAAAAAGCAGGTAGATGAGATTTTGGATTTTCTCAAAAAAGGCCCCCTGAATGCAGACACTGAGGTCATTGTTGGTGTGCCAGCAGTGTATTTAGACTATGTAAAATGCAATGCACCTCCTGGTGTTGAAGTGGCTGCCCAGAATTGTTACAAGGCAGAAAAGGGAGCATTCACAGGTAAAACAACATTTATATAAATAAGAAACGTTTATTGTTTGAGATATTTTCATTGGTTGACCTAAAAAATCAATCAATTGAATTAATGAAAAATTCTTCAAAAAAATGTTTTGCTGTGATAAACAATTAAACACATTAACGACCAGCGCTAAATTTTTGAAATTTGCTTCTGGACCAAGGTATTTTAGAAAAGTGTCTTCACATTAAAAAAAAATACTACAAGCAAAATGGCTGCTAATGATCATGACCACATTTCATGTTAGGAAGGAATAAAAAACAATTTTTGACTTTGTTAATCATCTCTACTTTTTAGAACTTGAAACACCTTATGATTTTGAAGTGCAGTTAAACAGCCATATTTATATTAAATTACACTGATGACACACAATTAGCCAGAAACACGTCTGTCTGTCTATATTATTTTTACATGTAAAATTACAGCTACAGGAAAGGACAACACAGACTGTTCTATTGACTTACCTTGTAATCAATAAATCCCAAATTAACTACAGTAATTTTCAAATGCAGATTTTCTCTGTGTACTTCATATATTTTATTGTCAAAATTCCCAGTCACTAAAAGCATCTAGATGTTAAGAACAGCTCTCAATGCAGTCCTAAGTTTTACCAAATTTACACCTATTCATTATTGCCAATGTACAGACTAATACGACAATGTCACTTGATAATAAGCTCTTTTTCCTCAGTAGACGTCAAAACTTAATGGATACTCGTGAATTAGAAAATAAAGTATGCTTGTAATTTAAATTGTTTATTACCTCAAATTGCGTATTTCTCCAAGCATCGATGTATTTAACATGGTTGCCAGTTATCTAGATAGTCTCCCCTTAACGTTTGTCTATCAGGTAAATGGTATTCCTGTAGTACAAATTATACGAATGACACTTGCGCGAATGCGCCCACGTTGGCCAACCATTCTATTAGTATAGGATCATACGTATTAGATCCAAATGGAGCAGCTTAGCCTATTTTGGAGTAATTGAAACAGATTGTCTCTACACTCATGATTAGTTTTTAATTGTATTGCGTTAATTTAGGCATAATGGAACAATATCCATTTTCCAAATGATTCAACCATAGGAACCGTTCTAACTGCGCGTCGACAACGCCACGCATTCATCGTTCGATATAACGACATCAAATACACGTCCTCACTTTTAATGTGGCTGTCACTTGGATTGTCGAAGTCTAAGTAAAATATTACTAGCACAACCAAATCAGACCAGTATGTAATGCAGTACTAAGCCTTTGATCTACTTTGCCAACCCCCTTGCACCAACACCATACTACTCCACATGCTTATCTACTAGTAACTGATTATCAGCTCCAGTAATGCAATGTACCTATTTGACCTTGCACATATATAGACAAACATAGCGTCCACTGCTCGAAATGTATCTTTTCGAGTACGGGATTCGAACTCGTGAGCCATCGAGCCGATGTTCTAGCAGTTCGTCGCTCTAACACACCTGGCTACCCATCCCCCGTAAGAACCGATATCATATTAACATTATGATTTCTTTAAAACAGGCGAGATCTCGGCGTTGATGCTTAAGGACATAAACGTGGGCTGGGTAATCTTGGGCCATTCGGAGCGTCGGCAAATCTTCGGCGAAACAGATGATTTGATAGCAGAAAAAGTCGCTTTTGCATTGGATAGTGGATTGAAAGTAATTGCCTGCATTGGAGAAACTCTTCAAGAGAGAGAGGCTGGAAAGACTGAAGAGGTAGTGTTCAGGCAAATTCAAGCTATTGCAAACAAGATCAAGGATTGGTAAGAACCGTTTTTTAAACTATTGGATTTGTTGGTGGGTTTAAGATGCTTCAACAACAGTTTGACCCAGAATCGATTGAGATTGTTCGAATCCAAAAATAAAGTGACCGCAATTTTTAATTAAGGTACTTGGAATGAAATTACTTGTGTTGGAAAAATATGAAATGGGAAGAAAAATTACTACATAATTTCACTCTACTGGGGCGATATTAGCGCTCCAAGTGGTCATTGTATAGGCCTAACAACTCTTAAATTCTATTTTTTCTAGGACTAACGTTGTGATTGCTTATGAACCAGTTTGGGCCATTGGCACAGGCAAAACGGCTACCCCAGAACAGGCTCAAGAGGTACACAAAGCGCTAAGAGGCTATATATGCGAGAAAATCAGCCCCAGTGTTGCCGAAAGTGTAAGAATTCAATATGGAGGCTCGGTGACGGGTGCTAACTGCAAAGATTTGGGAGCAAAGCCTGACATTGATGGATTTTTAGTCGGTGGAGCCTCATTGAAACCGGAATTCGTGCAAATTGTCAATGCTAGGCAGTAAGAATGGGTAGAATTCGTGATTTCCTATTAGGATTTATCATTTATGGATCTTTATGACATATATTTATTGAATATGGTTTACACTTAAAAAATATAAGTATTAATTTACTTGCGAGTTTTATTTTGATTTCCAGATTTAATCTGCTTCCATTTCAACTTAAAATCGTATTACATATCAGCAATTGCAAATTGACTACAGTTGCAATACTCAGTAAGGATGGGGTGCCCTACAGTTACTTTACCCTGCACCGTGGACCTTGCGGACACTCGCACCTCGTACGGGAGTTGTTGATGTGGGTGTCTCAGTAATTTCACAATTTATTTTCGAATTAAGCGGGTATTTTTATTTCAACATGAAGAGGAATATTTGGGATTAAACATGAAATAGGACGTCCGGTAAATGGCCACCACGAAATCTCTGGCACATAGTCAGCCTTCTTAAAATTCTGGATAACGTTTTCGCACAACTGTGGCTCTATTTCGTCGATAACGTGCCGTATCTCTTCTTTAAGGCGTTCAAATGTTTGTGGCTTGTTGGCATACACCTTTTCCTTCACATAGCCTCCTAGGTAGAAGTCCACTGGAGTTAGATCGCCCCATCTTGGTGGCCAATTTTGATCGCCAAACCGAGAGATGACACGGTCTGGAAACTTGGTCCGCAGTAACACCATTGTTTCGCGTGCTGTATGGCAGGTCGCACCGCCTCGTTGGAAGAACACATCCTCCACATCAATTCATCCAACTGGGGCCACTAAAACTCTGTTAACATTTCGCGATACCGCACACCATTAACAGTTACCGCAGTTCCATCTGCATTTTCGAAGAAATACGGTCCAATCACACCGCCACTCCACATTGCGCACCAAACGGTAACTCGCGGCCGATGGATTGGTTGTTCGACTATTACACGAGGGTTTTCAGAACCCCAAATTCGGCAGTTCCGCTTATTGGCGTACCCGTTCAGGTGAAAATGTGCCTCATCAGAGAAAATGATTTTCTTAGAGAAATCCGCATCAATTTAATGGTGCTCCAGAGCCCAATGGACGAATTCACGGCGCTGCGCATGGTCCGTCGGCTTAAGTTCTTGCGTCAGTTGAACCTTGTACGCATGCAAGCACAGATCTTTGTCAAAATTCGTTGCAGAGTGGGTCTGGTAAGGTTGAATTCTTGGCCACGATGCCGAATGGAAGTGTCTGGATTCTCGGCCACACTTTCCTGCACTGCGACTATATTTTCGACGGACCGACCAGGGCGGCGACGTACCCTGGTCTTTACTTTCAGCAGAGTGAATTTTGTAATTAAACGGCGAACTGTCGACTCATTTGGCGCATTATTTTGACCGAAAATTGTACGTATTTGCGAACTCTTCCGCGTAATTTTCTCCAGTTTTGTAGTGAGTTTTCACAATAATTAAACATTGCCCGTTTGAATACTGATCCATGACGTCTAATCGCGTGTGCTGGACACGACAGCTGTCATCAAGTAAACACCATACCATTTATACAAAAAGCACGGCAAATTCAAATTCGCCGCTCTTCTTTGCAATGATCTCAATCCTTGTCACTTGGATTTTCCATATAATATAAATTGTAATACAAGACTTTTGAACAGGGAACCCAATAAAACGCAGAATGCAAATAAGAAATATATTTCATAAAAAATTAACTACCGTTCACTGGAATATACAGTATAGTTATTTTAAACTCAATCAAAAAATTAAAAATTTATTGTTAATTAAATACATTACATCAGGAGGGCACATATAGCGAGGATGATTTTTGCATATTGTATGGGGTTAAGTTTGGGGACTTTTACAATAAAAAAAAGAGTAATTCGTTTTAAACTTTGCTCATAATTAACTATTATTTGAACTGTCCAAACAAAAAGATTATAGCACCATACTGTATATTAGGTTCAAATTAATGAATTAATATTTAACTTGCATAGAAATATTATCTTTAAAAAAATGAGTGTTTCCAAAACAACATCTCAGATATTATTTTGAAAGAAATAGGCAATATACGAAGCTGCCACGCGGTTATATGTATTTTGAATTCAACATATGCTTTGATATACAGAGAAATCAATATACCACTGACGTCGTAATATGTACGACAGAGAAGCGCGCGACGCGAGCAATACATGTATTAGACAGAAATAGAAGCACCACTTCATCTAGCAACTGGAGTGACGAGACCACAGACTCTAACATACGTATTGCACGCGTCAGTATTTTCTGTATGCCCCATATCTATCTAATAATCAACCAGAGATCTTTTTAGTGGCCCTCTTTCCTTATCTTTATCTTCTCTGCCTCTATCACGATAGAGCCGCCTTGGAGATATCGATCTTTTGTTCTTTCCACTATTATTACGATCTCTGGAGTCCCTACGGTCCCTGGAAACTTTACGGTCATCTGTGGAGTCCCTCCTATCTCGAGAATCTCTCTGACCCCTCCTAAAAGAAATATGTATTCATGTAGAATTATGATCTTCAAATGTGCAACAAAGGCATACATAGAAATAGAAGTATGATGAAGACTGTTCTTAATATAATTGCTTATGTAACAACTAAGAAGATTGATTAACGTATCCAACCTGAAGATAGTCAGTCGTGTGGGTTACTTTGCGTTTAGAAAAAAACGGTCCTATATACGTGTGCGCCAGTTAACTGTCGTTTTGCATTGATATTAGTTGTGCGTCCAACAAATAGATGACAGGCAACATCGCTGCGCCACCTATTAGCTGTCCCGTAAACAAAGCTGCCAATATTGCAGATATCCTAAGTCTGCTGGAGACATCCCAGCACAGATTGTGCAGTGTTGTTGAATTGCCAGTAATTCTCTCTCTCTCTCTCTCTCTCTCTCTATGTGTGCATGGGCGTGTTCAGGCGAGAGGCTCACAGCCTAATACGTTTTTCCTCATAAAACAGCAATATTATTTTTCTTAATAAATTTATTCGTGTATGCACCACATTCAATACACTTCTCAATCCGCCAAAGCCAGTCCTTACACTAGCGATGCCAAGTTTCACCCGGGAGTGCGGCACACTCATTGTCCTAAGCCCTCAGAAGGCCATCATCGCTAAAAAACCGTTTATCTTTTAGCTTTACATGCGTAAACAGTGCAAAGTCGCTGGGAGTAAAATCTGCACTGTAAGGAGGGCGCATCATACAAACGTAAACAATTCGATGATCAATTGCGGTCGTCGTGCGCTCGTATCGCGGTTGCGTTGCAGCGTTGCCAGATGTTTGAGAAAATTTAATTATTTACGATTCACTTTAGTCGAAAACGATTGATTTTCGAACATAAGTTATAATGAACTTTTTTGCTTAGAATAATGCAAGAAATCACCTCTTAAAGTTAGGAATATTATTTCTCTAACACCCTGTATATGTAGATTCATTAAATAGGGAGTTTGAAAATGTCTTACCTATCTTTTTCTCTGCTGCGTTCTCTACTCCGACTCCGCGCCTTATAATCAGTGCGCTGCCTCGTAGGCCTATTGTCTCTCTCGACGCTTCTGTCTCGCTCTTTCTCTTTTGGAGGTGATTGTCTCTTGCTACTTGAATCGCTGCTCTTTGACCTGCGACTCCTTTCATCAGAATCTGAAGAACTGTTACTCCGGCTGTCGTTAGCATGACGCCTTTCACGCTGCCTGAAAACAAATTCGCGTCTAAATATTATGGAACATACTTATTTCCGGAACCACACGGCTAAAGTTTTCTATAAAAAATTGTAAGGTAGGTGGACCATTTGAGGCCAATGAGTGCTTTGCGATGACAATTTCCTTCTACTCACACTCACATCAATCGAACTCAAGGATACAGACGAGGCGGCGAGTTGCTCGCATCGTTATTTTGCCAATGGCGTCCCTTATTTGGCGACATCAATCGTTGAAGTTAAAATCACAATTCTAGCTCATAGCAAAACTCAGTTTTTCAAGAAAATAAACTATTGCTTTCTCCAATTTTTTAATTGTAGACTTCTAATGCCATCTGGAACATTTTGGTCCATTTTTTCAGCTTAAATTGTTTTTGATATGAAACTATTTCAATGAAAGACCTTTATATGTAGTTTAAGTAATATAACCAGATATTTTCATTAGAACGTTACTTCTATTGGCTTTGTATCGAGCCTTGTTAATTGCAAGAGCATTCGGAAGAGTTTAATAAAACTTGAATCAAATAAATAATGATTAGCTTTGCAACAAGGAAAGTATTATATATATATATATATACAGGGTGACTTCGAAGTTGAGTCATTTATTTTAACAGTGAGTAGATCTGATCAAAAGAAATGTTTTTTTCCTTTACCATTTTTCTGCTAAAATTAAAGTAACAAAGTTATAGCCCTTTGGAAGTTTGAGTACCGCCCTGTCTCAATAATAATATTATATGTTCGTGTTTGGCGACAACGGATATAATCCGCCTGACCGGTTCATCGCATCGGAAACAAAAAAGCGAAAGAATTTGAAACGTTTATCACGATGTTTTTCGTCAGTCGATAACGCGTTAGTGAATAGTAGTGTTTGTTGCGTGGCTCAAACGAAATCAAAAATGGCACATGTTTACGAAAATGCTGAACTTGTGCACATGATTCTTATTTACGGGGGGGCAGTCTTTACAAAATGCTCCCGGATGCATCACGGATTTATGCGAATCGGTTTCCCAATCGAGTGCAACCAACCCCTCGTGCAACCAACCCCTCGTGCCTTTGTTAATGTAGTACAAAGGGCTCGTGAATCAGGTGACTTAAGACCTCACAGGTCAGGGCATGCTGCTCCAAGACCGCACGATCAAATACAGGTCCGCACTGAAATACTTGTCGGGACGATACTTTATTAAACAAGGTAACATTTTTTTTTATTTATTTTTTTATTTTTACACACATATTTTGGTTTATCTTCCTTCTACAATCATTATCTGAAAATTAATGACTCAACTTCAAAGTCACCCTGTATATATATATATGTATATATATATATATGAATAAAAAGGCTGTTGTTAAGCAGCTTAGTATTATTTATTCTTACTTGTTGAACTGCGAAAAATTAGAACCACTACATATTCGAATTACTCCAACATCTTGTCAACAATAAAGCACAAATTTCCATTATATATTCCGTAAAATAAAGGAATTTTTGAAACAATGATAAATAATAAAATTTTTCACACAACCCATCTTTTCTGGTGAGTCATCTATGTTCATAGAAAATATAATTTGCCAAGATAATACTAATTCGGAATTTTGGGAAATATGAAAAGTTTTTTCGATCGCCCCTCATAGGCACTATACCTGATAAGCAATAATTTTTACACTTCACATTCTTTCATAACGCACATCTGTCTACCACGTCACATTTCCGGGTTCATGCAATGTCATCACGTGCAACAAGTATAGGGTTAAAAAAGAGGATTTTCTGTGCCCCAAAATGTGGTTTAGTTTTCTTTTAATAACCTGGGTATGTTTTCCATGTTTTAATTTGTTCCGCTTTCTTGATAAATGGTTGTAACGCGCAGCTATGTTCCGTCTTTAACAACAAACTCAATGTACCCGGTCTTTTGGTTTTATAATTGTAACAAGCTAACAAGTGTTCTCATCCACGCTGTCGTTTTAAAACACCTTTTAGCTGCAACCTCACCGACGAGTAAGTAATGTAAAAATTTAAATCTGTTCTAAATTGGTTGCTATTTTCATAATTGTGTTTTAGCTCCTGAAGATGACAACATAGTTTGTCGAAAGTTCAAGGTTACCGTCAAAAGACTTCACTATGCTTTAAGTTTTGCCAATTCCCAATAAACAATTTAATTGTATATTTGTTCCATTTATCCAATAAATAGAGGAATAATCACTGTTTACTTGTTAGTGTGACCTTCTATGGTCCACTCACCTTACATATTTGGATGTTTAATAATATCTAAACGCAGAGAACAATAGCAGACTGGGACTTTTGGGTAGCCGCGGATCTCGACATGAAAGACCTAATTTGTGTGTGGGTGCCACATACAATAAAGTTGTGTATAATATATGTACTCACTTTCTTCTTAGCTTAATAGCCATCATCCTTAATTCGTCTTCCCGGGTCTGCTGTTCTTGCTTCTCACGTTCCGTTTTCAATTGTTCCGCGATTTTGTCAGCTTTAACTGCAAAAGAACGAAACAAATTAAGTGCTCTATATACTGCCGCCTAGGCAGAAACCTAAATACCGGGGCTCCGGGTGTCCAGTGGGAAAGTTCACTTTTTGATTTAAGAAATAAGTACAAAATGAAAAGACAATATTTATTACTATCAACATACTCGTAAATTCGGCCGATTTTATTTCTTAAATATCGTTCCGTCCAAATGTTTGTCGTCCCTTCGGACACACTCTTCTAATCGCGCGCGCAAATTTCAGAGTTCCGGAGTGATGTTGTTTATTTCTCGTCGAATGTTGCCTTTAAGCTCCTCCAGTGTTTGTGGATTATTGGTATACACCTTTGACTTTAGATAACCCCACAAAAAATAATCGCACGGCGTGAGGTCGGGTAACCACGAGGCCAGTAAATGTCTCCAAACTTCGATATTACTTTTTGAGGAAAAAGTGGCCCCATCCTGTTGAAACCATATGTTTCTGTTGAATCGACGTTCTGTTCTTACAATAGGAGCGAAAAGTGTCAATCATGTCATTGTATCGCTCGGAATTGACTTTCAATGCATGGCCGTTTTCATCTTCAAAGAAATACGACCCAACAATACCGCTAGAGGATATGGCGCACCAAATAGTTACCTTTGGACTATGTAGCTGTTGTTGATGTTTCTCTTTTGTGTTCGTTGGTGCCCAATATCTGCAATTTTGCTTGTTCACATAACCGAGTAAGTGAAAATGGGCCTCGTCATTGAAATCAACATTCTAGAGTCTGCGCTGCATAGGAAAAAGATTTCCGTAATACGTAATCACTTTCCTTTAAAGCATGGACTGAATGGATTTTATAAGGATGAACACCCATTTTTTTATTCATTATGCCATGTAGTGTTGACCTAGGGATATCCAAAGCAGCGGAATGCTTCCGTATAGAACGCCGAGGATTTGCAATGACCTTGTCACTTACTCGACGCACATTTTCTTCGGTTGATACAGTAGGTGTGGAGCCAGGAATGGGTTGACCAAGAGTAGAGCCTGTGTCACGGAATCTCTGAATCCACCTTTTCAATAGGTTCCTTACTTGGGGCATCTCTTGGTCGGCGAATGTTGTATCGTGTACAAAATTTCCGAAGGGCACCTGCGTATGAATCACTATTCTTAAAGTAAGCCTCGACAGCAAGAGCACGTTGCTATACGGTCCAACATTCCATTGTAACTATTTAACCCGCACGAAATTCGACAGAGTTGGAATGGGAGGTAGGAGCCTACCAAGTTTGTCAGGTCAGCTCAATGCATGGCGGCATAATGGAGGAGAGCACTTAAAAGAGAGCAAGACCGCTGAACGGCAGGAATTTGAAAAAACATATTTGCAATACACGATTTGCGTTTCCCAAAAATTGCTGAAAGAAGAATACTTACACTGTCTATTTAACAACGCCTGTCTTTTTCTTTTCAACCGTTCTATGATGGTCATATTTACTGAGGTTTTCTGAAAAAAATTTCATGTGAGAAATGTTCTTCTTGCAATGATATGATATCAAATTAGACACTTATTTACCTCATTCACAATATTAATATAGTCGTTATCAATTAATTAGAATAAGTGCCAAAACTGAGCAAAAGTACGATTCAAACATGAACTATTTTGATGGAACTCCATGCTTCTCAAGTCAAATGGAACCATATGTGCTTATTGAAATTAATCACTACTAAACATTTTAGCTACCGCGGTAAACAATAATTCCAATATATGTGATTTCATTTGGCCAAAGAAATATGAAGATTTATCTGCATGAAAATCACAGGATAAGTTTCAGATATTTCATTATTTACTATTTTTTCCACATTTTTTTTCAAACTAAATGAAAAGATTTAAGGGGTTCTTACTGACTTTGGTTCCGATGCCAGAACTATTACCATGTCCCATCACCGAGTTATCACTCTTAACCCTGGAATAAAATCAATTGCAAGATTAATATGCTTCTATTTTGAAGAATGTCAGTGGTGATTGATGATAATTATAAACGTCCAATAAAATCTGGTATATTTAAAAAAGTGAATCCTTCGAAATGTGAGATTTATTGGTCAGGAGATGACATAAGCAGCTTTGGGGTTTGTACTGACCATTGCTGAAACATGATCTTTGTTTTCCGTTGCCAATCGCGATCAATAAATTTTGAGTTACGTCACGATACAGTCCTCTAGCATAAGCCGGCATTTCCAGTAGTCTCCGTGTTTCAGATAATTTCGCAGACATAGCTTACTACTTACTAAATGATAGAACACTTACGATTGTCCTTTTTGTTGTTCCCCATTACTCTGATTTCCCTCATCGTCTTCATCTTCTGAAGAACTCACGTCGCTCCTCTTCCTCCCGTAGTACCTCGGCAGTACCTTCGGTGGTTCATCCACCTCCATCTTATTATCTTCTTGTTGTGTCTGCCTGGATTTGTTGGGCGATTCTTTTACAGGCGAAGAGCTATAAGATTTTCTTTTAAGAGGGCTTGTAGCTCTCGACGATGAGCTAGAAGAACTACTAGAATCACTGGAGCTACGAGGTTGACGTTTGTAGTTACGATTAGTGCTGCCTCGAGAAGATTTGGAATGTAATTTTCTGCAAAAAAAAACTCGTTTTGTGACATCTTAGTGGCTCCCGGTCATTTTTTAAAATGTTTTCAGGCTTAAAAAATTGGTGGGTGGAGGGCTGTAGGAGGGTGGGGGAGCATATATAACATTTTTTAATATTAAAATACTAGCGCAGTTGCTGGCACGCTAACGCTATGCAAAATATTGCACGTTGATGTCTTTATTTAAAACCTCACGTAGCGCAGTTGCTGGTATGCTAATGCAATGCTAGCGATAACTTTATCCCTATCTCTAATCATTTTTTATCCTTTGGCATCTTTGATCTGGTATCTGGTATCAGGTATCTGGTATCTGGTATTTGGTATCTGGTGTCTGGTATCTGGTATCTGGTATCCGGTGTCTGGTATCATATGTCTGGTATCTGGTATCTGGTGTCTGGTATCTGATATCTGGTATCTGGTGTCTGGTATCTGGTATCTGGTATCTGGTATTTGGTATCTGTTATCTCTTTACTTGGTATCTGGTATCAGGTATCTGGTATCAGGTATCTGGTATCTGGTATTTGGTATCTGGTATCTGGTATCTGGTATCTGGTGTCTGGTATCTGGTATCTGGTATCCGGTGTCTGGTATCTGATGTCTGGTATCTGGTATCTGGTGTCTGGTATCTGGTGTCTGGTATCTGGTATCTGGTGTCTGGTATCTGGTATCTGGAACCTGGTATCTGTTATCTCTTTATCTGGTATCTAGTATCAGGTATCTGGTATCAGGTATCTGGTATCTGGTATTTGGTATCTGGTATCTGGTGTCTGGTATCTGGTATCTGGTATCCGGTGTCTGGTATCTGATGTCTGGTATCTGGTATCTGGTATCAGGTATCTGGTATCTGGTATTTGGTATCTGGTATCTGGTATCTGGTGTCTGGTATCTGGTATCTGGTATCCGGTGTCTGGTATCTGATGTCTGGTATCTGGTGTCTGGTATCTGGTGTCTGGTATCTGGTATCTGGTATCTGGTATTTGGTATCTGTTATCTCTTTACTTGGTATCTGGTATCAGGTATCTGGTATCAGGTATCTGGTATCTGGTATTTGGTATCTGGTATCTGGTGTCTGGTATCTCGTATCTGGTATCCGGTGTCTGGTATCTGATGTCTGGTATCTGGTATCTGGTGTCTGGTATCTGGTGTCTGGTATTTGGTATCTGGTGTCTGGTATCTGGTATCTGGTATCCGGTGTCTGGTATCATATGTCTGGTATCTGGTATCTGGTGTCTGGTATCTGATATCTGGTATCTGGTGTCTGGTATCTGGTATCTGGTATTTGGTATCTGTTATCTCTTTACTTGGTATCTGGTATCAGGTATCTGGTATCAGGTATCTGGTATCTGGTATTTGGTATCTGGTATCTGGTGTCTGGTATCTGGTATCTGGTATCCGGTGTCTGGTATCTGATGTCTGGTATCTGGTATCCGGTGTCTGGTATCTGATGTCTGGTATCTGGTATCTGGTGTCTGGTATCTGGTGTCTGGTATCTGGTATCTGGTGTCTGGTATCTGGTATCTGGAACCTGGTATCTGTTATCTCTTTATCTGGTATCTGGTATCAGGTATCTGGTATCTGGTATTTGGTATCTGGTATCTGGTATCTGGTGTCTGGTATCTGGTATCTGGTATCCGGTGTCTGGTATCTGATGTCTGGTATCTGGTATCTGGTGTCTGGTATCTGGTGTCTGGTATCTGGTATCTGGTGTCTGGTATCTGGTATCTGGAACCTGGTATCTGTTATCTCTTTATCTGGTATCTGGTATCAGGTATCTGGTATCTGGTATTTGGTATCTGGTATCTGGTATCTGGTGTCTGGTATCTGGTATCTGGTATCCGGTGTCTGGTATCTGGTATCTGGTATTTGGTATCTGGTATCTGGTATCTGGTGTCTGGTATCTGGTATCTGGTATCCGGTGTCTGGTATCTGATGTCTGGTATCTGGTATCTGGTGTCTGGTATCTGGTGTCTGGTATCTGGTATCTGGTATCTGGTATCTGGTATTTGGTATCTGTTATCTCTTTACTTGGTATCTGGTATCAGGTATCTGGTATCAGGTATCTGGTATCTGGTATTTGGTATCTGGTATCTGGTATCTGGTGTCTGGTATCTCGTATCTGGTATCCGGTGTCTGGTATCTGATGTCTGGTATCTGGTATCTGGTGTCTGGTATTTGGTATCTGGTGTCTGGTATCTGGTATCTGGTATCCGGTGTCTGGTATCATATGTCTGGTATCTGGTATCTGGTGTCTGGTATCTGATATCTGGTATCTGGTGTCTGGTATCTGGTATCTGGTATTTGGTATCTGTTATCTCTTTACTTGGTATCTGGTATCAGGTATCTGGTATCAGGTATCTGGTATCTGGTATTTGGTATCTGGTATCTGGTATCTGGTGTCTGGTATCTGGTGTCTGGTATCTGGTATCTGGTATCTGGTATCTGGAACCTGGTATCTGTTATCTCTTTATCTGGTATCTGGTGTCTGGTATCTGATATCTGGTGTCTGGTATCTGGTATCTGGTGTGTGGTATCTGGTATCTGGTGTCTGGTGTCTGGTGTCTGTTGTCTGGTGTCTGGTATCTGGTGTCTGGTGTCTGATGTCTGGTGTTTGGTATCTGGTATCTGGTGTCTGGTATCAGGTATCTAGTATCTGGTATCTGGTATCTGGTGTCTGGTGTCTGGTATCTGGTGTCTGGTATCTAGTGTCTGGTGTCTGGTATCTGGTGTCTGGTATCAGGTATCAGGTATCTGGTATCTGGTATCTGGTACTTGGTATTTGGTATCTGATATCTGGTGTCTGGTATCCGGTGTCTGGTTTCTGGTATCTGGTATCTGGTATCTGGTATCTGGTGTCTGGTATCAGGTGTCTGGTATCTGGTATCTGGTGTCTGGTATCTGGTATCTGGTATCTCTTATGTGGTGTCTGGTATCTGGTGTCTGGTATCTGGTATTTGGTATCTGTTATCTCTTTATCTGGTATCTGGTATCTCGTTTCTGGTATCTGCTATCTGGTGTCTGGTATCTGGTGTCTGGTGTCTGGTATCTGGTGCCTGGTGTCTGGTGTCTGGTATCTAGTGTCTGGTATCTAGTATCTGGTGTCTGGTATCTGGTATCTGGTATCTGGTATCTGGTATGTGGATCTGGTATCTGGTATCTGGTGTCTAGTATCTGGTATCTGGTATCTGATATCTGGTGTCTGGTGTCTGGTATCTGGTATCTGGTGTCTGGTATCTGGTGTCTGGTATCTGGTATCTGGTGTCTGGTGTCTGGTATCTGGTATCTCGTATGTGGTGTCTGGTATCTGGTGTCTGGTGTGTGGTATCTGGTATCTGGTATTTGGTATCTGTTATCTTTTTATCTGGCATCTGGTGTCTGGTATCTCGTTTCTGGTATCTGCTATCTGGTATCTGGTGTCTGGTATCTGGTGTCTGGTATCTAGTATCTGGTATCTGGTATCTGGTGTCCGGTGTCTGGTATCTGGTATCTGGTATGTGGATCTGGTATCTGGTTTCTGGTATCTGGTATCCGGTGTCTAGTATCTGGTATCTAGTATCTGGTATGTGGATCTGGTATCTGGTATCTGGTGTCTGGTATCTGGTGTCTGGTATCTGGTATCCGGTGTCTGGTGTCTGGTATCTGGTGTCTGGTATCTGGTTTCTGGTATCTGGTATCTGGTATCTGGTACCTGTCATCTTTTATAAGTTTTCATTTTTCGTTTTCCGTTTTCCGTTGTCCGTTTTTCGTTTTTCGTTTTTCGTTTTTCATTTTTCATTTTTCGTTTTTTATTTTTCATTCTTCATATTTCATTTTTCATATTTCATTTTTCATTTTTCATTTTTCATTTTTCATTATTCATTCATTTTTCATTTTTCAATGTCGCATGTGTCACCATTAATAGCACACAATGACATTATAAAATCTTCGATATAGCATTAATGCCCTCTATAAAATTGTATGACAAACTCAGATTTATGTGAGGAGCCGGCAACGTCGCATGTGTCACCATAAATATCACACAATGGCATTATAAAATCTTCGATATAGCATTAATGCCCTCTATAAAATTTTATGACAAACTCAGATTTATGTGAGGAGCCGGCAACGTCGCATGTGTCACCATCAATAGCACACAATGGCCTTATAAAATCTTCGATATAGCATTAATGCCCTCTATAAAATTGTATGACAAACTCAGATTTATGTGAGGAGCCGGCAACGTCGCATGTGTCACCATAAATATCACACAATGGCATTATAAAATCTTCGATATAGCATTAATGCCCTCTATAAAATTTTATGACAAACTCAGATTTATGTGAGGAGCCGGCAACGTCGCATGTGTCACCATCAATAGCACACAATGGCCTTATAAAATCTTCGATATAGCATTAATGCCCTCTATAAAATTGTATGACAAACTCAGATTTATGTGAGGAGCCGGCAACGTCGCATGTGTCACCATAAATAACACACAATGGCATTATAAAATGTTCGATATAGCATTAATGCCCTCTATAAAATTGTATGACAAACTCCGATTTATGTGAGGATCCGGCAACGTCGCATGTCTAGCTACCGCACTTACAAAAAATGGCGCTTGACACTTGACATATTATGTGAACCGTGTTCGCCTAAGGATAGCACGTTCTTTCTTCAGTGTAAATGTTTTATGATTTGACAGGAATGAAAATTATGTTTACCTTCTGCTGACGATTAATAAGGGTACCTCTCAAACTTCTTCAAGGATGAAATACATTATCACGATAGATATACACTGAGGCACTTCGTCTGAACCGAAAAACTGTAAACACTAGGCACCGGGTATCACTAGACTGTTGTTATTTGTTATTATATTATGCTATAAGCACAAAGTCTTGCTCAAATGTTGTGGATTTCTGGTCTCTTCCGGAATTGATCTTTGGCACTAATTAGGTCTTACAATCATATTTGTCGTATTTAAGCTGATGATGACTTCTACAAATTGCTAACCGTCACACCCGATTCCACTACATAGTTGGGGGTAAAAGACAGGAATGAAAATTGTTTACCTCATTTAAATTTGCTGACGATTAATAAGGCTACCTTTTAAACCGCTCTCAAACGTCTTGAAAGATGAACTAAATTATCTATAGATACACTGCGGTACGTCGTCTGAACCGAAAAACACTCTGCACCACTAGACACTTGCAAGACACACTGCTATAAGCACAAAGTTTTGCTATATTGTGGACTTGTTGCCTTTTTAGGATGGATCCATATAAACGTTCATCTAAAATTATGCCACTCATTAGGGTTTACAATCATATTTATCGTATTGAAAGTGATGATGACTTTTGTAAACAAATCGCTAAACGTCAAAGCCTAAATGCTTAGCTGCCGGTAAAATTACATCGTTGCCAAGGCATACTTGATTATCATTATAATAATGGCTATAGTCCGGTCCGTTTAGACTATGAAATATAGAAATTTTGAATCTTTTCGAAAATGTTGATTTTCACGCGTAAAAAAGGACAATTCTATTTGGCGTGATCCAATATTCGATGAAGCGACCAACATAAAGCCGAAAATGGCACGTTTCGGACGTTCCGCTCGCACTCGCTCGCTTTCGTAATACGATTATACCTACATTACCCCGCCTAACAGGAATCTGGGGATCTGGAGGGGAAATTCAAAATTGAAACTTCAAACTAAAAATATCTGCATATCTTTGAATTTTCTAATCTGCCGAGTTTAAAAAATGCGATCGGGTAACGTGTCATATGTCGGTTTAATCAGGAGACTTTGGTCTTTCGTTTTGCGAAAAAAAATCGTAGCTACGTCGCTCCGTAACGCAGGTCCGTATCGACGAAGACAAAGTACGCCGAAAAACGGCTGTCATCGGTACTTTTGAGGCGCTCAAAGTTTACTTTTTCGAAATTTGACGGTAATTCTAACGGTCAGAATCGTTTCCTCAGCTCATTATCGTTATTTTTCGATAGCTGTATAATTTTTACTCGCTCACGTACGGTAGTAATAGGCGAACACAGAGTCGAATGACAAAGTGACTTTTTCGCGCGTCGAAAATTAGCGTGTTGTCGGGCAATTTTTAAAAAATCGAAACTTTCGAACGACAAGGGATAAAGGAAAAAAAAAGACGCTATCTTTGAGTCCGATGTCCGGGCTTTCTCACGCAAAAATCGTCAGGTTCCTGGCTCCTTTATCTTCGGAGGAGATAGAAAAAGCGCGTCGAACGGCACGAAAATCTACCGATTTTTCAACTTTACCGGCCATTTTCGATCGCGTTCGTTCCTCCTACCGCGACAACTCTCGCTCCATCGTAAAGCGCCGAGTTTCTAGTTTCCGAAACGGTATCGTTTTCCTTCCGAACGTTCCGCGAACCCGGAAAAAAACCGGAAAAATCGGAAAGTAGCGCGTAGTCGAGGAAATCAAAAAAATCGAAATTTTCGAACGAAAAGGCATAAAGAAAAAAAAAGAAAGCCGCTATCTTTGAGCCCGAAGCCGGGGCTTTCTCGCGCAAAAATCGCCAGGTTCGCAGCTCCTTTATCTTCGGCGGAAACCTATGTTGAACGTCGGACAGAACGAAAATCTACCGGTTTTTTCGACTTTACCGGCCGTTTTCGATCCGATCCGTTCCTCTCACCGCGACGGCTCTCGCTTCCCGGTAAAGCGCCGAGTTTCTACTTTCCGAAACGGTACCTCTTTCCCTCCGAACGTTTCGCGAACCGGGAAAAAAAACGGAAAAACCGCGTCGACGTCATACGACAATTTCCGAACCACTACCAATTATACCAATTACTACCAAATCGAACAAAAGATCAACGCTTAATATTATCGATAATTATACACTGCACACCTACTAAAAGTGTTTCACACCTTATAGATTTGCTCGTACATTTGCCCTTTAAAAAAGTTCTTGCTCTTTTTATTTCCGGTGTCAAAAATAGGAGTTTTTATTTAAGAAAACATTCTACACCTTCAAATGAACTTGTAGAATAAGTCAAAGTTACGTTCAAGGTCACCATTAGATGAATCTTTTCAAAACCTTTATCAAACATCTTTCCTTATGTAACGTATTTTACGAAATATTTTGTCTTTTCCTTATTTTCTGTATACACTTAAATATCAACGAGGATCATAGTCAAGGTCATGAACAAAGGCAAAGTTTAACGTATTAAGTTCCAGCTATTTACATTTCCGGTATCCAAAATAGCGGTTTTATCTAATAAACCTGTCTTGGCCTTCAAATGAACTTGAATGTCATAGTGAAGGTCACGTTCAATGTAACCGTTAGATAAATCTTTCAAGTCTTACAACTTTGTTCTACATTTTTCTCGAGGTAACGTATCATGGAGGAGAGCTCTGACGAGCAAGGCTTGTTGTTGTAGCGGTAGAAGGGAGCTAGATCGCCGACGGCCTGTTAGAGAAGAGTCATCTATCAGTCGGACAGCCCCCTCTGGACACCATCGAGCATAAATAATGTAGTCGGGGCGGCAGCACCCCAAACGAGTGAGCAATACTCGAGGCTAGGCCTTATCTAGGCCTGTATAGAGTGAGGTCATGCGGAAAAAGGTACTCCTTAGCCCTAAACAAATAGCCTAGCTTTTCCCAGCAGCTACCGCTATTGACGAGATGTGTTCGTGCCAGATCAAGCACTCGGTGTTCTAGACTCCGACCAGCCGAAATAAACGGCTCTTTGGCAGAACTCGGCCATCCATCGAAACCGGATGAGCGCTAGGACGCTTTTTGTTCGTCAAGGTACAGTACTGTGTTTTGGAAGGATTAACATGTACACGATTGTTCCGTCCCCAACCGGTGATAACCTCCAGGTCTCTCGTCAGAGAGGAAGTCGCCGCTAGTCTTCTAGGAGGTCGTTGATATGTAAGAGGAACAGTGTCGAAGCCAAGACCGATCCCTGGGGTACACCCACGTTGACGTTGTGAGATGAAGAGCACAACCCGGCAATTACGACGGATATCTTGCGGCCAGAGACGAAGTCAGCCACCCATCTGCAAAGTTTCTCTGGGAGGCCATAGGATCGAAGAGGGCAGCGTGCCACAGCTGATCGAAGATTTTCATGATATCAAGAGCAACAACATGAGCCTCACCATACGACTGGACGAGTTTATTCCACAATTGCGTGACGTAGGCTGGCAGGTCCCCTGTGGATCGCTGGTGCCGGAAACCATACTGCCGTCGCTAATCAAGCTGTGGCGTTCGAGGTAGTCCAGAAGCTCGCGATTTATGCTTCTCTCCATCACCTTACTTATAACAGAAAGCAGAGCTATAGGCCTGTAGTTGTAAGGGTCGTTCTTAGATCCTTTTTTGGGGATGGGTTGGACATAAGAAAATTTCCAGTTTTCTATGAAGGTCTCGGATTTATGAGATAAAAGGGGTTTTGTAAGAAACTTCTGTGTGTCTTGATCTTCTGCTGGCGAGAAGTGTCACACGATTTGTTGAACCAGCCATTGGACCCTAGTTTAGGCACTTTCACTGCTTGAGGGATGTATTCCTCCATCCCGACGTGGATAATTTCGGTTATGGAAGAACAGACAGCCGACGCGTCCGCGTCAGCGAAACAAACCTCTCCAACGAAAGGTAGAGAAGTCTCTGAGCCACTCCCAGTCGACAGGCCCGTAATGTCAAATTTTGCGGGCTGGGCAATTTTCCTGTGCCCGGGTTCTGATCGAAACCTAACCTCCACAGCACCGTGGTCTGAGTTACCCAAGGGGGACAGGATATCAGTGCTGTAAGGGACATGGTGCGTGGTCAGAAAGAGATCCAGCAGGCTAGTGGCATGTGACGAGACACGGGGGGAAAAAGTAGAGCTCGTCATCAGCTAGGTCAGCTCTTGTCTGTTTCTGTAACATTTCATGTCTTTCAATCTTAGGTACTATCCCCTTTCAGAAGCACCTATGGAAAATGCGTGGAACTCCACCAATTTCATATCTAAGGATCTTACCTTAATAAACTACCTGTCGCTATTTAGATTGTGTGTTACTAGAATTTAGGAGAATACCAGATTGTCGGAAAAACTAACATGTATCTATTCCCCTCATTAAACAATTCACCACTGCACAGAGGAAGACTCTTCGCAAAAAAAAATAGTGGAACTAATTTACGGTGAACTAAATTGCAATCCATTTGTTGATGTTCATCACTCAATATGCAGTCAGGCGGTGACGTCATATGAAGATGATATATTGAAGTTAAAGATGCTCTTACCTATCTCTAGAATACGATCTACTCCTCGATCGCCTTTTCACAACACTGACCGACCTGCTTCTACTGCTATTGGAATCGCTTCTACTCCTCCGTCTAAAGGGCGACTTCGACCTTCTCCCCCGTTTCCCCTTGGATACCGATCTACTCCTGCTCTTCCTGGACCTTATCCTGCTTCCAGACCTACTTCTCCTTCTCTTGCTGTCCGATCTTGACCTACTACGACGTCTGTAAACTGCTCGCTCAGAACTGCGGCTTCTTGCTTTTAGGTTGGATTTTACTTTATCCGCGTAGGTTGCAGTGGTTGGCTTGCTGCTGGACGGAGTTTCTTCTTCACCTTTATGGAAAACGATGGTGATAATTGAAAAATATATAGGCAGATATTTACTCAAGTACACCACGTGTCAAAAACGCATTGTATTTGCAAAATACAAATTAGGTTCATGATAGATAAAGTACAAACATATCAAAAGGTGCGAAAAACTAAAAGCAGACAGCATAACACGCGGTATCGTAATCATAATTAAGTGAGTATACCTCATACGTCATGCAAAATGCAATTTGTTTTCAGTAAATCCTTGATTTTTACTTTAAATTGCCTAAATGTTAAAGTGCTCCAATCATCATGTAAGATATTACATAAATTGAGATTAGACAAGTCCTAAAAACAAATCAGGCGGTATCTAGGATATTTTAGGTAATGGGCTTTTCGTGTACTTATGGATGTCTTACACTGTGTAGACATTAAAAGGAAGTGGCATTATGCTGAATTTTTCAAATAGTGGCCTACAGTGTTCTATAGTATTGACACCCACATGGGTATTACGTATCTTGAAAAGTGATATATATATATTTTTGTGATATATTATGTAGGTTTTTCTACAAGATGTTAACTTAGCACTAGCTGATGGATGGGTTGTGAACTCGTTTTGTAGTTGTACGTATTGCCTAAATGTCATGAGACTTCAGTTATCAATGTTTGACTCTGATGTGATGTAAAATCTGCTTCAGAGATGGCATTACTGGAGGATTTGTATGCTAATAATGTGTTGATGATAATTTCATTGGATTCTTGTCTCAAATACACTTACTTGAGATTCAAAGCTAGAACTTAGCTGCGCATACACTTTTTCTTACCCATTCTGGAAATTACATATGCAAATTTGCTGAATTTCAAAAATCAGAGAAATAATTATATTCACTGTACACTGTCGAATTACAAATGCTAACAGTAATTACACACAACGCGGGCGCGGTAATGATTTCTCGTAATTCTCCTAAAAGTTTTTGAAAACACAAAAAACGCAAAAAATCGTAATTTATGACTTTGAACATAACCTGTCTTCAGAAAGGGCAACATATAAATAACCCGTCGGGCACAGCTAATACATATAGTTCGTTGGCAGCATATTCAATAATGATTTTCTCACTCAGTGAATATCACTGATTTTATTGACATGCAAACCAATACACATAATTATCCAGATGCAATCTTGCTATTCAACCAACTTTCTTCTCAGATTTGAAAACTACAGACCACTCGGATTCACAAAACATATGCAACGAACAATGTGAACAGTGATGTATGGATACCATTTCAAATGCATTCGACAACACCTGGAATGGCCTCAGTTATTGCATCAATGGTTGATCTTCCAGTTTGAAATTCATATTGACATGTGTGGTAACAATTTAGCAAAACTTAGACGCGAAAATAGCTGACGAGTCTTGCTTACCCCCAAAACTGGTGATGAAAGTTATTTTTCCTGCATTATCTGGAGATGGAGATCTTGATGCAGATTTAGATTCTCGTAATGACGTTGGTATTGTTGGTGATTCTCTAGCAGCATAACTTGGTGGACTCAGTACCCTATTGGCCAGGCGCTTTTCTCTATGATACCTAATATAATAAAGAAAAAGATCACAGCCAACGGAAAATGCAACAGTAAGCGCCCATTTATGCACACGACTTCAGTCTCGCTGTATCCGACAATGTAGTCAGATAAGAACACCCAAGGCGTTTTTCACAAAAAAATACTCATAAACAGTTACGTATTGACAAACTATTGATTTTTAAATTAAAGGTCCAAGATGGGCAAATAACAAATAAAGTGTATATAAAGGGTGTCTCAATAAGAGCCCTGGATTTGATTTTCAAGAAAAACTAAATTTCTTTTCGAATTAAGCGAGTATTTATATTTCAAGATGAAAATGGCCACCACGAAACCTCTAGCACAGGGTCAGTCTTTTCCTAAAATTATGGATAACGTTTTCGCACAACTGTGGCTCTATGTCATCGATAACGCCCCATACCTCTTCTTTAAGGGCGTTCAACTGTTTGTGGCTTGCTCGTATACACTGTTTTCTTCACATAGAAATAAAGGTTTTTCTTCGAGAAATCCGCATCAATTTGGTGGTGCTCCAGCGCCCAATCATCGAATTCACGGCGCTGTGCATGGTCCGTTGGCTTGAGTTCTTGCGTCAGTTGAACCTTGTACGCATGCAAGCACGGATCTTTTGTCAAAATTGGTTGCAGAATGGGTCTGATAAGGTGTAATTCTTGGCCACGATGCCGAATAGAAGTGCCTGGATTCTCGGCCACATTTTCCCGCACTGCGACTATATTTTGGAGGGACCGACTAGGATAGCAACGAACAGTGGTCTTCTCATTCAGCAACGTGAAGTTTGTCTCAAATTTTGTAATTAAACGGCGAACTGTCGACTCATTTGGCGATTATTGCGACCGACAATTGTACGTAATTTGCGAACTGTTTCCGCGTAGTTTTCTCCATTTTTGTAGTGAGTTTTCACAATAATTAAACGTTGCTCGTTTGAATAAGCTCCATGACGTCTAATCGCGTGGTCTGGACATGACAGCTGATATCATGTAAACCCAATACCAATTGTACAACAAAATGGCGGCAAATTCAAATCCGGCGCTCTTGTCAACACACCCTTTAAATACACTTGACTTGCGTACGTCCCCACGCGTAAGGAAGTTTCTTTTAAAGTCTACAACTTGTAAATCCATATCATCCATATCTGTCTGTATGTGGGTTTGATGTATTTTGGGAAGTAGATCCATTCTTTTAAAATGATTTGATGGATAGCGGTATTATGAGCAAAAGGAAACAAAACGATTTAGATCGAAATTTTGTTTTCGCATGCTTCTACTTGATTTGTACTCTTTGAAAGTTTTTGCAGAAACTTTTTTATAAAAGTAACAATAGCCGAAGACAAGTGTTTCGAAATTTTCTGCCTCTGTCAGTATCAGGTCTGATAGTAACTGTCGTCTCACAGGAGTCCTAAGATAATTGAATCACTTAATTTTGAAAAGCACACTTCAGCTGATATAGCTGTAATCTGAATGATCAAAAATAGAAAGCATGGTAGTCATACGATATAAAGTTTTAGCACTTGTGATTTTATTGTTTGGCGTGCCTAAAAACGTGGACGAGATCGAGGATAATACTTTACGCAATTTTTCCTTCACATGTCAGGGTTCCTGAGAACTAGGAGTCACATGTTAGTGATATGGCTGTTGTTACGCCGTGGACGTCGAGCATTGCTGACTGACAGTGCCACCCAACTCAAGCCGTGCATGAATGACTGCTAAAACCTAGACCTGTCATACACACACTACCCCATGGCTTAGTAACCTATGTGTAGTCGTGACCAAAAATGAAACATCATACACGGGACCACATTTTAAGGGGGGTTTTCTATGTAATATTTTTTCCTCGAGGGGTGTTGAAGTTTAAAAATAAAAAACATTTTTTTTAATATCTTCAAAACCGTCAACCGTCAACTGGAATGAACTAAAATTTGGTATGTGGATTTACCTAAGTATTGTCCACATTCAAAAGTCTTTACTACGTGCACTAGTGGTGGAGATACAGGGGATTAGTGGCGTTATTTTTCCAAATAAAAATAGTACGCCAGTTTTGTTTTTCGAAACGCGCAATTTTTCGATTTTTGCCTTCAAATTACTAAAAATAATTACTCTTGTGTTTTGTCCTAGAGTGCACTGTTTACGTAAAAATAAAACAAATTACTACTACCATTTTCTTTTGTAAAAGCCAATTCAAAAGCTTCTTTTTCCCATTTTTGAGTGTTGTGAAATGGGTTCTGTACCACAAAGGTTTTTACGCGTTCATTTCAATACGGAATTGCCAAACTTCGCAGAGTTAGAAGCCATGGTGTCGTCCGGCATGCTGTTCAAGAGGAATTGGAAGTGATTCATTTGGCGTTGGATGATCCTAGTACAAGTACTACGCGGATTGCAGCCCAGTTACCGTGTTCCCAAAGTCTTGCGTAGAGAATTTTAAATCGGGAAGTTTTACATCTTTACCATCGGCAAAATGTGCAATGTCTGCAACCCGGCGACGAAGTGCAACGGCGACTTTTGTGAGAGGTTACTGCAAATGCAAAATGAAAATGCAGATTTTATTGATGAATCGCTTTTTACGAGGAGTGGAACTTTTAACTCTCATAATAAACATATTTGGTCGTTAAAAAATCCCCGTTCTATAAGAATCCACTCGTTTCAACACAGATTTTCTAGAAGTGTCTGGTGCATTTTCAATGGCCAACTGTTTATACACGTATTGCTACAAAGCTCAAATGCATACTCATACTTAGCTTTTCTAGAGAATTACATAGAAAATGTGTTAGATGATGTTCCGTTAGCAAGGAGAGTACGAATCTGGTATCAGCACGACGGTGCCCCCACATGTTCGTCGTGACATAACCGCATGGTTAAATAATCATTTTTGACAACGATGGATTTTTATTTTTAAACTTCAACACCCCGTATCTTTTTAACGAAGCCCACGAGAAAAAAATGTTACATGGAAGACCCCCCTTAAAATGCGGTCCTGTGAATGATGTTTCATTTTTGTCACGTCTTGTGAATCACCCTGAATACCTGCAGATTAAAAAAATAGTAAGACATGAGCAGCCTTATGGATGAGGAACCTAACATTAATTAAGAAGTGTCAATGTGTCATTTATTCCATTTTGGATCAGATGTCAGGGTCAGTCCATTGTAGCTTTAAAATACAGCTGGCAAACAAAATGAAAAATCAGCACAATATAAGGTAATGTAAATATAGTGGCCAGATAAAGTCCCAAATGTTGCATAGAAATATTTTCAAATCTTCAGGAAAGCACCAATAGAGAGACGTGCAAAAGGCTAGTTGAGACTTTTTTAAGGTCTTAAATAGGTAATATTTGTTGTATTCGACAAAAAAATTAATACTACATTTTTTCAGACCTTAAAGACCATAAAACTTTAATTTAAAAATATTTTTTTCTTAGACAGGCGAACACGCTGTTCGCCATGTTTGACCCATATTGATGTTTACCATTTGTAAACAGCATCTGACAGCAGCATAACCTCTCAAACTTTCAAACATAAAAAGGACCTACTACTAGGCAGTCTGATAAGTACCTGAAAATTCTAAGAGATGGCATTAGTATTCACTAATGCGAACCATTTTTGTCGAGCCTGATCCTTCAAATGACACCTGTCAAAACTTCAGCCATTCATGTTTACACATTTACAAGTTACAGCACTGAGAAGCGACTAACCTCAGAGTTTTTTTTAATATGGAAAAATCCGAGTTTCGAGTTTTGATCAAACACTACTATCTACGCAAGAAAACGATATCCGAGACCAAGGCCAAGCTGGATAAGTATTACCCGGACTCTGCACCGTCGATTGGAACGATTCATAAGTGGTTTACGGAGTTTCGTTGTGGCCGTACAAGCACAGTTGATGCTGAACGATCTGGGCGCCCAAAAGAGGTCACTACACCAGAAAACGTCGAAAAAATCCATGATATGATGTTGAATGATCCCAAAGTGAAATTGAGAGAGGTAGCTAATGCTGTAGGCATGTCATTGGAACGCGTAGGCAATATCGTCCATTCAGTTTTGGGCATGAAGAAGCTCTGCGCGCGATGGGTGCCGCGTTTGCTCACAGTGGACCAAAAACGAATTCGTGTGACGACTTCCCAGCAGAATTTGGCATTATTTTCGCGTAAGCCGACCGAGTTTTTGCGACGATTTGTAACCATGGATGAAACCTGGATCCATTACTACACTCCTGAGTCAACGCAACAGGCAAAACAGTGGGTTCCACCGGGCCGAAGTGCTCCGAAGCGTCCAAAAACGCAACAATGGGCCGGAAAGGTTATGGCCTCCGTATTTTGGGATGCTCATGGCATAATATTCGTGGACTATCTTGGAAAAGGTAAAACCATAACCGGAGCATATTATTCATCATTATTGGACCGATTGAAAATCGAAATCGCCGAAAAACGACCGCATTTGAAGAAGAAAAAACCGCTTTATCATCACGACAATGCGCCTGTTCATTCATGCTTAGTTGCACAAGCAAAATTGCACGAAATCGGCTTCGAATTGGTTCCTCAGCCACCGTATTCACCAGACCTGGCCCCCAGCGACTATTACTTATTCCCTAACCTGAAGAGATGGCTCATCGGTAAGCGTTTTTACTCAAATGAGGAGCTCATAGCTGAAACTGAAGCGTATTTTGGAGACCTTCCGATCGAGTACTTTTCGGACGGTATCAAAAAGTTAGAAAATCGTTGGATTCGCTGTATCGACCTAAAAGGAGAGTATGTTGAAAAATAAACCCGACTTTGGCCAAAAAAACGTCTCCGTGTTTCATTTTTCAGGGACTTATCAGACTGCCTAGTAGTTTACATGAAAAATATAGTTCTTGTATCGGCCGAGAAAGTAAGAATATATCGATAAAGACCCCAGGAAAGCTGTTGACTAGAGTGCCTAGAGAGATAAATATATGCAACACTGTGTATTTTACATTTTAGTGTGCAGATTTCTTCGCCTCGTTGGACATAACCTGCGGCATCATCACCGTATATATTAGATAAAATTATTCAAAGGTTATGCGCTTAATTTGTGTCGATTTTCGAAAAATTTGTGCTTTCCAAAATCCATCATTGTTATTTTTTCAATAAAACGAGTAAACGATAAATTTTTACGTTGATTAGGGTTTTTTTAGAGATAATTGCAGAAAACGTTAGTTCACTAGTGACGTTTCTTTGTTTACAGTTTGTATGACGTCACATCATGGCCGATAGTGTTTTCACCATTTCATATTAAAGATGAGCAATATATTTTTTTCAATTGATATACCGATCTTGCGGTTTTGAAAATCGAAATCGATATATTTTGTTTTCCTAAGCCACTGAAAGAAATACTCATTTATTATATGAGTCAAGTACCCTATTGTGATTACAAAAAATCTCATTATATCCTCATCAATGATCTGTCAACTTTTGTGTCGCATATGATAGGTATATAGAAAATTCAATAATCAAGATAAATTTTGAAGGAAAGGTCATGTCTCACAGAAGTCACCAACATTGAAAACTTGGAAAACCATCTTAAAAATCCTTGTTAACCAAATAAAATAACACCAGCACAAAAAAATGACAAATCCAACCTCCTCTCCCTTCTAGATTTTCTTCCAGCATACAAAGCTTTCTCCTGTTCCTCTTCTCTAGCCAACCTCCGGTTTTCAGCCTCCTCCATATCATCAGTGAGAAAAGAGTAGAAATCATTAGAGTGCATTCCAAACTGTCTGCCATGTTTGTTCATATCATGAGCTTGTGCCGCGTCCATTTTGCTGACGTTCACCGAGAGGTCAACGTCTAGGTCGCTGCAGTCGGCGTCCGAATCGGAATCTTCGGCGACGTGATCCGAGTCGGGCTGTTCTGGTAGTGGAGCAGGGGCTGAGAAGGAATGGAGAAATAACATGCAGTCTACCACTCTCTACTTACTGTACATAAAGTGTATTATCAAAGGTCACCTCAACATGTATAATATTATTTTCTAAAGCATATCAGTAGCGTTCGCGCCAGCATGTACTGGGTGTCCCTTAAGTTTAAGGATAATCCTGGAACTGTAGATCGATCATGTCATGGTCTACTTGATGGTAAAATATTCTTGTAAAAGTCTTACAGTTCTCGGGATTTTTAAATTTAATTTTTTTCTGAAAACCTGGCTTATATTGTTAATCCAGCGCCATTTTTACAAATTTCAACTGTTTTAGACCAGGTTTGTTTTAAAACACTTTAAATTAGGCATCCCATCTCGTCCCGTATTATTGTTCCTTAAGGTGGCGGAAAACCCACATAAAAGTCATGTCAAATTATAAATTTTTATTATTACAACACCTTGTGCCAATAAGTCGAAAAAGTTGGGCAACTATTGGCAATTTTTAAATGGTATTATTGTTATTTGCCCTCTGCTGCTTTCACGATGTAATATAGTAAAATTTTAACAATCACTCTTCAAGTTTTTAGTCTGTTTCTGACTTACAGCTGTGTGTTTTTACAAATTTCAATGAAAGTACCATGGATCCAGCTTTCACCAGGCTACTAAATGTTCTCATCAACTAAATTAATAATAACATTTAGCAACAATCTCACATACTGTTCTCCTGATGATGATGATAAAGTTCATTAAAAGCTTGAGAAAATAAAGTAAAAAGATTACTCATTGCTTTGATGTTGTCGATGTACCCAACTAAAGGCTGAAGCTTTTCTCACCTATATAATTAATCCATCATCCTTCTTGACTCAGTTATCTGTAGTTCATCAAACTTATTCTAGTGTATTTTAGATAATTTATTAAAAAATTAAATACCATGGAAGTAGGTTTTTCAAATAACAAAAATATAATGCTTTACCTGTTCCTTCATCATAGTTGAATCCAATGGCTACCCCACCAGTTTTTTGTTCTTTCTTCCCTTTTTGGTGATGTTCTGTGTACCCAAACTGCTCTTCCAACTGTAACTGCTTGAGAAATTTCTCTTCGCTTATTCCCAGGAAAGAATTCTGAGCAATAATCCTATTGGAGAAATATATTTCTCAACTGGTTTTGTGCCAATATACAGGGAGACAGGTGAATCAAGGCCAGTGTGGTGATTATAAGTAACCTATGGGTCTTAGCCTCTTATAACTGAGATACAGCAATAATAGAATTTGGCCATTTCTTTATGGGCCGATAACTTTTAAACGACCTGTTGTATTTTAAAAATATCCATGATTTAATAAATCACACACCATTTAGATGGGTACCACCAAACCAATGTTGTCATTTACATTACCTGTGATATTCTGCTCATGTTATAACCTTCTATATGTTAATTCCTTCCTCAATAAAAATTTCCTTAAGTGAATATGCAACCACCAACAGTTCTTAATATGAACCTAAAAGTATATTTTTGTTGACCTAGATGAAGTGATTGATAAAATGACCTTCTTCCAAATTTGAATCTAATATGATCATATAATTTTAAAACATAAGTTATAAAATTGATATAGTATAAATTAATCAGCTTTGTACTTCAAAATGAACAAAGCCAGTATCTCCAGGTTTTACACAATCATCTGCTCAAATAACAAAACTGAATCATAAGGATGAAGTTCTGCCAAATTTCAACTAATCCAAACCTGTATACTTTTTCCCTTTTTATATCATAGTCAATTTAATAGCATATACTGACAAGAAATGGCATAAATTGATAAAACTCTTTGAATCCCAGTTATAAGAGGATGAAGAACTATCAAGTATAGGTTTTCTATGATGATCTCAGTGGCCTCTATCCCTATACAAATACTGAGATGGATTACAAATTACAGTCATTCAATAATGATACATTTTGTATTATAGTTCTACCAGAAATGAAATTTTGGTCACGATAAAAAATCATTAGTCAAAATTGTTAGCTTGCAAATATTACCTGTATCGTTCATAGTTCAGCTGTCTTTCCTCTTGGGAAAGTTCTGTTTCTTCTTCTTTCTTTAAAGGTGGAATATAATCCAAATGAGCTCGTCCATCAAATCTAAGGAATTGTATAATCACCATTACATAGAATTGAACCAAGATGTTAAGGTAGCATAATTTATAGTCTTATCAGTGCTACATTTCAATATAACAATAAGAGCAGATCCTCTAGCTGAGAAGGAAGCTCTAAATCTTTAGCTGAAGGGACAGTCCAGTAGCAGACAGTGCTCCAGTGCAACTAATTTCATCATACTGCATATAAATTGAGGAATTAAATAAAGGAAATTAAAACAGAAGAGAATAATCTCTAAATTTGATCTCACCTATCAATTAAAGTATCACTATTTCCTTGCCAAGGCATCATTACAGCACTATCTGCTGCAGCAGCTACTTGTGGGTCCAGATGAATCTTGCATTGTCTACCATGGACTTGCAGGAACTGAGTTGGATCTGCTTTCTACAGCACAAATTTTGTTATCAGACAAATGCATTATTATATATGTGTATCTTAACTTTAATTATATCAGAAAGCACTCTTAATTACAACATAGCATCTGATGGTTGGACATCTGGATGTCAGGCTTGGATATTTCAATTTTTTGTAGCCTTGCAACAACCTGGGATGTGATAGTAAATTAATATATACCTACAATTTTCTCGTAGAAATCTCTTCGTCTTTCAGCCCTTCTCCTGTAATCGACAAGCATTCCTCGAATTTTCCGTTCTTGGCGTCGGGCTTCGTGCCACATTTTGAGGTTGGAAGGAAAGTTTGTAAGAAAATGTATGTATTACCACTAGTAATCGTAGTATCAAAATATAAGTATTCCAATTAAGTATTTTGTACGTATTTTCCACAAGAAGAGTATCCAAAGTAATTAGAAAAATCAATGACAGACTTATTACTTCCACTGCTTTCAAACATTACTGTCGTTCGCTGTCATTAAAATTCATCTGTCGTAAAGGCTGCCATTGCTGCCAACCACAATACACTCTTGGGGATGGCAACGATACATCGATGTATCGAAGCTAGAATATCGATCTTTTACAAGTTACAAAATACATGGAAATGGAAAAACTGGATCCGGCTCTGTAATTTGTCACGTTACCTATGAAACTAAAAAAGTCGCTATCAATCCGTTTTGCTAATTAATATGCCGCATTTATTGGACTTTTTTGTAGATATATTTAGCTTAAAAAGTTTGACAAAACACACAATCATGGAGTCCAGCTAGATGGATTGTATGGCCTCTGCTTTATATTTCCTATCTTCCTTAAGCTTAGCATTTGAGGTACGCTGAGTATTTTATTTCCTGCACGGGTATTATGTATTGTAAGAAAACCTATAACACGTCAAAAAACCCATAAAATGTCATCTTGTAGACTAGTAGTTCTTAAGGTGCAAACAGTTATTCCGTTTGCTCACTAGGATCGTTGTGAGCGTCCATCTATAAAGGAATGACCCAACTACACGCATTGTTGGTTGCATCTGTTTTGTGAAGCCTAGTAGTCTGTAGTTTTCATCTCTGAGAAGAGTTGGTTAAATATTGAATATCAAGATCGCATGTGTATGATTATGTGTATGTCTGCATGTGTATAAAATCAGTGATATTTGCTGTGTGAGAAAGTCATTACTGAATATTCTGCCAATGGAGTATCTATATATATTAACTGTGCCCGACAGGTTATTTAAATGTTGCCCTTTCTGAATTAAGGTTATGCTCAAAGTTATAAATTTCGCTTTTTTATGTTTTTTTTGTGTTTTCAAAAACGTTGAGGAGAATTATGGGAAATCACCACCGCGCCCGCGTTGTGTGTAATTACTGTTAGCATGTCTAAGTATGACTTGTAATTCGACAGTGTACAGTGAATATAATTATTTCTTATCTCTCATTTTTGAAATTTAGCAAATTTGCATTTGTAATTTCCAGAATGGATAAGAAAAAGTGGAAGCGCAACTAATTTCTAGCTTTGTATTTCAAGTAAATGTATTTGAGACAAGAATCCAATGGAATTATCATCAACACATATTATTATGAGCACATAAATTCTCACTATGCACCTTTGCATTGCCATTTCCTTCTAGCTATATTATACAACTTACAGCTTAGACCTGCAGTAATGCCATCTCTGAAGCAGATCTTACACCACATCAGAGAACATTGATGATTGAAGCATCATGACGTTTAGGCAACTACAAAACGAGTTCACAACGTGTCCATCAGCTAGTGCTAAGATAACATCCAGTAGAAAAAACTACATAATGTCACATAAAATAAATACAATTTAAAAAAAATCGACATTAGGTCACTTTGTAAGATACGTAATACCCGTGCGGACTGTAGGAGATATTTCTATGTTTTAAGGGTAGAAAGTAGAAAATTTTGAAAATGAGATATGTTTATTGGATGTTATATGACATGTACATCTCATCCACTAGCCCTTGACCCGTCTATAAGTTGGAACAAGTGTATTGCTCGGATTTGGATGAAAATTTCACACAAGATTAATTTTATGCCAAAAACAAAAAGGCTATGTAGTTTTTGAAAATCTGCCCAGTAGTAAACTTCGCTTTTCGATGTTTGTCCCAGTGAATATAGTGACGTCATAATTCAGCCAGTCAGCATTTTTAGGGCACTACTCACGTACGCCGATCAACAAAAATGACGTCATTATGACGGTCATTAGACAATGACACACACAATTGACGTCGTTATACATAGGCGCCATAGTAGGTATGTCATATAAAAGAGCAAATGCAAAGTCGATATGACGTCTGTATGAAGTGGTTATGACGTCTATCTAAGGTCGATATGACATCTATTTGACGACGATATGAGGTACAGTCTCTCTCGTTCCGAGACGTTGTTATACTATAAATAACAATAAAGTAGTTATTCGTATTTGGATATCTATTTTACGAGTACCTTATAGTTCATTAAAAGTATAGATTTTCTTTGTAGGTAAACGTCGATTTTTCAGTACTGAATGTCCTATAAAAGGCGTCAAAATGACAGCCTTTTCAAACGACGTCTTGTTGTCGTCATAGAAATGGTGTCAATAAAGATGTTCCTTTTTATCAATAACGTTTCCGACCAAAAGTTACCGAATAATGACTCCATTTTGGCGTCATCATGGATATTTTCAGAAAATTTTGTGTAGGGGTTAATACTGGAGGTTGGGAGTTGTAGAGGGCGGAGAGAGTATATCTCAATTTATGATGCTTGTATCTATGCTGCCAACCCCGGAAAAACTACGCATCTGTTTAGACATATTTCACATATATACTTAACCATACATTCTGCCATTAATTGTAAGAATGGCATAGAAATGTTATCGATACGCGTCTCTGGATCTGTCCTGCTCTCTAGATTCACCGGCGGGCATGCAGCTTTCGATGGGTGCCCTGCCATTACGGTCGCGTTGCCGCGTCTGATATGTCGTAATGTATGCGGGAGGTATGAAGGAGAGGCGATGTTGCCAGGTGGAGAGCGCTACCGGATCAGGTGGTGTGAGGAAAGAACGTCTATGGCTTGTATGACTGACTTGGTTCGTTTAGTTCCTCTGCCATGTATGTTTTTCTTAGAGGGTGCTGATCATAAGCTTTTGTGAACTGATGACGGCATTGCGTAGGAGGTGCAGAGTCAACTTACTTGATATCACTATTTCTCTTGTATTATCATAGTTAGATTAGATAACATAACTATTTCGTTTTTCATGGTCAAGGAATTGAGAACACATTGTCAAAAGACAATCTCATATCTAATCTACTTACATTTTTTCACCAGTTAACCTGAGAAATCTTCGTTACTCACCTCAATGTCGGCAGTTCTTTTTGCGGTTTTTGGCCGGTCATTATGAAACTACTGGTATTATTTCCGTACATTCATTTTCCTCACACTTTACTAAATGACATAAAAATGCAACACCGACTAGGAGTGCGGTAATTTCGCGCATAGGTACTTTATAAGTTTTAGGTCTACTGATTTCTCAAAATAGCTGAGATATCCCACCTTAACGTTAATAATGTTTAAGCTCCTTTGTTCGCTACACATTCGTTAAGTCGTCGCGACATTGATTGGATTAGAGGTGATTGATCTCTTCTGGGTGTATTGTATCCCAGGACACATGAATTTGGTTTTGTAGAGCCTCCAATCTTTGTGGAGGTCTGCGACTCTAGGCATGATAATGCAATGAAAATTTAATGAATAATCTTGGGTGTTGCATTTTATATGTCACTTAGTATACATACACAATCAGCCTCTATCTGCGGACATCTGATTGTGTAGTCTCTCAGACATAGGTTCTTCAGTTTTGTCCACATTTATACTTGTTACTGGCAGTATGACAAGCTGCTTGTCATAAGCGTGCCAGCTTACCTTTTGTGGATCTTCGATATAAAACAACAATGCGTGAAGATATAACTACGATGTCGACAGTCTGTTAAATTTGTTGCAGTATCTTCAAAAGGCGAATTACGACAACAATTCTCTTTTCATGTGTGTGCAAGAGCGAGTAGCAGCTTCGTTAAAAGGATGGCATGCGCAGTGTGCAGTGTTCGTTCGATTTTTCTCGTTAATCTGTTTCCTAATTTCGTTTGACATTGTGACGTAACCACCAAAAAACATGAAAAGAGGTAGACGATAATGTCAGTTAAAATTGTATTTTGTCAATTTCATTGTGACAGTTTGCCACTTGAACCTTACATTTCAAAATATTTTATAACGACTGAGGAGGAAGTAATATTGAGTACAGCTTCTATAGTTTTTATATTCTGTCCAATCCTTATTTACTCCGCTTGTATTTGCTTGAGTCGCTGTCTTCCTAGTCGTTTATAGCCTGCTGACAAATAGGAGCCAGCAAATTTGAATGGCACACGGTGATGTTTTGTTTTAGCCAGGAGTAAATGAGATTTGAATACACTTTAGGGCGGTTTTATGCTCCGTAGTACTATTTATTCATATAAGGCTCTCGAATTTTTACGAGTACTTCGATTGCTTTGTCTGTTTTAGTTACGACTAGACATACCTGCTATAAGTGCATATGAAAAGAAAAGAATGGCTGAAAAATACTATTGTTTCAATAACTATACTAAACAAAATTTGTGATATAATTTTACACTATCTTTATTTCTAAGGTGTTTATTAACGACTTCAATATTACATCCTTAGACATCATATTTTATAGAAATGTGAAAACATAATGTTCCTACTCAGTATTTTAGGTGCAGACATGAAAAAAATGTTTCCGTTGCATTGAAGTAACGCACGGATACACCCTGTAAAGGTGTAAAATATTGTTTGTGTTATTTATCGAATAGCATAAATTAAAACTGTCTAGTACGTGGAGGTTATACTTCTTGATAAGGAGGCCTGACGTTCACTGGCTCTGCTATTGGTCAATGTAACGGGTGTGTAGCAATTTCGCTTTATCCACGTTCCAGTAAATAGTATTGAAAATGAAATTCATTGACTTTGCATAATACCGCATTTGATATCTAGTACTGTGCAAGTTTCTCTCGTGTTGGGCGTTTTATGGCCAAATATGACAAAAAATAGAGAATAATGGACACATTTCGCCTTTAACTTCCCTTAGAATATATTGAAAATTAACGCTCCACTTTCTTGAAGGTGGAAAATATTATTATTGTCCTCATTAGCTCAAGAAATATAGAACAATTTATTATAAGGGGACAAATTATTTGGTCAAAACGTGAGGAAACTGATACTAGACGAGAATATGAGTTGTCTCAAGAAAACAAGCTGTGCCTCTATATTTTATTTGCCAAAAATAGGGTTAAAAGTAATTTTTTATATTTTAATCGAGTTATTTTATCACTAAGGGAATCAACGGTGGCTCTTTTTTTAGCCATAAAATACCAGCAGATTAAATTTTTGAACAGGAAAATCAGACAAATAATCTTCAAGTTATTGCAATAAAACAGCCAAAAAATAGACAAATCATCATTTGCTTTCATTACTTTTATTCGCAGTAACTCATAACTCAGTGTATGTATACTCTGACAGGTTTTGAGAGCATAATGAAATTTAAGTCAAAATAGACTTTTGTTTTTATTGCATTTTTTGGGGGAAAACGTTTTTTGTTCAAAAAATCTTCTACAGGTCAAGAAGGTCCTACGGTACTCGGATGATGTTTATTTTTTATAGAAGCTTTCGCACGTTTTAAAATCATACAGCAGAGTTATCTTACTGAGATTCAAAGCAAATGATAGGAATCATTTCTAAATTTAAATTGCTAAAAATGTAAAATATAGTGAAAATAAATTATCGTCAACCATTTGACATTGGATTATATTTGCATCCATGGTTGACACTTGTACTGCATTTTAAAAAAATCGGTAAGCTCCCATCCATTTTGAGAAGTCAAATAACAAGAAAGATATTCTGAAAGTCATACCAAAATGTGAAAAAAACTTTTTAAAAAGGGCTGTTAAAGAGGTTGAAACTTCTTCATCACAAAAGCCATTCTTAAATCTATCTCCGTCATACACGGTTGGGAACAGTGGCTCCAAAGTGCGATATGGTTCAGAAGATGCTTATTATCGATAAGATTACTTTTCGTGCAAGTTTTAAGGTCCAGCTGGATTCTTAGGGGGGGGGGAGGTACGGATTCCCCTGCCTCCCTCCTTCGGGCACCATGTGGCTAGCCAACACGATATCGTTAGTTTGATTGAATGTCTCTGATAATCAGTCGTTGTTGGAAAGAACCGACTGTTTCATTGGTCTGACAATAATAAAACAAAAAAAAAGTACAAATTCGCGAAGGAAAAGGAAGCCATGATTTTTGTGCTCGGACATTTGAATTGGCCGAATGGGCCTTTGTATTTAATTTTAGATATTTTGGATAAGAATTCCGTGCTTCCGTAGATACGCTTTACAAAAAACAATGAGTCCAATAACACCGAAGATCTTATCCAAATTCAACCAAAATTACATGTACAAAGCATTCGAATTGTCAGCCCAATGAAGCAGTGAAAAAATTCGAAAAAAATCACTTCTGACGGAAATATTTGCCTAACGAATTATTAGACCGCAATTCGGACGTCATTTTTCAGCTTGTACCACCCCATCTCCGAATGGTCAGATACTATGGGGGTCTGATGTTTTCCAGGATCAGGAATAGCCAGAACATGAGAAGGTTGCCAAAACGATAAAATTCACTCTTCATTCGAAGATCGATCTTGTCAGTTAACATTCTTATATGTGACGCATTTGATTTTCCGTATTAAGATGTAGTACTGCAGTTTGTAAATAATTTTGTTCAGGTTAGCTATACAGGTGGGAGTGCAAAATGGCTGATTGTATTATTTGTATTCTACTATGGCTTCATTATTTATTCTGTTATGTATTAAATAATAAATATTTTTATTATTATCATTACATTTTTCGATTACTTCTGTTGTGACATGCATCTTTCGACCATTACCTAGGTACCATGAGCACAGCTGGGCAAGCCGATTGTGAAGATCGAGCCATCGAGCTTTTCGAACTTTTTACGTACAAGACTAAAGTTGATAGTATCAGCATAATAATATCGTAGTAAGCTGGAAAATGAGAATTAAACCAAAGTGGGTTGATCATAGTGTGAAAGAAAAAGGTTGATGCTATGAACTAGCTCAGCTTTGTGACAGGTGAATTTGGTTATGGCTAGAAACCATCGATTCTGATCTAGCTACCAAGTACTTTTTCTGATTATTGCCTTTCCGTTTTCCCCACCTGCTGAAGAGGGAAAAAATTTGCTGTTATATGACATGTACCCGTACATTACGAACGATCATGTCACTCATTTCCGTCGGTCTGTCTGTCCGTCTCTCCGCTAATCCTTGGCCCTTAGAAAGCACCGCTCGGATTTGGATGAATTGTCCACACAAACAAGAACGAAGAAGCTTGATAGTTTTTGAAAATCGGTCCCGTTGCGGCGGAGATAGAGCAGAAAATGGCTGAAACTTCATTTTTTTTGGGTTTTGGAAATTGGGGGTTGGGAGTTGTAGGGGTGGAGGGTATATCTTTATTTTTTGATGCTAGTATACTTATATGCTCCCCTGTAATTCTTCGCACATATCAGACATAATTTACACATCATAGATTTCTCTGTACATTTGCCTTTAAAGTTAGAACGATAGAGATATTCAAAACGCGTCTCTACTTCTTCTCGCTGGGTTCACCAGTCTCTATAAGTGTCCTACTATTACTGCCCTGGCTCCGCGGTGCCGCGTCGTGTGGTCAGGTATAAGGAATGGCGACGTTTATAGATGGCCAGTACTACCGGTAGGACAGGGAAATAATGTATATGGACCTGTTTGACTGACTTGATCCGGTTAATTCCTCTTTTATACGTATCCGTCACTAACTTTTTTCTCAAAGGATGTAACTAGTGCTAAACATAATCCTTCATAAACGGGTGGCCGCATTGCGTGGGAGGTGCAGAGTCAAACTACTTGACGCCATTTTTCACCTGTTTTGGATGCACCGATTACATTTACTTATATACAAACATTTTTAACGTGTAACAGTGGAGCTGAATATGACAATGATGTTTTGTTCTCATGATCAACATATTCAAATAGAGAGATACCAGTAGGAGATGCTGTAACTACATTGTCCAGAACAATACTTAGAATATTACCCAATCTGTGGAAACCGATTACAACTTGCCAGATATAAGTGTATGTCGAAATACTTATACTTATTATTCACCAGTAAACAAACTGTTACAAAAAACGAAATTTATTTTTTAAACATGTACAAACTTGTTTTTTTGGGAAGATGAATGACGTCGATACCTATGTTGCGACAGGTCTTCTGTATCGGCAATAAACTTTATTAACAACATTATACTGTAAAGAATTCGATAATTCTATATTTAATAAAATGCCTATTTGAAAATTTGTGAGTCAAGTAAACTTTCTCAAAGAAAAGTTCTCCTGGTAAAGAAAATGCCGCCTTGTTCTTTAGTTTGATTCGATTCAAATAGGACCGTGCTCAGAAATATTTGACTGGGTATCAAAATGGATCTTTACAGCTAGACGAATATAAATATGTATACACCTTACAGGGAACTGGACCAACCTTGAGCCGTTATGAAATTGTGACGGCAATGATTTCTAGAAATGAGATAGCATCTAGGAAAATATTCCTCTGTTTACCCTATAACCAATGCAAGGCTATCAATTTGCTGATAAAATATTCCAGTAATTCCTAGTCACATACATTTTTTAAAACTGTTACTACTAGACGAAATTGATTTAGGAACTTGAAAATGAATTAACTAAGTATATATTCCAATTAAATACTATACCTGTATATACGTTCATTTCATCTTCATCAAGGAGAATAATTTTCGTAATATCTGAAGATCTCCAGCGTCTTAGAAATTTCTATAGAGGCCGCTTTTGTGTCACGAGATCTCATTTTAGCATGCTTTTTTCATTGCAGGCCTGCTTATCTAGATCGTCAATCTAAAGTATGCCCATTCCTGTGTAAGAAGTGTAGATTTATTTGACATACTTTCAAACGAGGCAACCTAAACCTTGCATTACATTAAAACCTTTCGAATTTGTATCTGCACAGAATTAAAAGGGAATTTGTGCTTGTCTGCAGCAAGTACGGAGTCAGCCCACTTGAATCCATTTTTATATGTAACGGATTTGACAATTCTTAATAGAAGTAAATATTTTGCTGTTATGCTACTAAAAAAAAACAAAACAACAAGTTTTCAGTTTTTAGTTTCGTTAATTATCATATCATATTCAGGTCATTAAATACGTCATAATAACTGTCCAAGAAATTGTTATCAGTGCAAGTGGCTTGACACAGACTGAAGTATACTATGATAAACGCACACATGACTTGGCATACATTACAGATGGAATACTAAAAGCGACAATCCTGAATTTCTTGTAAATGTGATTCTAATTCTAAAAAGGTCAACGGATAATATTATCTTTCAAGGAAAAGCGACAGTAGAAAAAAATCAGAACATACTTATCTCGCGAAAGTATAAACAAGAACCGACAATCTCATCTAGAACATAGTTCATATTTCATAATAGTATTTTTTACGTATCTATTGCGGAAGTGAACTATGTAGCTTGTAGTATGACATTGTTCGAAAAAAGTCGTCTGATCTATATTTTGGAAAGCACAATATCAAATGTACTAGACTTTTTGTGTGTGAAATGATGGAGGCTGATGTGCTTTTGATGATGGATCGAAAGACGCGAGGACGTAGCAACCGCCGCATCAATGATACAGCATACAGGGGCCCCACGTGTGAAAGAAAAAATGAGTAAACCTCTCTTAAGTTTTCAGGCCGTACGCCAAACTATAAATTTTCAAGCTCTAAATCCTTAGATCGTATAACTAGGTGACAATACCATGCTTCTTATTTTTGACCCTCCAGATTAAAACTGGACCAGCTGGAAAAGGGCTTTCCGAAACTAGTGGCGATTCAGTTATCGTAGGACTTCTACGAGATAGTTATGAATTGTTACTGTTTTCATAGGCAGAAAATCTCTTCAGATATGGAAGTTTTCAGAAGAAAATAAAGTCAAATTGTATGATCCGGTACTTTTACACGCATGCACATCATGCGAATTTTCAAATTATTGAGCCTCATAATGTTTTTAACTACGGTCTAGCCTAAAGCATACAAAAGCAGGCTTTTAATATTCTGAAGCTTTTTGTGTTTTAATACCACAGTGGATAACGCCAACAAATGGATTAATCGACAGATATGCTAACGAAAATAAGTTATATGGACGTATTACAATAATAATAATAATAACATGCCTTTGATATTCGTTTCTTTTACAAATACATATTTTGGATAAGGGGAGGTACTAAAAATTTAAAATTAAAGAATAGAAGTGGTATTTTTCTACCCAGCCATAAAATAAGATTACAAACATGAATAAGAATAATGTAAAATAATGAATACATGTGATTTGTGATAATTGCCTATTAAAATTTAAATCTATACAAGTATAGATATTTTGAGTCATTTGAAATAAAATCATGATGTTCATATGATATGACTCGAAAAATCATACTGTTAGTCTTGCTGAATTTTTGAAAATTGATCTCATTAATGAGGCGGATAGAAGCATTTCTTTTAATTTTTTCTTGAAATTTATTAGACTGTAATTGCGGTACTCGGTAGATTGTTGTAGTGTTTGGCCGCAATGTATGAAAATCTTTCCTTGAAATGATTAGTCAATCACACAGCTGTAATTTTAATTTACTATTTAGTAAATGTCTTCGAGGATAAACCCAGATTTTTGCTTACAGTTACAACTGGTAAAGCAATGTTGTTGATGTTGAGCCAATATAGATTTTCACTTTCTATTATGATTCGTCTCTGCTTTGGTCCAAAAATCATAACTTTGGATTTAGAAGCATTCACTGTTAAATTACAAGCAGCCGAAATATGATACATGGTATCTACATCATTGTTGATCAAATCAAAGAAAAAAGATGCATCATTAATATGACAACCTTAATATAATTGTCTGTCGTCTGCGTAGTGATGAACATTGCAATACTTTATATTATTAGAAAAGTATGAAATATAAAGAAAGAATAATAAAGGACTAGGAATGGAGCCTTGAGGTACTCCCATTGTTATGGGGATTTCTTGGAATTCTTCAAATAAATTGAGACATATTGGTATCTTTACACCAGAAAACCTTTTATAGATTGCACAGCGGGACAGCTGAAGCCAAAGTATTCTAATTTAGTGCAAAGTATATAATGCTCAATGGTATCGAAAGCCTTGCTGTAATCAAGTAACACTAAAGAAACAATTTTGCTGTTGCCGACTGAAAACATTAAATCATCAGCTATAGACAACAAAAAGTAACAAATTGTATACATATGTGTTATTTGCCCATCTTTGTTGTTATTGTCTCTACACTTACAACTTGGGAACCCTCATTTTTGTTTTACGTCAGCGTAGACCCCCGTTGAGTCTACCGTGGACCCCTGGGGGTCCACCTAGACCTTTATAGGAAACACTAGTATGTAACATCTAAAGAATAACATTTCAATTACATTGCATTTTCTTTAATCTTTCCTAAAATGGAAATTTCTGAAAAAATCATTAACAAAAGTAATATAACGAACGATGATTCTTGTAGTATATCAATCGTAACGTTCCTTGCGTTAAGTGTTAGATCAGCGATAAACACTTGAAAAGCATGAGCCTACGTTGGACAGATCTTTGATCATCTATTTTTTATCTTTATACCGTGTTTGATACTGGAAGTGGTTCCCACTTATATGCCTGAGTATGAAGTATTCTAGATAAGAACTTCGCGCGAGAAAAAATTGACGAAATAATTCAATCCAATTCTATTCTATTTAGCTCTAATAACACAGACCAGCATATTTATCTAATTTAATACAAACATTTGACTGGAATAGTGTAAAGTGATAACTTTAGACTCTTTAGAAGGAATGAAGTTCAAGCCCAAAGATAGAGCAGATCCTCTTCTTCCTATCCATAATCTCCATGTGGTTCTGTTGAAAACAGTAGACCGACAAGCATTTTCAAAACGGACTAGTATTTCGAAAATAGACGTCTTAGATTAATTCCCAAGGACCATTCATTGAGTTTTTACTCCTTCTTTTAAAAACACTGAATATCTAATATACTAAGTGACATATAAATCCGAACACCCAGTTTAAATGGTTTTATTTTAATAAAAGTTGGTGAATGTATTTATCTTACTGTAAATCTGTGGCTTGGTCGAACAAGGGCCTATGTACAAATTCGCAGAAATTTAGCTAGAGGGCCTATCTTACTGATCGAATGACTCTCTTTCCAATGAAAATGGTCCCAAGAGAATAATCCTAGTAGATTTCGATAAAATCCATGTGACAAGGGCGCAAGTGTGTGGGCCTAACTACAAGATATAAAATGTAAAGTCCAATCTACCGTTTGCGCCTTTTTGAATGGTCCCATGTAACAAATATATTATTAATTTATAAGCATAAAACGGCCTAAGTGACTAATAGGCCCAGAAAATCGAGACCTATGAGACCTTGGGTCTTTAAAATATCCCCTTTCATTTAAATGCTTAGGGCCTAACTGCCACTTATTCAAAGTGCATTGAAATTTCTGGGCCTATGTCAATTTGGGACGTTTCATTATTCAAAACACACATTTGAAAAGGGCCTCTGTGCAACAGAAAGACATAATAGCTTTCCGCTTTTGGTCGGATTTGCCACATAGGCCTTTTTGAGTTTAAACGTATTTATTGTGTGTATCTGATGTGTAACATAGGCCTCGGCGCAATTGCCGGTAAAAACATCCTCAAAATTTTATCTAACGAACAGGTGTGTGTGGCACGTTTTTTGTGACTGTTTTGTGATAAATTCTCATTTTTTGCTGCATTCTTTTTTGTTCAAGGTAAGTTTGAGTACTTGAAAGAATGTTTAAGATGTCGTAGAGTATATTATTATTGTAGAACATGCAAACATAAACCAAAAGTTAAAATGTCTTTGTACAATGAGAAACATCAGTCACGAAGCCAGAGGATGGTAGATATAGCTAAGAAAAATAAAACGGAAAATTCTAACATAAATGACGATGTAGCTACCACAACCGATGACAATAAGAAGATTATCATTTTGAAAAATGATGTTATTCAAGTAAGTTTTTTTCTTCGGAGCTGGTATACATAGCGTGTAAAATAGTACCTATTATTTTGGAGCTAAAATTGTAAAATATAGTGATTCTAGAAACCTCATTGTGGCTTGGTTAGCGAGCAAGTTGTTAGCAATCAAGATCAAGACGAATACCAGTCTATTGATCAACAACCAATGGAACTTGTAAGAGACTTTGTTAGCGAGGAAGTTGTTAGCAATCAAGATCAAGACCAATACCAGTCTATTGATCAACAAACAATGAAAATTGTAAGTATCTTGATGAGGAAAGTGGAATTAGCTATGTTGTGTATATTAAGATCATCCATCATTAACCTTACAAAAGAGTAGCATTATAAGTTTGAAATTGAAAATACTATATATTCCAGGAACCACATTGTTCCTCTGTGAACCAGCAAGTTGTTACCGATCAAGATCAAGGAAAACTTCAATATATTGATCAACAAAATATGGAAATTGTAAGTTAATTGATTTGAAGGAAAATTTAAACTATAGATTTATATTTTGCAGGACGTAGGGGACAACAAAAGCGACATAACCGATCCTTTTGCTACTGATTCAGATAATTCTTACAGAACAGAAAGTGACAATGAAACCAGCGAGTCAGAGAGAGAAACACAAAAAAGGAAAAAAAAGTCAAGAAAAAGAGTCAGAAATGAGTTAGGGTGGCAAGTATCTAAAAGGAAGGTTGCAAGAGCAAATGGCCAAGAATATAAAACAAAAAAGAATAAAATTGTCCAGGCAAAAATCTTGAAAGAACCATGTAGATGCAAGAAAAAGTGCTATGAAAAATTTAGCCATGAGGAAAGGATAAGTATTTTTAAAGACTTTTATTCTTTGACATATAATGAACAAACTCAGATTTTGTCAAGTTCAGTTAGGGAATTTAAAAAGCGTCGATGCACTAAACTTGAAGAAGACAGCAGAAGATCATTTAGTCATACCTATCTACTGAACAAAGGAGGATTACCTATAGAAGTTTGTAAGGTGATGTTTATGAATACTCTGGATGTAAGTTTTAAAAGAGTAAGATATACGATTGAGAAGTGTAGGCTTTCTATAAGCGGAATATGTGGACCAGACCAAAGAGGGAAGCATGGCAACCACCATAAAATATCAGATGAAGATAAAAGTTTTGTAATCCAACATATCTCTAAATTTCCAGCTTACAAGAGTCATTATTCTCGATCGCATTCAGAGAAACGATACTTATCTCCCGATTTAAGCATTCAACAAATGTATAGGCTTTATATCGAATATTGTAAAGAAGCGGAAAAAGCTCCGGTGTCTGACCACTACTACCGAAGTATTTTTGTGTCCAATTTCAACCTTTCGTTTCATCCACCCCATAACGATACCTGCAGCAAGTGCGATAAGTTAAACATCTTAATAAAATCTTCCGCTGATGAAGGACAAAAAATAGACTACGAACGAGAAAAAAAAGAACATTTAGATGCAGCAGAGAAGGCGTACAATGCAAAAAGGATTGACAAAGAAAAAAGTAAACAAGATGAAACTATAGTAACGGCAATGTTCGACTTACAAAAATGTTTACCGACTCCCCACCTAAAAAGTGGAATTGCCTTTTATAAAAGGCAGTTGTGGGTTTTCAACCTAACAATATACGAGGTTACAAAATCCAACGGAAATAGATCTTTTTGTTTCATGTGGGACGAAACCACTTCAAACCGTGGAGGACAGGAAATTGCATCATAAGAAACTTGCCCCCAGAGGCAACCTGTCTAAATTTATATAGTGATTGCTGCTCAGGGCAAAATAAAAACATTCATGTTGTTACTCTACTGTCCAAGGTGTTTCAACTTTTGCCACCAAACCACATGCTAAAAGAAGTCCACCACAAATTCCTAATCTCCGGTCATACTCACTTGGAAGCAGACTCGATTCATGCTTCAATAGAAAAAGCTAAAAAGCACACAACAATGGATATAGAAATACCCAGAGACTGGTCCACTCTGGTTCGCAGCATTCAGCGAAAAGGAGGAATTAAAGTCATTGACATGTCTCAGGATGATTTTTACAATATAAGCGCTCTTCAGAAAGCGTATTTTGTGAATAGAAAGAAAAACGCGGACGGAGAGCAAATGTCTTTTTTGAAAGCAAACTATTTCCTCTACACGAAGGAAAACCCTGGAAAAATTTTCTACAAGGAAGGCTTATTGGCAAAAGAAGATTTCAAAGTCTGGGATATAACAAAGAAGAAAAAAGGACAGCCAGATGAGACACAACTCGTTTTGGAAAGGCTACATAATTCGTACCCGTTGCCTCTTCCAAAAAAAAAATTGGACGACATTAATACGTTAATACAATATATACACCCAAATTGTCGGCTTTTTTATGCTAATCTCAAATCAGAAGAAACAGCTGCCGATGAAGATGTATGTCCGACAGCTATTTTACAATATGATGAATAAGCCTTTTTTCATTTTTTTGCCATTGTAAAAAAAAGTAAAGTTTTAGTTTATGTTAATATCTAGAAAACAGTTCTTGAGATTATTTCTATACTTTTATAAAATATATGACATTGCCAAGTGTGTTTTATTGTTATTGACGCTAAAATAAATCATAATGGGGAAAACGTTTTATAGTCAAAAAAGGCCTAAGTTATACTCTTTCCTACAATGGGGCTTATATACCATTTTCTTGGGCCTACGTGCATATTAGATATAGGGTCTATGTGAGTTAGGCCGAAATTGTAGTGGCCTAACAAACAAAAATATGTGAATAAATGAATACTTCTACGAATTTTCAATATATTTTGGATCATAGCACATCCAATTACATGCTACCCAAATTTCATTCAATTCGGATAAAGGATTTTTGCGTAAGAAATAATTTTGTTCCAATTCACAAATCCTAAATTATCTCCAAACTTGATTTTCGTAGATTGGCCCTTGTTTATCCAAGCCACAGAAATAACAAGTGAAAAAATTTTCAGCCTTATCAGTTGGACATTCCGGTTTTTATACTGCTTTTTTTTAATTCACTAACGCTCTAAAAATGAATATTTCAGCCACAGTAAAGAATCAACGTTGGCGGATTTTGGTTCTTGACATCCTTTACGATCGGTTACGATGCCTAGAGTACGGAGACCTGTACGATTTCGTCAACTTAGTGAGTTTGATAGGGGCCGTATAGTGGGACTTCGGGAAGCTGGACTTTCTTTTCGGGCAATTGCAGTTAGAGTACAAAGAAGTGTAGACACTGTGGTTAGCTGTTGTCAGGCATGGCTTCGAGAAGGCCGTACGCAAAGAGCAGGGGGCACTGGACGCCGCCGTAGAACAACAGACCGTGAAGATCGCCGCCTCAGATTATTGGCCTTAAGGGACCGTTTCTCCACTACCAGGTCCATTGCAAATGAATGGTTTGCAGAACACGGAAGACCTATTGGCATGCGAAGTGTTTACCGACGAATGAGAAGTTTTGGCTTGTTTTCATACCGGCCACACTGGGTCCTCCCTTTAACTCGAGAACACCGACGTAATCGCCTTGAGTGGTGCAGACAACGCTCACTCTGGGATCAGGAATGGAACAGTATTGTCTTTAGTGACGAGTCTCGATTTTGTTTAGGCATGCACGATGGTCGTGCCAGGGTTAGAAGGCGACGTGGTGAAAGGAGGAATCCACAGTGTTTTGTTGAAAGACATGTTCATCACACTGTTGGAGTTATGGTTTGGGGTGCTATAGCTTATGGTTCCAGGTCACCTTTAATCTTCATCAGAGGTAACATGAACGCGCAGCGTTATATCCACGAAGTTCTAGAACCCCATCTTTTACCTTATCTTGACACCCTGGCAGATCCAACTTTCCAACAAGATAATGCCCGACCACATGTTGCAAGAGGCACAATAGACTTCTTTCAACATAATGATGTCACATTGTTACCATGGCCATCTCCCGACTTATCCCCAATTGAGCACGTGTGGGATATGATGGGTAGGAGATTGCTCAATTTGCAACGTCCTCCTCAGATTCTAGAAGCACTTCGAGAGGAGTTGGTGGTTGCCTGGAATGAGATACCACAGGAGGACATTGGCCACCTGATCAGAAGCATGCCTAGGCGCGTTGGAGAATGCGTAGCACATCAGGGTGCATCCACACATTATTAAAGGTCAAAGGGCTTTAAAGCAGTGCAATCATTTTGAAATTTTTATCTTTTACTTATTATGCTTCATTAAGTACTTATACAAAATTTTATTAAAATAAAACCATTTAAACTGGGTGTTCGGATTTATATGTCACTTAGTATATATTCCTCACAAGAGCAAAACCAGTAATTGCTTCCGGTATTATGCACTTTTGGTCATCTGATACGTAATAAAAAAGCCATATGTTCCGGTTATCTTCGCTTTCGAGAATAATGCTAATGAATTGGCATTTGTTCAGTTCCTCAAACTTGCAGTTTTGTGCTGTTTCTTTACCTTCTAAACTTTAGAGAAACAGATCATTTTGAGATAGATATTGGATCCTTTCGCTTAGCGACTGTGGCTACTACACAGCTTTATCCCTTGTCAACCTAGTTTAACAATGTAGCATATTCAAGGAAAGATTAAAACACGGGTCCGATGTTTCAAAAGCCAGTTTCGCGAGTGGTAAACTGTGTAATGTACAGACGTAAGAAAATTTAAAAGCTTTTACTGGCTTTTACACATATGTATAGGGTATACATATCTAAGAGAGTTCAATATAAAAAAACTTACAAAGTATGTAGAGAAAAAATGTGAAATCATAAATTTTTTCCAAGGAATAAATTTAGTACTCAACAGTCGAGGATATGCGAGTTGTCAAAGTTAAGCTTCTTTTCGATAAATTGTTCCATATCTCAGCAATTTTGAAATAAAACCCTATAGTACGTTCAAATTGCTCATTTGGAAGGATCTATTCAGATACGTGATAAAATGTATGTCTTTCTATTTCAAAAAATAGGCTAGGGTCACCACGTAGTTATGAATCACCCTGTAGAGATGAAACTATTTTCCAAGTAAGGTGCATACTGTCTGGTATAATTTCTGTAATTATATTTTTACATACCATGCGTAAAAACGGAGTTATCGACCAAGCCCACAATAGAAACTCACTCTGTATGTATTACGAGGAAATTTCCCAATTTGCGTCAGTACCTAATAGATAATTATATCTTAGTTCGGTAATAGAAACACGAATGTGTGGGAAAATCTAGATTTAGGCCACTTTATTATATATTTATATTCAGTTTAAGTATCTTTATTTACATCTACTATAAAATGAAAAATGATTCAACAAAAAACTTTCAAACTTGACACGCTTATTGAGCCATTTCAGGCGCTTTTTATATTTTTTTTGAAATTTTTTTAGTCGCTTTGGGCTCCACTGTAATTTCGTACCTATTTATGATAGAGTAGCGACTTATAAACAAGCCTACATGGTACACAAAGCGCAGGAAGAAGCGTTTATAATATAATTGTAGATAAAAAAAACTTAAAATTGATAGAATTAATTAGAAAACCCAAGTTTGAAGGTTTTTTCCTGATACTTGCCGTTTTATTTTTTATCAGTTTACTGTAAATGTAAAGAATGATACTTGAACTTGATATAAATACAACAAAATGGTAAAAATTTCAACTTCCAGTTTTCGCAAATGTGATGGGAGAAAAGAGGCCGATCTTCACCCTGCTCCTTTAGCAAGTCCATTATTGTGTGTTGCTCTTGTTATTTCAAGAGTTTTATACTGTGTAAGTGTATATGGCCCAGTTGTAATAAAAAGTGATAAAGGCAAGTTACAACGGCTACAAAATTCTTTTACCCGTTTCTGTCTGGGTATACGGAAATTTGATCTTGTGTACAAAAAATGGTATAATGAACGTAGCACATCTTAGAAAATACCAAAGACATACAATTTTAGGGAATAAGAAACCAGAATATCTTTCAAATGAACTCAACAAATCTGAAAATATCAGTGACTTGTCTACCAGACATCTACAATAATTAGTTATACCTAAATACTTTACGTTATAGAATATCGTTGAAATAAACTCAACAAATCAGAAAATATCAGTAACTTGGTTAACAGAAATCTACAATAATTAGTTATACCTAAACGCTTTACGTCTCTCTACAAAAAGAGGTTCTCGTATACTGCCGCCAAGTTATACAATGACCTTTCATTTGAATTAAGAAATTATACTGTGAACATTTTTAAAACGAAGCTGAAGTCGTGGTTACTCAGCAGTACATAATCACTCCCCCACCACTCAGTCACCCTATCTACTTGACTAGTTCTGACATAAATTGGTCGCTCCCGATATCTTTATCTACTTTTACTAAAAGCAATGCAGGGTGGCGCATCGAAAACGAAACAGAAGCATTTACTGGCAGCTCATTTTTTTTTAAAAACGCTCAGACCCGTCGATTTTTTTTTCGAGGGGGACACACGTTTGGCAAAAAATCACGTTAACACGTGCAGCCCCCTGGGCGGGGGTGACACCAAACCTAAAATCGTAAATGGAAAGGGGGTCGAGTGATACCTTATTTTAAAGGTCTTTCAATTCCCTTTATAATGATGTAAAATACATGAGCTTCAGTTCAGTAGTTTTGAAGATTTATTGATTTATAGCTTAAAGTAGACTTTAATGAGTACATCAAATTAGTTTGTACTACTTTCAGAAGAAATTTGACTAAAAGAATTTACTTAATAAGTAAATGCTTTTCTTCACTACGCCCATGGTTTGTTTATCATTTTGTTGTTGAAAATAGCTATTGGAGCGTTTTTTTGTGGCAAAAAAAGTTATTTGTTGAAGAAAGATAAGGAAATATCTCGTACTTATTTTAAATAGGAATTCAGTACATAGTTTGCGATTGATTTGACCAACTTTGTTGCTAAAATAACTTGTAACGCTTTATTACATAAATTAACCATGGTATATTCCACAGCAGAAAGAGTTGAAATTATCGAAATATTTTTCGGAAATAATCAGTGCGCTAATAGAATAGCAGAAATATTTAATGAACGACATGGGAACAGTAACGTACATCGAAAATATGTTTTAGAAATTATAGCTAAATTACAACATTGAAAATCCCATAAGGAACGAAGCAATAGAAGTGGGGGTTTTAGGGCAAGTTTATGTAGATCCTACGTTAAGTACCCGCAAATTGGAGACTGTGTGTGGTGTTAGTCGACGTACAGTCCAACGGATTCTAAAGGCCCATAGTTTTCATCCGTACAAAATTCACCGGGTACAAGAACTTAATGAAGATGATTTTGATTGTCGATTACAATTTTGTGAAGATATGAGTGAACGAATTATAAATGATGAACATTTTCTATTCAACGCTTGCTTTTCCGACGAATGTTCCTTTTTCTTAAATAATAATAATAATAATAATAATGATAATAATAATAATATTTATTCACTCAATTTACAAAGATAGATGGCGTAGTAAATCGTCATAACTGTTGATATTGGTCCGATTCTAATCCCAGAATCTATCATGAGGTTCATACACAGCAGCCACAAAAATTAAATGTTTGGGCTGGTATTTAGTTGGTCCTTTTTTCTTACCTGGAAATTTGACCGGTGAAATGTATTTGGAATTACTGGAAGACGCCATAGATCCTGCATTAACAGCCATAATTGAAAATCAGAATGATCGGCGGTACATTGCGAATAGGTTGATGTTCCAACAGGATGGTCCCCCACCACACTACGCATTACGTGTTCGACAATATTTAGATCAGACGTTTCCAGATCGATGGATTGTTAGAAGAGGTGCCATTGAATGGCCCCCAAGATCACCAGATTTATCACCTTTGGATTTCTTTATGTGGGGTCATTTAAAAAGAAAAATCTATGCTACTCAGCCAACATCATTAGAAGACCTGCGACAAAGAATTGTGGCTGAGTGCCTCCAAATTACTGCTCAAATATTGCAAAAGGTGCGGCAAGGTTTTGAGCAAAATCTTTATTATTGCATGGTGGCCATTTTCAACATTTACTTGCCTAACGGGTCAGTTCATTCTTCATTTTTAAATTATTTTGCTGCCAAATGTATTGATCTCCACTAATGACGATGTATTAGTTTTATTTAAGCTTTAAATCAATAAATCTTCAAAACTACTGAACTGAAGTACATTAGTTTTATATCATTATAAAGGGAATTGAAAGACATTTAAAATAAGGTATCACTCGACCCCCCTTTCCATTTAAGATTTTAGGGTTGATGTCACCCCCGCCCAGGGGGCTGCACGTGTTAACGTGATTTTTTGCCAAACTTGTGTCCCCCTCGAAAACAAAATCGACGGGTCTGAGCGTTTTTCCAAAAAAAAAACTGAGCTGCCAGTAAATGCGTCTGTTTCGTTTTCGATGCGTCACCCTGTATGTCTATAGCAATAGATCACTAATCAAACTTTATTTAATTTTTTTAGTCGTTTAAAAAACTTAATTCCTTATTGTTTAAATATTAGGATGTACGGTTGAGCTGAAAAATATCATCATGGTAACACCCCACCGATTAGACTGTCAAAATTTTAGTGACTTATCTACGTCTATTGTTGTAGGTTGGATATATAATGTAAAATAGTGCAATTAAGACAATTTATTATCATGTCGTATGTAGTTAAAATAACCAAAAAACAATGAACGTCGGCTTTTCTGCGAGATAAAAACCGCGGAAACGCGAGTGACAAAGGTGCTAGAAAGAGACAGAAGCACCAGGCAGAAACCGCGCGCGCGGGCTACATATAAATATAGTGGATCGATATCAGCTGCTCAATCGATTTGCCGACGGTGCCACACGCTGAAGCTAACTAACCATCCTCACACAGTAGCCTTTGTGTCTGTCTGTCGGTCCCGCGAAACCCATCTAATCTGGCTAAGTTCAAAAAATTTGTTGCCAAATACCACCGAACGAACTGTTTCGTTTCCAAGTCAGACAAGGTATACTTGAGATTTATTTTCGGGTATTATTCTATGTACCATAAGTCCTACACTTAATTCGATTGTCTTACTCGTGCACGGTCCAGGTCAAAGAATTGCAGCAAGATGCCTGATTTGATTACCAAGATCGAAACAACTGGGTAAGTTGACAAGCTATTTTTGCGAGGGTAGTTGAAAAAATAGAATACGAATCAATAGTGACCCAGTGTCCTACTCATATAATGAGCTGGTGGATTGTCTATAGACCGCGTTTCTTCTTTGACCTCAGTCTAATTATTTTTACATTATGAATACTAGGATCGCATATTCAAACTCGTTGTTTTGTGGCGCAGCACAGTGTTCTTTTCTTTTTGCTCATACCATGATAAGAGGTATAGGTCATTGTCGCAAAAGCGATCTCACCTATTTCCTCGGGTCTGTCTGTCTGTCGGCCTGTTTGCGTAAGAAAAACATTTTAGTAAACAGAGAAAATAGCTAGTAATTACTATTAATATTTGCTTCAAATGCCACCAAGAAGTTAGTTTGAAATTTAGTGACAAGGTAGATAGTCAAAAAACGTAGATAGTTACGCAATAAAATTTTCTCATAAAACAGTGTCGTCATTTTGGCTCAGCGCTTTCATTTCTACTGTGTTTTTGGTATTACAAAAACAACATAGCATTGATTAACGTCATAGCCATCTTGCTGTTTGAGACGCAATGCCTTGTAAGTGAAATTATTTCAACAGGATACCACCGCGGGGGTGGGCGCATTCACCAAAATTCACATTAATTGCCAGCTCCAGAGCTCCGGGGTAATTTTATCCAGGTATCACGATCATAATAATAAAAACTAGTTTTTTTAAGAATCCATGTAGACAAAATATTTTTGAACCAAAAAAATAATAATACATTACATCATACCTTGAGGAGAACTATACCTTTATTGGCTAAGCACTTTTATAGCAGGGATATAATGTGGGAGGACAGTAATGACCTTCTACAAAGATATTACTTTTCAGATCGAACTAACACATGTTATCACATTTAGTTTGATCAGACTTGGAATATAGTATGTCGACACATCATTCGTTTCTGACTTATTTTCCAATCTTCCTATTTGTCGACCAGCCTGCGACATTTAGGTACATTAGTAATATTCAAAAATGGAATAACTAGTGGTACATACTATATATGCAGGGTGTCCCGAAAAAAGTGTGCAATATTCTACCAGCGGTTTATAGAGCTTAAAATAGGAAGAAAAGTTTATATAAACATAGGTCGACAAACGTCGCCTAAGGGAGCTACGGTCTTGTAAAGGGGCTCCCCTGAAGATGGTTTTTCCTTAATATTTCCGAAACGTGTTGTGCTAAGGACATAAAATTTGGTATCCTAGCCTAGTTTTTTATGCTGGATCTAAAAATATTAACAATTTTAGACAGTTTTGTTTGGAAGCGTATGAAACAGGGACGGACTCAGGTTATTATAGCCCCAAAATTTTTGTGTGATTCTATTTTTAAAACTCAATTTTAGAATTTGAAAATTCAGGCTTTTCTACATAAAAAAGGTACTCTTATTGAATATCGATAAATTGAGCCATTTTTGAATAAAATCAAACTAAAAAATTTGTTACATGATAGGAAATGTACTGCGAATTTAAATGAATTGTTGATTTTACATAGTTAGCCATGACTGCAAACAAAAGTTGTTTTGATTTGTTATGACTTATTTTGACATTAAGCTGATATTGTTAGCAGTGTAAAATTACTAGATTAAAATCAAAATTTTTATTACATCGATTTAAAATGCCAAGATTTACAAACAGAGAACTGACTGACATGCATTTTGTGTACGGGTTTTGAAATGGCAGTTCATTGGCAGCCGTAAGAGAATATCAAAGAAGATTTCCCAATCGCATAGTACCTGGACGTCGAATGTTTACTGATATTCACCGGAATTTGTCAAACCATGGAAGTTTTCAGCGCATGCAGGGTTCAGGAAGGTCACTGGGAAATCATCATATGGATATTGCTTTAAATATGTTTGAAAATAATCCGCAAATAAGCATACGAAATGTTTCAGAAAATATGGATATACCTCGATCAATAGTAAGAAAAATTTATGAATACCTATTTGATAGTTATCCTAAAAATAATAATCTAAGATAGGAAGAACGACAAGAATGCAAGTATTACATCCTTATCATTTTAAACGGGTGCACCATTTAACGAAGGCAGATTTTTTACCACGAATCGAGTTTTGCCGGTGGATATTAGCAAATGAAAACACTATTCCTAGAATATTATGGTCGGATGAGTCAATATTTGCTAGGAATGGTGCTTTTAATTTCCATAACATGCATCACTGGTCAGATGAAAATCCAAAAGTTGTTCGCCGTACAAATTTCCAGCATAGTTTTTCATTGAACTTATGGGCAGGAGTAATTGGGGATCAAGTAATTGAGCCTATTGTACTTCCCAATCGTCTTAATTCAGAGGTGTATCTCAACTTTCTTCAGAATGAGGATATAATACCATTGGATGTGCGCCAGCACTTTCAAGAAAATATGTTTTTTCAACATGATGGCACCCCTGCACATTTTGGACTGAGTGTTCGAAATTGGTTGCATGTCAATTTTCCAGACAGGTGGTTAGGCCGAGGAGGACCTATAGCGTGGCCGCCACGTTCATCTGACCTAAATCCATTGGATTTCTATTTTTGGGGGTCATTAAAAGACCTAGTTTACTCGACTGAAGTATATAGTCAAGAAGCTTTACTTCAAAGAATCCATCAGGCTGCAAATGAAATAAGAAGAAAAAGGTTTTCCACTTTTCGGGCTACGCAATCATTAGTTCGTCGAGCGAGACTATGTATCCAACAAAATGGGAATTTATGTGAACACTTATTGTAAAGCTAGTTTTAAGTATATCCAACTGTATGTCTTTATTTCTTTTGTTTTTGACTAAATGTTAGCTATGTTGCAATAGAAATATGTATTTATGTAATATTTACCAATCATTAAATTAGTTTTTTCGTTGCCATGGCTAATTATTCAACAATTCATTTAAATTCGCAGTACATTTCCTATCATGTGACAAATTTTTTAGTTTGATTTTATTCAAAAATGGCACAATATCGATATTTAATAAGAGTACCTTTTTATGTAGAAAACCCTAAATTTTCAAATTCTAAAATTGAATTTCAAAAATAGAATCACACAAAAATTTTGGGGCTCAAATAACCTGAGTCTGTCCCTGTTACATACGCTTCCAAACAAAACTGTCTAAAATTAATATTTTTAAATCCAGCCTAAAGACTAGGCTAGAATACCAAATTTCATGTCCTTATCTCAACACGTTTCGGAAATATTCAGGAAAAACCATCTTCAGGGGAGAACCTTTAAAAGACCGTAGCGCCTTTATTTGACGTTTGTCGACCTATGTTTATATAAACTTTTCTTCCTATTTTAAGCTCTAGAAACCGCTGGTATGATATTGCACACTAAATCTAGGATTTATATTGAAATGAGTATTTATTCTACGTAAATTTCCGCGAATCTTCTGCATTTTATCGTGGATGTATTGAGTTTTGCTCGAATTTCCCCGTTTTAGTAGTCTTTGAACAGGAAGTAGCGATTTTTTCTTGAACCTGTCATCACCAGGCAATAAACTGTTTGAAGTAGAAGTGAATGGCAACTTCATTCTATAAGACAATAATTTTAATTATTTTTTACTGATTACGTCTGGATTATCTTGAACCTTCTTTGTTCCTCGTTGTCCCTGCATTATGAGTATAAAATACGAAGACGCATTTCCATCGAGATAAAATGCGAATTCGGTGTTTATAAATAGTGGCAAACCTTGCAAATGGAGAGGTCGTTTACACCTCGTCAGCTGTTTTAAATAGTAGCGGAACAGGCATGTTCAAGGATACATGGTTTATTGTTTGTATACATACAACCTAAGCATAACGTTAATAGTAACTATATTTAAAACAAGGAAGCAGAGCTCTGTTAGGTGTCAAGTTCAAAGGAAGTCTGTGATTTTAGTAATAATAAGAATTATCGTTTTTATTCGCTACATTTCCTTAAAAAAGAGAGTTTGTTCAGCTGTCCCCAACTCATATATTCAACACATAATCCATAGAACCATCCTGAGAATATTATCTCGTGCACTAAATAAAGTACTGCATTGCCTTTATAATCAGCTCTGTTTGCTGAATAATGTTCGCTTGAAATAGCTCTTGAATTTATTTTTTTTTATTTTTTGGTAACTGGGAAACTGTTGTACACACTATACATTGGGCAAGTGAAACTTTGCTTGAAAAAGTCATGGAGAGACATACGTGGAAACAGTAGTCCCTTGAATATCTGTATCTTTTAAGGGCAACATTTTATTTTGCTATAGAAATATACCGGTTGTTTTGCAATAATTAAATATATGCTTTGAAAGCTGCATGCAGTATACCAAAAATTTAGGAAATCATGACTAAAGCTGCGGCATTCATAAGCTGTGTTTTCATTGCCTTTAAGATGGTATCTGTTGATAATTATCAAACAAGTTTGAGAATCCATCGATTTTCGGAAAAATAATGTGTTTTTCGATTCTTCATATCATTAAACGTTTGATGACAATATTTATTTCGTCTTCAGAGATGAGACTAATGAACGATGGCGAGATTTCGGCATTTTTTCTCCCAAGAGATGTTTACGCACTGATAGAAGACAATCAGAGAAGCCATTTCAATAAAATTACACTATTTAGATTTTCCAGATTCTATTTCTGCTCTTTTCACAACAATACCAAATAAGAGATTTTATCAATTATATTATCCCAATTTTGAAAACTATTCATGCTTCTTAAGCGTAGAAGCTTAAAAGGTGTATGAAGTTCACTGATTTGAGCACATATCATAGTAAACAACATATAAAATGGAACAAAAGAAAACTTGTATTCGTCTGGGTACTATTTAAATGCTAAAACAATGCATATGGCACAAGCTTTTGCAAATCTAATGGAAACAATGACTAGATTTATATCTAATAGTAGTAGTTTTGACTAGTCAGTCATTTTGGTATTAAAAGTAGCTGAGACAACTACTGAAATATATCGAAGGCATATAAAAATCCCTGTAACAAAACAAATTTATATTTCTACATTTCTATTGTAATAATATATCATATACGGAAATATTTGATATCGACATGTGGCTTGCCTTGATAACAAGCATTGAAATGAACTTTGAATTACATATTTGCAACGATAACGACATGTCTGCTTCTTCAAGACATTTGACACGTGGAGAGGTCATCCCATCCGCTTATCCGTTTTTTGTTACTACTAATAAATTTATACAGCAACGTTTGAAAACAAAAAAATGGCTTATAATGACAATAAATAACAATAACACATCGTATTCGCGTATTACGGCAGGTACTTGTAAGTCGACGTAAGCTTCCATCACGTCATAGGACGTTTTGGAACCAACACAATTTGCCGATAGTTGTCCCCGAATACGTTCGTTTAAGAAAATGGCGTCAAGTGAGTTGACTCTGTACTTTCCACGCTACGCTATCATCAGTTCGTAAAGGATTATGTTTGGTACAAGTTAGCCTTTCTGAGAAAAAGTTAGCCACGAACATGTATAACAAAAAATTAAATGACCTGCTCAGTTCACGCAGCCCACAGTAGTGTGGAAGCGATTGCCGACTATGACGCTTGTCCATCGGGGGACGACGTCGCACGTATCGACACCCGACTGTAGAACATATTTTTCTAAGGGTACATATACGGGGTCATCTATGATGAGTGAAATATGCTTAATATGTAGCGTAGAATTACTTGGTTTGGAGGCGTATGAATATACCAACATCAAAAAATTGAGATGAGACCGTGGGGTTATAGGGGGATACAGGGGAAAGGGGGAACGCCACACGGACTCTGGCGAGGGAACACGTGTGCATGCAACATGCACACATTCTGGCCCCGAATACGAGATCCGTCGGGTGGTACCTCCGCGTTCGACAGTCAGAGACCGTCTACCACCTGCGGACAATCACAACATCCATAGCCAAGAGAAAAATTTCTCCTGGGACGGGATTCGAACCCGCACAGCGCACGTCGTCTGATCAGGAGACCGAACAGTCTACTACTGCGGCCACCGCTGCTGCCTGAAGTTATATTATTAATCTAGACTTAGGCTGCCTGAAATTATTCTGATGCAACTAAACAAAACGTTAACACGTTTTTCGGACACTCTGTGCATCGTTGTGTACTCTGTACCGTTATCTCCTTCGGTAGACCTCGATTCCGATTTTGTATACATTTTATTGTGAAACGTCAGTATTACGTTAAACTAATTGATTAACTAGTATTCTAGCTCACTCACTTTCACGTCCAAGGTTGACTAGTAATGTTTATTTTACTTACATCAGCTGTTGACATGTGCCTTCCACAATCCCAGCAGACACACCTTCATGCTAATCTTGCAAAAAGTTAATCGTTGAATAGTTATATCAGTAGATATTTATTACAAGCATTGATTGAAAGCGTGTGCCATTCTAATCAGTAGCATGGTTGGTACCATTAAATACGAGAATCGACCGCAAAATTTGAAATTTGATATATTTTATTTATTTATTTATTTATTTACTAGTATATACACTATCCGAACGGTTTATTACACCATTTAACGGATAGGAACACAGGAATCAATTTTAAGACAAAATTGTTCTAAAATAACTTAAAATTGCCAAATGACTTAACCTACTGTTATGTAAAATCTTTTTAAGCTACGCAAATTACAAAAGAACAAATCTACTGCGTTTCTTGCACGTTCATAGTTGTTACATACTACATATATCGGAGATGAAAGCAACGCATTGGTTCTAGCTACGTTTAAGTAAAAGTATTTTGAATTGGATCGCGTCTTAGCATTAGGTACATGAATAAGAATCTTACCAAGTAAATATTCACAATCTATGGCATTATTAAGCATTTTGTATAAAAATACACAAGCAGCGTAGTTTCTGCGCTTCTCCAAGTTACAGAGGTTATATCTGCTAAGTAATACATCATGCCTGAAGCCAACTTCTGGATACGTACCATCTTCCTTGTGCCATAAATATTTCACAAACCGCCTCTGAATACGTTCAATTTTATTCGAGTGAACTTCATGAACAGGATACCATATTATAGAGCAGTATTCCATTCTGGATCGAACAAATGAATTATATAACGAGATCATGGTATGAACATTATTGAAATGCCTACAATTTCTGATAATGAAGCCCAAACTTTTTAGGCCTGGCTAACAACAGCATCAATATGCGAAACAAATGTAAGTTTGGTATCAAAGGATATACCTAAGTCATGAAACTCTTCACACATGTTAAGTTGCGAATTGTCATTGTAATATACGAATCTGATTGGAACAAGTTTGCGCGTAATAGACATAGTGTAGCATTTATCAGCATTAAGGTAAAGCTTGTTACGGTGACACCACTTATTTAAGTTGCTCAAGTCGTTTTGCAATATATTACAGTCGTCCATGGTTTCAACCCTACAAAAAATCTTCAAGTCATCTGCATATAGAAGGCAGCTACTGTGTAGCTCCCTAACGACGTCATCAATGAAAATTTGGAAAAGCAGAGGGCCAAGAGCAGACCCTTGAGGTATGCCAGAAGAAGGTATAATCTGAGTGGAGGTGAAGCCCCTGTATTCGACTTTCAGGCATCTGTTTGTAAGATAAGATTTGAAAAACTTCAAGAATTGATGGGTCAACCCTCGCGCAGCTAATTTCTTTAACAAAATACCGTGATCTAGCTTATCAAAAGCCTTCGAAAAGTCAACGTAAGCAACATCTACTTGCCCCCCTTCATCAACAACTTCAGAGCAAAACTGTTTAAAACACGCTAGATTAGTTAAAGTAGATCTGCCTTGGAAAAAACCGTGTTGATTTGGAGAAATTTCGCGCTTAACATGGGAGAAAATTATATCATGCAGTATACATTCGAAAACCTTACCGACGTTGCTTATAATCACAACAGCTCTATAATTCTCAATGACACAACGTTCGCCTTTTTTAAATATGGGAGCAATCCTAGATGTTTTCCAAGCCATGGGAAATGTTGTAGTATTAAGAGATATGTTATATAGATAAGCTAAAGGTTCAGCTAAAACAAAAGCACAGTCTTTCAGTAAACATGCAGGGATTAGATCTGGAGTGGAAGATACCTTGGGTTTAATCTTTTTCAAAGCGGCAACAACCTGTTTTTCAGTAATCATTGGTATATTCAACGGTAATGAGGCGCAGTCAAGTGAGTCTGCGGGTGCAAAGTTTGTGGAAGGTGAGTATGTGGACTTGAAAAAATCTGCAAAAGCGTTGACAATATCTTGCGGTTCGTTAAGTTGAGTTTTATCAAACATCATGGTATCAGGGATATGAGAAGTATTTTTCAAAGAATCAATAAAACACCAAAATCTTTGAGGGTTAGTAGCTATGCCCTGTTCAATTTTAGCGGTATATCTTTGAAATGCAATATCAATGCTAATTTTTATGTTTCTTCGAAGATTTCGAAAAGCGTCGCAGTCAACAGGATTACAAGTTCTTTTACACCGTTTCCATAGCCTTCGCTTTTTCTTGATTTTAGAAATAATAGTATTGTTGAACCAAGCAGGGTAAGAAGTGTTCTTTGGCAGTGTTCGGGGTACATTCCGATTTATTGCCGAGAATAGTATTTCATAGAACTGGTCACACGCTTCGGTGATGCTACCAAGGGAATATAGAGGAGTGAAGTCTAGAGCAGCGATATCGTTATATAATGTATGCATGTTAGCTCTTCTGTAATTGTACTCAGGACTTGCATTAAAGTCAAATTTGTCGAATTTATCTTCCATAGAAAAAAATATATCAAGCGGGGGATGATAGCTATCAACTGGAAGCAAAATATCTGACGCCGAGTTCACCTTCAATGCATTTTTACTGAATACTAAATCTAGAATCCGGTTGTTTGAGTTTTGGACAAAGTTGTGTTGAGACATATTCAGAAAATTGATCAGATTATTGAGTGCCGATATATAGGTGTTGCTGTAATTGTTATCCTTGATGTAATTAATGTATGACGGTATATTGAAATCCCCTAGGAAAATAACATTGTCAGTGTTGAGAAAGTCCAACGAAAACAGTCGTTCTATCAGAGATTCATATGTAGCAACTGACAAGTTAGGTGGCACATAAAGAAGGACAATGGAAACGACTGACCGAGGCAAGTGGACCTTGACCCCAACGATATCAATTGCAGAAAGAGAGTTTGTAAAGTTGAAATCCAGACGTTTCACTTTATACGCCTTCCGGGTGGCCAATAGCACACCTCCACCTCTGATGGTATCAGTAGTTTCAAAGTCTCGATCGCATCTAAAAACATTATACTCTGGGCAAATAAGTTCAGCATCATAAATACTGTCGTCCAGCCAAGTCTCACTCAGAGCAAGTATATCATGCGTACACGTATAAGTTGTATTCAGAAGTACATTTGTTTTTGTTCTTAAACCCCTAACATTCTGATAATATACTGCAAAGTCCGCTTCATGATCAGAATCGTCCATAACAGTGTTTCCAATGACATTGCTTGATTGCTATTCCGTACCCAGAAGTAGCTTTTTATATTCATTTAACTTCAATTTATAATAGCAGCACTTATCTGTATCCCAAACAGCATGATCAACATTAGTATTTTTAGCAGATTCACAATTTACACATTTTAGCTGATTAGAACTACATTCAGAAACCTTATGACCACCGGCACACTTAATACAAACTTGATCAGATTTACTACAGTCTTTTACATAATGACCTAGTCCACAACACTTGTAGCAGATTTTCAAATTCAATGCATCATACACAACGCAGTTATCAACATTCACTAGAACACTACCTTGATCTAACAGGCCCGAATACGCGACAGGATCCAATTCCAAAAGAGCCTGGTGAACATCCTGACGTTTTTTTGTCGGCCACACCTTAAGAACCCTAAAGTCACTTGATTTATCAAGGATACGGTTTTGGGATTTCAATACAGTGACTAATCTGTCGTTATCGATATTATCGGACAACCCTACGATCCTCACGCGCGGGTTGTGTTTCTTTACTTCCTTGACCTCATATTCGTCTTCAGATAAATGCCGAGAAGCCAGCTCCTTCAATTTACTTGCATGATCAGGATCGTCGCATTTTATTATCAAGCCCCCGTTCCTCACATTTTTCACTTGAGAAAATTTTATATCGTTTTCAAATGGCTTAACATTTTGACGAATAATATTTCTCGTTTCAGTATTCGATTGATTAGTATTCTTCGGCTTGATGATAACATTAACATTCTTTTTAACAACTGATGCATAAGACGGAACCGCCTGACGGGTGGTATGTTCCACGTCTTCTTGAACCTTGCTTATGAGTGTAGATCGTGCCTCGGAAAATATGTCACGAATCCCATTTATAAGTTCCTCCACTTTGACTTCTAGTATATTCTTCATGAAATTCTCATAATCTTTTTTATTTTGGCTACAATTGGGACAGTACCAAAAAAGACCAGGCGTTTTTAGCACTTTCAGTACGTCAGCTGACACATCAGCACAAGAAATATGGTAATTTTTCCCACAAAAACCATTGCAAGAAATAGCTTGTTTGGTTCGTCCTATCGCTGTATTGCAATCAGGACAATTATTTATGTATGTAATGATCGTAATGTACGTATCAATTAATTCGAACTTTACGATTCTAAGAAAAATAATTAAACTAGGCAAGAGGCCTAACACTTGAGATCAATAATAATTAATATCTCATCGCTCTCGGTGATCTCGTCAACATACTCTAGAAGAGAAATATTTACCTATATCATTATGAACGAGCAATATATCATTTGACAATATTAATTTGACTATAACTATAGGAATTTTAGCTTACCCATAATAAACCTATTGTGGCATCTGAAACCGTTATATAGCACGCAGATATTCTGGCAATATAGCAATAAGTAGGATTGCAAACGCTGGCAATCTGATAGCAATATACGAAAGTATGTTGCAAATGTCAAATACGTCTAGCATATGTGGCCGGCACCCGTTTAACGTAACTTAACCATGGGAGCAGTCTGTCAGGTATCTTGGAGTCATCATTGACAGGGGGTTGACCTGGCAGAAACATACTGATATTTTGAAAACAAAATTCAAACTACCTTTCGGCAGCTTTATCCTTTGTTGTGCAGAAATTCAAAATTAAGTTTGATCAACAAGATTCGGTTGTATAAAATGGTCATAATACCCACAATTGCCTACGCATGCCCGGATTGGTGTTTTCTTGCCAAGACGCACATGCAGAGAGTGCAAGTCCTGCAACTCTCTGTTGCGTGATTCAGTAGATTACACAGTCGAGCAAGTTCGCAAACATACCAGGCCGCGCCTCGCACTGTGATCAAAATTAAATTTTAACTTCAGACCAGCCAAAATTCTTTCAGTATACAAAACCGATCAAAATTATTTTTTGGAGTTACAAAATAATTCGAGTAGTCAAAGCAATAATGCTTAAGCAGTTTCAAATGATTTACTTCTTTTCTTTGCTCTATTTCTTCCTTCCCTTCTTTCCTTCTTTCCCTTTTCCCCTTAAACATGTTTGGTATCTGGGTAGCCAGACCTGACAGACTAACAGACCGACGAGACTTTTAACTAAGAGCAAAGGTCCACCGGACCGGTCTGACGAATAATGACGAATAGTAACGTAACTTAAAAAGTGACATTATATCGATTTTTTGACATTATATAGGTTTTCCTATACAATTTTATCTTTGAACTAGTTGACATTTATCTTATGGTCACTACTTTATTGCAGCTGGATAATCCAGTAGAAATATTGCTCATTTAAAAGCGTCATTATGGAACCATTCTCTAAGCACATGTTCCAAATATGCCAAAATCAAAACTTAGTTGACACGTTATTCGAATACAAATTATTCTGGGATGAGCTTATTTTTGCGACATGCTGTATTAAAAGCGGACTGATCAAAAGTTTGAAGTATGAATTACTGTAGAGCTTCTGAACTATACTGGAACGTATCACCGTCTCATTTAATTTTAGGTGGCAGAATATCCATAACAGAATTTATACACTTGTCGTTGCCTGCTGGAGCATTTTTGGCCCGTTAGCCAGCAGAATCACGAAAATTCGAATTTTGCGTGCTTGTATTTTTTTGAACCGTTATAGATGAGCTTAGGGTAAAGCTGCACTGGACGTTGAAAATGTATGAGCATTAAGAACGTAACATTGAGGAAAATTATATACCAATGTTATTCAAGCTCTTCAAACAAATGAAGAAAGCTTATGCCCGTGATATTGCTTTGAATCTTTCTAAATTTAGAATGCTTTCAATAGTTGATTAGAATTTAAATGTAAATAAAACTTTGTGTTTCATGAACCTTATAACAAACGCTTTGCGTGTGTTATTTTTCGAATCTGGTTTATATTACGTTTCTGAATTATAAAGCTGGTTGCTTCTTTTTCTTCTTTCATCATCTATGCAACATGCAGTACCTGTTGGAGATACACCGAACTGGTTAATGACTGTTAATTGACTTTTTTGTGCAGATACTCGTGTGGCTTTGTGCGTGTCTGCAATAAGTCGAGTCTGATCTGGATTTCTCCGTAAATATCCATCACTATGTGGGTTTTTTACACAGATATTTTAGTTGATGATTCCTAGTGAACGGTTAACTTTATATCTCTTCCTACAGCAGTTTGATCTACCATTGCCTCTCATACAGAACGTAGGTACCCTTATTTGCTAGAGGGAAGCAAACAAAAATCTAAAATCTGTATATTTTGTTTATGTGTTTTGTTTAACAGAAGCCTTAGTTTTGAATACTAGCTAAAAACTGTAAGAAGCAGAAATCTTGTATTTACGGAAAGTTTGGGGTAATCTGATTAGCAATAATATTTATGTTTCGTATGGTGCTTGCAGCTCTTACTAGGATTGTGACAATGAGTGAAAAAAATGATCAATTTTTTCTTTTTCAATATTAATCGATTTATACAAAATCGATTTTAGACGAAAAAGTACACGATTCTTCTAGAAAAATTGATGAAAAAATGGATGGAAAAGGATTCATGTTAAGGAAGATGTCCATCTCATTAGAGCATCGGTAATTGAAAATTGAAGGGCGCGGGGTCAAAAACCAATTCTCGATATTCCCGCAGGGAGGGGGGTGAGTCCACTTCACTAAAGGTATTTTTATAAGGAAAAGTATTGGGCCGTGGCGTTCTGGGAGTTTAAAAAGATATAAAACTGTGTATCTACTTATTTACACACAGATGGCAATATCTTTCATCTACCTATTCATGCTACGTAATGAAGTGTGAACTTACTTCGAGTTTTTGCATCTGTCGTACCAATGCGCTGTTCACAAAAAAAAAATTAAATTGGGTAATCTATACAATCGGTTTATTGAAAATTGGTTATTATGATCAAGAAAATCGGTTACTAAAAATCGATTACAAAAAAAAAATTAATAGAATAATCCCTTATTGTTTAACATCTTTGGCTTTTACTGCGAGATATGCGAAAATTGCATTTGTTGAAGACCCTCAAATTTATTTATGTCATTCTGTAAAGTATCATCAAGTTTCTTTCTTAAGTGTGCAACAACAAATGATGGCCGAAATTCGAAGCAGGCTCTTAGGGTATAATAAGCTTGAATTAAGATTGATGCATCAGTGGTGGATCGGCGAAGCGTGTCATAAAAGAAACAGCAATATATAATGACCCTTACATGTGGTTAAAGGAAGCATTCACCAAAAAAACATTACTTTTTCGTTTCTAACCGTCTACCGACAAACGAATCGACGACCGTGGAGAGCGTATAGCTGTTATTTTTTGGAACTGTAAAGATCTCAGTTCGCGGTAAATAGCTCAATCACCATGTGACCGCTAGATGGCTGACGATTCTGGCTGTACAGTAGATGTGGTCTACTTGCCCTCATTACCGGGATCGTTAATAGTCACTACCAGCTAAGAACTGAACTCAGTTTCATACCTGTGTATTTATATATCTAGGTGTTGAGTTCAAATAGCCCGCTACGTTTTCTCAAAATTGCTTAAACCCATTTTGCTATTAAAAAATATCCATCCAAAGCTCAATTGAGCTTTTAGGAACGATACTTATCCTCTTTATCTGCCCACGTAGGCTACACTCCTTCCAAAGTCTTCAATATTCAATATTTTGGTGCGGCAGAATAAGAGAAAGTATGGAATTTTACTACGCGAATTTCGACAATGAATCTGTTTTTAGATACAAATCGGCAAATAAGCGTAATACTGAGAAACACATCCATTATTGGCAATTGTTGTTTACAACTTTTCTTAATAAACCCCTCTCTTTGTACGTCACTGTCCATATCACAATCTTTAACCGTCGCTGGTCATAAATAAACATAATAATTATCAAATCAAGTCGAGAAAGCGCATTGAGCGCATTAAGGTGCCAGCCTTCATCATGAAACCGCTTCTGTTCGTGGTCACTAAGAGGGAGTTGATCTTTTGCAGATACTCCAATGAGCTTGGGAGGATCGCCAGGAAACTCTCTTCCCCCAATGTAGGACTCTTCCGGCAGCTGAGAGGCATTAGCGTCGTCTATGGGGATTTAAGAGACCTATCGCCTAAGGTAAGGGCAATTTTACATTTTTTTTATAAAATCAGTCTAAGATTAGGTTTGGTCGCAATTTATAGAAATACCTAAAACGTTCAAGAGAATCTACTGATATATGCGTTTGCGAAATTTCAATGAAATCCATCGATTTGTTCCTGAGATAATCTCTATAATATTTATAAGGGCTTCTTATGAGAAGCTCCATATTTTAATGTACACCAAACAAAGCTATGCATATAAATGATTAAAAACTGATTATATGAAACCTGAAGGGCATTCATACCACTGGTGTATCGAGAAAAAGGCTCTGGTGGAGGGGAACAAGATACATTTCACAAACAAATTATGTCCAATGCCTCATTTTTGCAAAAGTACGGGGATTCGTATGCACTAAAATGCAATAGCTAAGTGCTCAGTAGTCTAGGATGTTTTTTGACCGTATAAAATGTAGTTTTCGAAGTATTTTAAGAAATATCTGGTCCATAGTTTTTGTTGTGTATTTGAACGATTGGTGTGGAAACGGATTCACCGCTTCGTTGTTGCTAAGCGTGTTGTACGTGGAGGTACCGTCTCCGGTTGGGGATAAATTTTATCTCTAATTGTCGATTGCAATTAGGAGAGTTTATACATATAATTATGGAAAAATAACATTTTGACAAGGTTCTTATCTGCTTTAACCTGTACAGTATGACCAAAGATTTGGATGTTTATCAGACACAGGCATTTGGTGTTGATAATGCTTACATATAAATACATTCTGTTATCTCTGCACATAAAATACATCTTGCACGTACACAAATAATTCCGTCGTATATTTACAAAATCGATTCAACCTTTAGTCGAATAAATATTAATTCCATCGAAACTATTACAAAATATTCCATTATTCCAAATAGCTGTTTGTGTGTTAATAGCGCAAAGTACTAACAGAGCTTCTCAAACTATTTTTGATACTCCTGCATCAATTTTATGGTGGTAAGCTGGGGTAGCATTTTTAACTGTAGCAAAAATATCAGGTAGGTTACATTCGATTTCATAATAAGAGTTTTATGAGGCTGCATAAACCGGGAGTACACTGAGTATTATCTAAAATGGGGAGTAACATAGCCCAATTGCTTCGTACGCTGCTGAGCGAGGCAGTTTTGAAATCGCAAAATATTTCGAAAATTAAAAATTTTGTAAAATAGCTTTAATTCGCCCGACCACAGAAGATGAGATGGTCAACCACGGACAACTGTTTCGTGCTATCTAGGCTTGGTCTTGATGGACAACGAACGAAAGCCAAAGTATAAGATCTATCGAAGTAAGTGACATCTATTATCAGAATCGACCACTGCGAAAGTGAAAACAGCAAGCTGATTGTTGGAACTATGCGTCAGTTCGCATTGTCTGCCGGGTCTCCACTGTAGCCAGTTATTTGTTCAATGGCGAGTAGACCGTATCTACTATAGGAAAAGAATTAGCTGCATCTGGCGTCTGTTCTTCATCTGTTGCTCTTTCATTAGTATCTTCTTCTTGGTCTTCCGAAATTATATTCATTTCATCTAGAAGAGTGGAGTTTTCGATTGAAATATCAGTTTCATATGTGACTTGCCTGTCTTCATACTATTACTTTTGGATTCAGATAAAATGTTTTCGAATATCATTGGCGTCGGGTCAACAATGAAGGATGTTGGTTTTAGTGTACCTCCAGTCAAATATCAACCGAAATTCTCAGGGCTTAGGTTCACACAACATGGATCTATTGCTTTTGTTCAAATTGAGCTGACAAAAATAGTTCTGAGTACTTTCAAGGACTTCCAAAAAGGTTGAATCAATTTCGAGTCACAAGTAATATTTTCAAAAAAATATCCTGTGCTTCTTGTTGCTGAATCGTTTTTTTTAATAAATGAAATTGATATTGATTATTCACTCTACCACATCTGTTAACGCTGTACATGAAGGCAGTAGATTTTTGGACGATATTAATTTTATTGCAATCAAATACGTTACTTAGGTACTCAGTCGGTGACGCAAATATTCTTTGGAATGTTTTGCTCTTTGTAAATAACTAAAAAATCAAATATTAACGGCACAAAACGTATTCACTCCAAAACGAAATAAACCAACAAAACGTATCTACATAAATCCCATCTGCTGTGCTGCGTCCTTGTTTAGAACGGGAAGCATCGCGAGCATTTCTTTTCTCTTTACTTGCGACGATTATTTTATAGGCCACCATATGTTATAGTATAGATAAGAAAAATTAAACTTTGAACGGATATATAACATACTAAAAAACACGTAAATGCAAATAATTGTCAGTCAAATACCTGTTTGAGAGCGGGCAACCATTTTTAATTTTATTCCTTACGTTATTTTCTGTCAAATAACGTTGGATGTATCTAGGATGTTAAACAAAAATTAATCATAATATATTTCCTATGATAGGGTCAACAGGGCCAACAAAGATCCTTTCTTTGATCTTTAAAGCTGAGGGTCTATTGGGGCGGCTTTTGACTCAAATAAAAAAAGAAATATTTTTTAACCAACAATATGAAGTCGACTTTTACACTAAATGGCCAATTTCTAGGCCACCATCTCCGCTTTTTTCGCTTTTCCAATTATTATTATCAGACGTTAATACTAGGAAAAAAATTCTCAAAAAAGCGTGATAGAATATTTTTATTACTTTTTCATAGCTCATTACTTAATACTTACCTAATTTATAAATTTATAATTAAAGCCATCGCAGGCTTGCGAAATTTGTCACTGCTCATAGAGTATTTCAAGCAATTTAAACTGGGGTTATTGCTACAGGTGCGTCTCTATGTGGAAGAAAATGTCGATCTCTGCAAACCAGACAACATCCACATCTGTGATGGAACTGACGAAGAAAATAACCATCTGCTCAAGATTATGCAGAAGCAAGGAACCATTATACCTTTGCCAAAATATGAAAACTGGTAAGTTAAAATCAATATTTCACAATTAATTGACGTTTAAAGCACTGGGATCTCTCACCTGTGCATTATATTCTGTGGGGTCTCGTTTCAAAATGACTCGACTAGAGGTTCAATCTTTTTGAAGATTTCTGTGTTTTATGCAAATTGAAAGACCTAACCTATCAAAAAGATCTTTCACTTTTGTTTGCTGAGATCGTCCAAAGGTCAGTGACTCGAACTATTCGATTTTCATGTATCTTGCAAAATTTTCAAATTAATGTCAACGTGCTTATATTATTTAGGGCTCCAGGGCACAGTGAGCTTTTGGATTCAGTCCGTATCACAGATTAAATTATCATACGTATTATTTGCAGTTCCTCCAGTTAGTCATCAGTGTATATGTGTTATCACTTGTCTGGAACATTAACTTAAAATACATATTGTTGTGATAAATAAATGTTTTCTTGGAATAGTTGAGCCAGCAGTATAATATTTTATCCATATCATGTTTACATAAAAACGTATAGGTCCTCTCACATACATATTGCATACAATCGCATATATACTATACCGGGCGTTTCAAATCCAACCCTCAGATCTTGAAAACGGTAAGAGATACGAAGTTGTTTAAAGTGAGACAATAGTTGAGAGCTTTAATGATTGTTTTTCTGAACAGCGTAAATAATTTGGCAATTGATATAGATGACATACATATGGAAAATACTTTGAATTATATTTATTTATTTATTTATTTATTTATTTATTTATTTACTAGTATATACACTATCCGAACGGTTTATTACACCATTTAACGGATAGGAACACAGGAATCAATTTTAAGACAAAATTGTTCAAAAATAACTTAAAATTTCCAAATGACTTAACCTACTGTTATGTAAAATCTTTTTAAGCTACGCAAATTACAAAAGAACAAATCTACTGCGTTTCTTGCACGTTCATAGTTGTTACATACTACATATATCGGAGATGAAAGCAACGCATTGGTTCTAGCTACGTTTAAGTAAAAGTATTTTGAATTGGATCGCGTCTTAGCATTAGGTACATGAATAAGAATCTTACCAAGTAAATATTCACAATCTATGGCATTATTAAGCATTTTATATAAAAATACACAAGCAGCGTAGTTTCTGCGCTTCTCCAAGTTACAGAGGTTATATCTGCTAAGTAATACATCATGCCTGAAGCCAACTTCTGGATACGTACCATCTTCCTTGTGCCATAAATATTTCACAAACCGCCTCTGAATACGTTCAATTTTATTCGAGTGAACTTCATGAACAGGATACCATATTATAGACCAGTATTCAATTTTAGATCGAACAAATGAATTATATAACGAGATCATGGTATGAACATTATTGAAATGCCTACAATTTCTGATAATGAAGCCCAAACTTTTATAGGCCTGGCTAACAACAGCATCAATATGCGAAACAAATGTAAGTTTGGCATCAAAGGATATACCTAAGTCATGAAACTCTTCACACATGTTAAGTTGCGAATTGTCAGTGTTATATATGAATCTGATTGGAACAAGTTTGCGCGTAATAGACATAGTTGTAGCATTTATCAGCATTAAGGTACAGCTTGTTACGGTGAGACCACTTATTTAGGTTGCTCAAGTCGTTTTGCAATATATATACCAACTCCTACAAATAGGTTTAGTACATTATTTAAAACACCTCAAATGAAGAAACTAAGAAATACAGTTAACAATTTAAAAAATAAAAACAGCAGTGTTGACGGAATTAATACCAAAATCTTGAAATTAGCTTTTGAAGTCATAGGCAATCGCTTTCTCCAGCTTATAAATTCCAGTATGGAAACAGGATGTTTTCCCCAGGATTGGAAAATGTCAACAGTCATCACTACAGAAAAAGTGAGTGTAACAATAAAATTTGAAGAGCATAGACGAATTAATATGGTACCTGTATATGAAAAACTTCTAGAAACCGTTGTCAATCAACAATTACGTCAATACGTAAAAGAAAATAAATTACTTACAAAATACCAAGCTGGTTCTAGGAAGAGTGCGCTTCAGTCTGTTATTTCAGGATGGAAAAAAGTTTTGAGTGTGGGTCATTATGTGGGTGTTGTGTTTATCAACTTTAGGAGAGCATTCGAAACAATAAATAGAAATTTGTTGAAAAGTTCAGTCTGTTATTTCAGGATGGAAAAAAGTTTTGAGTGTGGGTCATTATGTGGGTGTTGTGTTTATCAACTTTAGGAGAGCATTCGAAACAATAAATAGAAATTTGTTGAAAAGATATGAGATATGATAAGATTTGTAGAAAACGTTTTAAGATGGTTCTCAGGATACTTGGAACAAAGAACTCAGCGAACAAAGTACAAAAACTCTTTATCTTCTGTAAGAGAAGATACACATGGTGTGCCTCAGGGAACCGTGTTGGGTCCAGATCTATTCATGCTTTATATAAATGATGTTGTAAAGGCTGTAAAAAATTGCAAAATTCAGTTGTTTGTAGACGATACAATTTTGTTCATGGAATGTGACAACATAGACTATTTGGTTAAAATGATTAATGAAGACTTAAAGACACTAAATGCCTGGTTAGGGAACAATAGTCTTAGTATTAATGTGGACAAGACTAAGTGTATGATACTGAAATCTAAATTTAATGTTCAGGATACTTATTTGCACGACGGATTTATAATTGAAAATAATAAGATTAAACAGATTAACAAGTATAAATATTTAGGAGTTAGGATAGACTCAAATTTAACATTCAATAACCATGCAGATTATATTATATATAGGGTGTCCGCAAAGTTGGGGTTTTCCTTTACACGACGTGTAGATCTTGGAAACATAAGCAATTTTTCTTAGTACCATATACACCAATGTCTTAAGTGAACCGAGATAAAGGGCTCTGCAACATCAAAAATATCTGAATACCGTCCTGTAGCCGCGACATCACCGACTGGTACAAAGTCACTGGCTCAACCCGACGACAGAACTGGGTCGGGGTCAGTGTGTCAGGTCAGTATGCAACCTTCAACCGACGGTTAAGGTCACGCGTGTAGAGGTAATCGCGTAGACGAGAATCCCTCTACAAGCACTAGAGACGTGGCTAGAGAAGTGCAAGTATCAAAAACTAAAGTGTGGCAAACGCTGCGTGAAGAGGGGCTGTATCCGTTTCACGTCCAAGGTGTACAAGCCCTTCAACCTGACGATTTTCCAGCAAGAGTGCGGTTTTGTGAGTGGTTGTTGCATTAACATGACAACAATCCGTACTTTTTGAAGTGCATATTGGTGACAGACGAATTTACGTTCATGCGTAATGGGGTGAATAACTTTCGCAACACTAATGTTTGGTCAGTAGAAAATCCGCACGCTGTCCGTCGGGCATATTTTCAACAAACATTTTCGGTGAATGTTTGGGCTGGCATGGTGAACGGTATGCTCATTGGACCATTTATTCTCCCAAATCGATTGGACGGGATGCAATACCTAGACTTTTTACGCAACATTTTCCCTTCCTTGTTAGCCATTAAGTGTAAGACAATCAATGTGGTTTCTGCGTCTGCTTGGTAGCACATCAGCTGATTTCATTTTCTGTTGGAGCGGTATGATTTCGGGCAGAGACGTACTTAGCCCTTCTCGTCAACTGGAGAGTGAGTACTTTTTCCTTTATTTTTTTTTACTTGGTCGCCCTCGTTTCAGTACACATTACCTTTGTTATTTCAAGGGTAGTTGTTTCTGAAAAGGAAAACCCCAACTTTGCGGACACCCTGTATATATATATATATATATAAAGTTTCTAAAAAAGTTAATTTCATGTGTAGGGTAACAAAGGACCTTAGTTCATGGACTTATATATAAAACAATAGTCATGCCTCACTTTAAATACTGTTCCTCCATATTATATATGTTTCAGAAAGGTGATATAGATTCACTACAGAGAAAACAAAATCAGGCTCTTAGATGTATATCAAGATGTAATTGATACACAAGAATTAAAGACATGTTAGAAGTAACTAATTTATTAAGTATCAAACAAAGTATATTTTACAATACAATGATAGTCATCTACAAAATAAAGAATGGAATGTATCCCGAACACGTATTGGAAGGTTTGCAATTTGTCTGTGATATTCATAGTTACAATACAAGGAATATGTTTGATTTTTATGTTCCTGCTGTGGGGTCTGCTTTTGCGCCAAATAGTTTATTTCATAAAGGCCTTATATATTTTAATAATTTACCAGCTAAAATCAAATCTACAAATTCTGTCAAATTCAAAAGACAATTAGGAATTTATGTAGAAAATGGTGATAGTTTTAGATAATAACATTGCATATATTGTATTGTTTAGCTTGAAGCTATTAAATAAAGATACTACTATACTACTAAATGCAGGCACATTGCGTATTTAGGTAACAAACAAAATGTGGCTTAGAAAGTTCCAAAATTCAAAGTACCTACTTCCGGACAGAGACAAAAAAAAACGAATTTTCCCAAAATCGTTTTAATCTTTTACTGACTTTATTCGCAGTGAGATTTAAAAATAAATTGCACATTAATGTCACCACTTTTACTCCTATACAAAAAGGCATAACCAGAACTTCAATATGACGTTTCGTCTATTGTCCTCCAGCATCAACTTTGTTTTTTCTCATAGACGCCATATTGGATTCTTCCATATATGAATAGAATTTCCAATTCTAATTCCAAAAATGTATAACGTGTTCTTTATTGATATTTTTAAATCGTAGTTATTTCAGAAAAACAGAATTTCCTAGGTAGGCTTTGACATGATCAGGTAGTCATTTGTTTCGTATAGCAGATTTATTACAAAATCCTTTTTATTTTTCCTGACTTTATTTGAAATGCGATTTCGAAATAAAGTTTGTTCATTTAAATACTACTAAGCATAGTATTACTTATATTCATAATTAAATGCAGAATTAAACATTATATTCCATTGTGCAAACTTTCAATAGGGACTCCAATAGAAAGAAAAAACAAAGTTGAGGATGGAGATCGAAAGCAGAACCGTCTAACTGAAAATTTGACTATGCCATCTTGTAGATAAGAAACTGACAATGCTAATAGGGAATTTATTTTAAAATCACATTTCAAATAAAACCAGGAAGTAAATAACGATTTTCAATAAATCCGTTATACAAAACAAATGACCTGATAATTTCAGAAAATTCTATTATTTTGAAATAAGGTTCGACAATGTTCAGATTCGGCATGTTAAACATTTTTGGAATCAGAACTAAAAAACTCTATTCATCTGTGCAAAAATCCAATATGGCTCTAATAGAAAAAATAGAGTTGATGCTGGAGGATAAGCGATGAAATATCATATTGAAATTGTAATTATACCATCTTTTAACAAACCCAAACACAAGTGCTAACTTTTTTTGGGTGCTTTATGTTTATTGTGCACAATATTTGATATTTACCTGTATTTTGTGACAATAAACGTTATTATTATTATTATTATTATTATTATTATTATTATTATTATTATCATTATCATTATTATTGTAGAGGAGAAAAAGTGGCAATGTTAATGTGCGATTGATTTTGAAATTCCACTACAAACAAAGTTAGGAAAAAATTAAAACGATTTTGGGAAAATACGTTTTTTCCGTCTCCCTCCCTAGAAGTACTTTGGGGTTCAAAACTTTATGAGTGGCATCTTGTTGGAGACTGAAACACGCAATTTTTCTATCATTTAGGCCACCCATACCATTTCCGAGGTCCCAATGGTGAGGGTCGAATTTGAAACAGCCGGTATACAGACACCCATGTTAATCATTTAAAACCCTTGCTTTTGCATCGGGAAAATCTTATATTGTCTTTGTATTTTTTTTTTCAGCTGGCTAGCAAGAACAAATCCTGCAGATACAGCCCGAGTAGAATCCAAAACCTTCATTTGTACTGAAAACAAGTCTGATACCATCCCATCACCCAAAGAAGGTGTAAAAGGTCAATTAGGCAACTGGATTTCACCAAAGGATATGCAAGATGCTGTAAAACAGAGATTCACGGGCTGCATGAAAGGAAGGACTATGTATGTGGTGCCATTTTCTATGGGACCGCTTGCATCTCCTCTTTCCAAAATTGGTGAGTCTTCTCAATTGTTATGTTTTTAAATAAGTTGCTTAATGAATATAGAAGTATGAATTTAAATTCATTTGCCAGCTGATGATTTTGAAAGCTATAGTCCTTGTCCGGTAAGTTAGTACTTGGAGACTAAGTTGTTTGTTTAATATTTATTTAGCATGATTGCTTCTTCTGAAAAACTAGACAATTACATAACATACAGATATTCAGAAAAAAAAACAAAATTAGAATCTCTAAGAATTTTCATTGTCCATGAAATATTCCTTGAATTTTCTTTTAAATATCTTTAAATTACAAGTAGACTTTATATCATTATTTAGTTTATTAAATTCAAGTAATCCTTTCTGAAATATTGATTTGCTAGTTATATTAGCATTGCAATTTTGTAAATAACAATCTACATTTCCTCTTGCATAATAATTGTGGTAATGATTATTCAATTCTATTGTTCTAAATGTTCTGGCAAAAGATGATTTTTTGTTCCAAGACTATGATAAGCCCTATAAAAGTACGAGTAATTTGTTTGTTTGGAAATTTTTGAAATAATGTATTCATAGTGATCCTCAAAATGCAGTTTACTATCGATATATATACAGGGTGGCCAAACACGTGACGTCATAAAAAAAAATTAGATTCCCCACATCGAGAATCACCCTCATATATATGGTCCGATTTTGTTTAGTTTAGGAGTTATGATTTTTTTTCGGATTTTTCGAGAATTTTTGAGTTCTGTGTTTATTTTTACCATAACTTCGTTAATAATTGTGATAAATGCCTGCTTTTTTCACGATTATGTAGCTAAGACCTAAGGCTTAACTATCATATAATCATTCAAGTCATGTAACTAATACTACTTTTTAATTTTTTTCAAAATCTTCGAACATAACAAAAAAGTAAAAAAGTGCAACAACTTTGAACGTTTATAAAAAATTGAAAAAACATGTTCTATTCGTAAGTATCTTAAAAACTTCCTTACGGTATCAGCTATTTACCGTAAAAATTTCATCAACCTAGCTTTACTACATGCTACCGTAATTGTGGCTCAAATAGAACCGAACCCAAAATTGGATAACCTTCTGCTCAATAGAAATTGTTAGTTTCGGAAAAAAAAATTGCAAAAACCACAAAAACACGTTTGATTTTTACTGAACAGCAGATTATTATTCATTTATGTTATTTACAAGAGGTTTTCAAAATGTCTGCCTCTAACAGAAATGCACAGTGTACACCTACGTATGAAATTTTGTTTTAAATCTCTAAATGCTTGTGTGTTGTTTTTCAACACATGTGTCGCTTCTTGAATTTTGTTCCTCAATGAATTTTCATTTGCACATTCTTGGGCGAATGTTATGTCTTTAAAATATCCCCAAACAAAAAAATCAATGGGGTTGAGGTCAGGGGAGCGTGGAGGCCATCGTATCGGTCCGTTTCGTCCGATCCATCTGTCTGGGAACCTTTCGTTTAAGTAGTTTCGCACGATCGTTGCGTTGTGGCATGGTGCACCATCATTCTGGAACACCATGTTCCGTCTGGCTTCCAGGCTTGAATCTTCCAGCAATAATGGTAGGCTATTTTCAAGGAAGCTTTTGTAGGCTACCGAATCCAACCTTGACGGCAGTTCAAATGGACCGATAAATTCCATATTGAATATTCCTGACCACATGTTCACACTAAAACGGTGTTGAAATGTCGACGGCCTTGAGTGGTGGGGGTTTTCAACAGCCCAAGTATGTAAATTATGAATATTGAATATCCCTGTTCTTTCAAAACGTGACTCGTCAGTCCATAAAATTTTATCAAAAAAATCGGGATCCTCTCGTTGTCTTCGCAGCATTGTCTCGCAGAAATCCACTCTTAACTGGTAATCTGAAGGCATCAACGCTTGAACTCTTTGAACATGATAGGCATGATAACCTTCTTCATGAAGAATATTTTGTATCGATGTTCGTGGTATTCTAAGGTTTTGTGCCATAGATCTCGTACTCGTTGAGGGATTCCGGCTAATTTCTTCAAGTACTACTTCTCTGCGATCCGGATCAGCTGTAGGATATCCTTCATTGCTTCCTCGTCCTGGAATGCGGCCTGCCATGAAAGTGTTATGTGTGTTAATAAAAACACGGTGGTCTGGGTAATGCTCAGCTGTACCGGGAACAACTTATACGCCGAGGCGGACCACAACCTGAACAACTCAGAATTCTTAACTTTAGAAACAGGAGTAATGGTAGAACACTTCAGTTTTGTTGGAAATTTGCCATATCTTAAACATTAATTTATCAGGATTAATATTCTTATTGTACGGTATGTTTTGGAAAAATGTTGAATGTTGGTATTTATCATATTTCAAAGAGTTCTTCCTAAAGTTTTATTCTGTTACCACATTGACAAAATGGTACCTGTAAAAGTCCTGAATAATGTCTTCTTTCTGATTTGTCTACGATAAAAAATGTTTATGAGGCAAATATATTTTTCACATGTTTTGCCGTGTATTTTTCTAAATTTTTGCTTTGATATCTTGTAACTTCGCAGCCTGTGTCGCCAATTAGAAAAGTACCCGCTTCAGATCGGGACTCGCTTTGTAGTCAATCAATATTTAACATGCACCTTCTGCACGCAGATGCGTGTTGAAAGTGAGTACTTTCCGCACGCTGGTAGAAAAAATCTTCTGCCTGACACTTGCGGAAGGTGATACTTTTCCGCACGCGACGGCAGTTGCACGCACAGTGAAGCATGTTGTTAAAACCTGTCAAATCATTGAGTTTATCAATACTATATATACTTCCAAAGGAAATTCAAAGACTATCTAGCAGGAAAAGTATTGTTCTGTATCGATAAATATTTAACAAAAAACTTTTGTGATATGCTTCATATTATTTTTATTTGTTTCAGTTGGCTCTGTGCGTGTGTTAATGTTCATATTTATTTCACTCTGTCCCGGTTTTCCTAATTTTAATTATTTACAAAAAAAGGTGTGGCAAATAAATCTATGTTATAAATTTGTTTCAGGTGTGGAGATCACCGATTCCCCATACGTAGTAGCCTCTATGAGAATCATGACCCGAATGGGTAAACCCATCTCTGAGAAACTTCAAACAACAGGCGGAGAGTTCGTAAAGTGTCTCCATTCGGTCGGAGCTCCAGCCACAGGTTTTGTGGAGAGTTCGCAGTGGCCCTGTGATCCGGAACGCACTATTATCCTGCACAAACCCGCTCAAAATGAGATTGTGAGCTATGGGAGTGGCTATGGAGGAAACTCGTTGTTGGGCAAGAAATGTTTTGCATTGAGGATCGGGTCTACCATCGCTAGGAGAGAAGGATGGCTAGCTGAACATATGCTGGTAAGACATTTCTTAGTGAAATTGCGGTTTGGGGAACAAAGTTTCATAGATATAACATACCAACATCATGTGTGTCCTTAGTTTGGAAACAAGAAAATTTTTATACATCTATAGTACTTTTCAAGGTTACAATGCCATATGACATAAGTAAACAGACTGACTTATGGTACCAAGGGAAATTGCATACTGTGTAAGCCGATCCGTGACGCAGCTGATACTCGCTCTTGCACATACACATGAATTGGGTGTCAAAGACCCGTTGTTTTCACTCGCTTTTCGAGAATACTTTTATATAAGAGATCAACATTGACAAGCACAAATCACACGCGCTTGGAAAGCAAGTTGTCATGCTGGTAGCGACAAACAAATTTGAAAGACTCATACGTTGAATTTTCAAGGCGGTGAGATAAAACTAAAAAACGTATTTCTCTGAGTTTACACAAACAAACGAATACATGAAAGTAATTCTTGTAGTTTTATTTTGATCCGTCAAAAGCAGTGAAAGGGCCTATATAGGTGTATGTGAAAAACCAGGAGCTGTTTGGCCTTCATATTATTTAAAAATTGCTGCAAAGTTGCGAAACGGTTACTCTACATATCTTCCTATGTAGTGGACCGATTTTAACTTTTTTCAAGAACAAGTAGGTATATATTGTTACACATTTCTTAATAATCCAGTAGTTATTCGGATCTATCAAGTTTTTCTATTCTTATCAACTTGTGTGAGTATTTAAATAACACATCTTGAAATGGGAGATCGGTCAGTTTTTGATAGTGTAAAAAACAATTTCGAACAATAAATGGATATTCACGAATACTAAAGTCGGTTTTCGCTAATCTCACCACAAAATTAAAATATCATCGCAAAACTTTCAAAGTCTAGGCCAGCCATTAAGGTGACGTGTGAACTTACATGTGTTCTCAGTTTGAATGCTGGACATTCCTCAATGTATAGGAATATATAAAGTACGATGTCACCCGATCACATTTAAAAATTGCCACCAAGTTGCACAACAGCTATTCAACATTTTTTTGAAACTCATTTTACTTCTTTTTTTAAAGGCAAACATATTTTGTGATCATATATTTTTTAGATAATCCAATAATTATTGACATCAGTGAAATATTTTGCAATTTGGTCCCCAATTTCAAATATGACCATTATTCGGATTACGTGACCTTTTTTCAAATCTGTTTAACCGAAATAATATTCAAAGTGTATTGTGCCTTGTAGCCCTATGAGTATCGATCCATATTTGAAATATTTGGAATGCTTAGTCCGACTTTGTGGTAATATTAGCGAAAACTGCACCTAGTATTAGTAAATTCATTACCTTTAACTGTTCCAAATTGATTTATACATCTACCAAAAATACACCATTTTAATATAAAATCGCTGTTATTTTAATGCCTTCGCAAAATTGAAAATTCTCGTATATTTTAATTACTGGATTATTTACCCACACTAGACGTAACCCTACTTTTGGAAAGCGTTTATACTAAAGGGAACGCGTTGTTGGTAACAAAAGTTTCTCCTATAAAGAGGACACCAGAAAGCTTTTCATCTAAAAAGTCGCTAATACCGTTTCTTAAGTCATATGGCTCGTGAAAGAAGAACATTCTTCATTCAGCTTTTATCTTGCGTTTTACTATTTTCCAGATCTTGGGTATCACAAATCCTCAAGGAAAGAAACGTTACATAGTCGCTGCTTTTCCATCTGCATGTGGTAAAACTAATTTGGCCATGATGAGGCCCACTCTGCCAGGCTATAAAATCGAATGTGTTGGAGATGACATTGCATGGATGAAGTTTGACAAGAATGGACAACTGAGGGCTATCAATCCTGAGAATGGCTTCTTTGGAGTTGCACCAGGTATATATTATGCGCTCCTTTCTGACAAAGTATGTCATGACTAACCATTAATAATATCTAATATAAAAATACTTCTTAATTTTTTTTTGATGTTCCTGATTGCATCTATAAAAAATCAACGCTAAGGTTTCATGATGCTTCTTTATATGTCACGTCTCACTATCATTTATCAGTTTAACAAAGCTTATCATTACAGGCACATCAAGAGCCAGTAATCCCATAGCAATGGATACCGTGTTCAAGAACACCCTCTTCACCAACGTAGCTTTGACCAATGATGGAGGTGTATATTGGGAAGGATTGGAAGACGAAACGCCCAAAGATGCCAAAATAACTGATTGGAGGGGTAAAGCCTGGGTTAGAGGTCATGACAGCACACCTGCAGCTCATCCCAATTCAAGGTAAATAGACCACGGGTCAACTAAGAACTATTCAATGTTTCTTCGACTCTAAGAATACACCACAAAAACAATATTCAATGCGACGGTTCAAAATATTCTCAGGAAATAATGAAATCAAGCTACCATCAAGATAATCTTGCACTTCTGAGCTTATTTTGAGTTTCTCGCCACTCTTGGCTTGTATTTTGCCAAACTTCATTCCCAATTTTTTGATACGCCATTTAACTTTTTCTTAGGTTCTGTACTCCAGCTAAGCAGTGTCCCATAATTGACCCAGCTTGGGAGGACCCAGAGGGAGTACCAATCTCCGCCATTTTGTTCGGAGGAAGACGCCCCCATGGAGTTCCTTTGGTATACGAAGCTAGGAATTGGAAACATGGAGTATTTGTTGGTGCTGCAATGAGATCAGAAGCTACTGCTGCAGCTGAACACAAGGTACACGAATTGCAGACATCAATTCTTCAACAGTTCTTACTGCTTCCACATTTTAGCGCTAAACCCATTAAAATTGCTTTTTTCTAATAAAGAATATGTGGGCTAAGATATTTGACGACCATAACCAATACTAAAAACTAACAACTAACTCCACACCCGCTTGGCTAAAGGAATATACTAGGTCAAGCGATTTAGGTTTTCCAGATTGGAATTAATTAATTAATTATTGCAAAATGAAGCACAAGATATTGGGCGTATAAAAATAGTCAGAATACTCAGAGACTTGACGTTAGTTTAATTTTTAAGGAATGTCCACGGGAAAACATCTACTGGAGTCATTTCTGGTGATCCTGATGGTCATGCAATATCACTAATGCGAGACAACAACTTTTTTGAAAACAGCTCAGGAAATTGAAACATAATGACCTTTGACGTGTCGCAAACCGTGCTTAAACCGTGTCCGTAAGCTGGCATTTGTACTGTGTTATCATCACGCCTCTCGCATTTCCAAGAAAATGATCCCATTATTTGCGATGGTGATATTTCGTGGCCACTGCGATGACCATATTTGACATCCATCGACTCTGCGGCGTACGCTAATACTCAAAAGAATATTGCTGAAAATATCTGGGACTTCAGCATGTTATGTAAAATGCGATAAATATGTTACATGAATGCCTGCTATGGAATGGAGGATGTCTAGGTAACGTTATCCTTAAAAATAAAGTTCACACATCTGCTACTTCAATTTCAATAATAACTAACATTGTTAATTTGAATTGGCCACCCTAAATTTTATCTGTACTTTTATGTACCTTCAGCTGAATAACATAATACCAATTGATTTGAAAAGTTTCTGGACTCTACATGAAAAAAGATTAGTTGATCTCTGAAAATATGTTTATTCTTCGATATAGTCATCCTTAAGTTCAATATATTTTTACTAGTAATTTTCTATTGGATTTATATCTTCCCTGTGATTCTCTGGAAACTCTTCAAAGTCCCCGTCTACGGCAGTAAATACTTCTACACTTGGAGCTCGTAAAACAGCAAAGTAAATAAATCTGGAGGTGCTAAGTCTGTTTGATAGGATAGGGTTTCAAGCACCTAAAAATATCATCATCTGATTTTTTGTCTCGATGGAATAAGATTTTTGTCTTCTGTAAACCTGATCTTTTCTCCCGAGTTTCGACAGACAGATTGTCTAAAATAATCCTATACAACCATATTCTGCTGTTATAGTTCCAATTGTTTGCAGTGACCTATTAACAACTTTGCTTACTTAGGGTTCAATCCACTCTACGGTTTGACGTCGCAATTTAGGCTCATATCGGTGAACCCAAGTCTCATCCATAATTATATAGATATAATATATTACAAGTTAATCAGTTGTTTCCCATGCAAACTGATCTAGATGTCGTTGGGGAATTTTTATTCGAATTCATCTTTGATCCAACGTTGACGAATCCACGTTGCGAACAGCTTTCTAGACCCTAATTCATTTTTTTAAATACGAAAGACAGATTTATTTGAGATGCTCAGAGCCTCAGCAATTTCAGACTTAGTCGGTTTATTTAATCAGTGAATATTTTTAAAATGTTTCCATTTAGCCCATTTAGAGTGCAATACATAAGTAATTAATTTACGTATTCCTGCCCTGGTCGCGGTATTTCTTTATTGATTTTAAATAATTTCTTCTCCATAAAATAGTCTCTTGGCTGTCCATCAAAATACTATTTCTGCCCCGTTTTCTATACTCAAAATGATGTTCTTTGAGTCAGCTATAGAATGTGGTCCTTTTGAAAGTCGGTAAGCCTTCACCACTATTAACCTCCTGTAATACTTTGTCTGTGGTGGGAAGCTCCTGACTTGAAAAAAATTGATGGACTTTGCGTCTGTTGGCTTTCCGATCAAAGTTATCAACTACAGGGTGCGGCAGAGAGGATGGACGGTTTTAAAAAAATCATAAAATAGTTAATGTTTACTCAAAAACAAATTTATTGATGGAATCAGGTTCACAAGGAAATAGCATTTGAGACAGTCAAGTGTGGAAAATCACATCAGGCATGTGGTGTCCGAAATCGTTGATGCAGTGCTGGAGGCGCTCTTGGAAGTTCGCGTAGACTCTCTCCAACATCGCTCTCTCAACTTGGGCGACTTCCACGCGAATTTCGCCCTTCAATTCGTCCAGAGTTCGGGGCTTGTTCGTGTATACTCTAGCCTTGAGGAGTCCCCATAAGAAAAAATCGCATATGGATAAATCTGGGGACCGAGGAGGCCAATGAACATCGCCAAACCTGGAAATAAGGCGACCAGGGAAGAGAGGGCGAATAACGTCCATGGACGCTCGGGCTGTGTGGGCGATCGCCCCATCCTGCTGGAACCACACACGTCGGATTGGAACACGTCGCCGTCGTAATTCAGGGAGAAAGAAGTTGGTGATCATGTCGACGTAACGCTCTGAGTTCACGGTAACATCACGACCATTACCGTCTTCGAAGAAGTAAGGGCCAATGATGCACGTTTGCGATACAGCGCACCAAACCATTACTTTTGGGCTGTGCAGCGGTCTTTCGTGTAACTGTTGCGGATTTTCATTAGCCCAATAACGACAATTCTGCTGGTTAACCATGCTGTTCAGGTGAAAGTGGGCTTCGTCACTCATAAACAAAATGAGGTTCTCATTTTGATCGATCAGTGCTTCCATCTCGCGTGCGAAGTTCATTCGTTGTGCATAATCTCCGGGCTGTAACTGTTGCACAATGGCGAATTTGTAGGGGTGAAAGCGGAGATCCATATGCAAAATTCGCCTTACCGAACGATCACTAAGGCGAAGTGCAGCAGCATGTTTCCGGGCAGATCGAGTCGGACTGCGAAGAAAGACCTGTCGAACGCGTTCAACCTTTTCAGGAGTTCGAACTGTTCGCGGCGCTCCTCTTGGTCTTCTGTTGATCAGTTCACCACGCCTGCGAAGTGATTCAACCCAACGAAGGATGGTGTTTCGAGAGGGAATAGCTGTATTCCGATGAATGTTGAAGTGGCGACGAAACTCACGCTGTATGATGATGACTGACTCATTATTTCGGACGAAACAATCATAGGCGAAAACGCGGTGCTCCACCATCTAAGGCTCCATAACGACAACTGGTAAAATAATGCTAGGATCTCACGAGTCAAACGGCACCCTCCCCACCTCTCTCGTAGACGGAGGCAGAGAGTACTACCCATCCCAAAAACCTCCGTCCTCTCTGCCGCACCCTGTATATCCAACAGCTTCGTGTAATGCAGCCTCTTGTGTGGTGGAGACAATTTTTTGTTTTTTTTATACCCCGAGCCTGAGCTATATCCTGTCGAATCCTGCACTTGTGCTGCATCTTTGTTGTGCTACGAATAGGGTATAGTCAGTGTGCAATAAAATGAAAAACAAAAATTACACAAACAAGAGAAAGGTGCTTTAAGTAGGGAGAAAAGAAACAATAGCAAAAAAGAATATATGAGTATATCATTTAATTTTCACACACAAATATATAACAAACGAAAACGTCTAGAGAGAGGTGTAAAAAAGCAAAAAAGGTGAGCGTGTAGCACTTTTCCTGAAATCCACAATAGAAGGTACCACAAAAATTCCCAATCCAATTCGCATTATTGCACTGCTTTAGACTGTGCCCTCTTGCAGAAAAAGGAAGCTTTATATTTGGATGCCAGTCTCGGTACCAGGTACCTGATCTATACTATGAAATTTTCAATCAAATTCCTATTGAATACGAACTTCTAACAAACTATTTATCTATTACAGGGAAAAGTAATAATGCACGATCCCTTCGCCATGCGACCCTTCTTCGGCTACAACTTCGGCAAGTACCTGGAACACTGGCTATCCATGGAACAACCATCTCGTCAGTTGCCAAAAATATTCCACGTCAACTGGTTTAGAAAAAGCCACGACGGAAAATTCCTCTGGCCCGGATTCGGAGAAAACTCTAGGGTCCTCGACTGGGTCTTGAGAAGATTAGACGGAGAAGACTGCGCCCAAGATACTGCCATTGGCTACGTGCCAAAACTGAACTCCCTAAATTTGGATGGTCTGAGGGATAGCGTGGATTTCAAACAACTGTTTGACATCCCTAAGGACTTCTGGAGGGAGGAAGTATACGCGATCGAGAAGTATTTCAGTGAGCAAGTGGGCAAGGATTTGCCCAAAGAGATTGCTAACCAGTTGGTAGATGTTAAGAGACGTGTTGACAATATGTAAAGACTGTCCAGTGTATTTTGAGATCTTTATTTTGTATTTGAATGTGTGATTTTTTATTGGTATTATTATGAGATTTTATTAATAAATGTAACCAAATAATTTAAAGTGTCTCACTAGAACTTGTCCAGACTACTAGGTAGGAACCGGAAAGAATCAAGAAACCGAAAACTGATGTTAGTACCGGCAATGTATACTAAGTGACATAAATCCGAACACCCAGTTTAAATGGTTTTATTTTAATAAAAGTTGGTGAATGTATTTATCTTACTGTAAATAACAAGTGAAAAAATTTTCAGCCTTATCAGTTGGATAAACCGGTTTTTATACTGCTTTTTTTTAATTGACCAGCGCTCTAAAAATGAATATTTCAGCCGTAGTAAAGAATCAACGATGGCGGATTTTGGTTCTTGACATCCTTTACAATCGGTTACGATGCCTAGAGTACGGAGACCTGTACGATTTCGTCAACTTAGTGAGTTTGATAGGGGCCGTATAGTGGGACTTCGGGAAGCTGGACTTTCTTTTCGGGTAATCGCAGTTAGAGTGCAAAGAAGTGTAGACACTGTGGTTAGGTATTGTCAGGCATGGCTTCGAGAAGGCCGTACGCAAAGAGCAAGGGGCACTGGACGCCGCCGTAGAACAACAGACCGTGAATATCGCCGCCTAAGATTATTGGCCTTAAGGGACCGTTTCTCTACTACCAGGTCCATTGCAAATGAATGGTTTGCAGAACACGGAACAGTATTGTCTTTAGTGACGAGTCTCGATTTTGTTTAGGCATGCACGATGGTCGTGCCAGGGTTACAAGGCGACGTGGTGAAAGCAGGAATCCACAGTTTTTTGTTGAAAGACATGTTATATCCACGAAGTTCTAGAACCCCATTTTTACCCTATCTAGACACCCTGGCAGATCCAACTTTCCAACAAGATAATGCCCGACCACATGTTGCAAGAGTCACAACAGACTTCTTTCAACATAATGATGTCACATTGTTACCATGGCCACCAAGATCCCCCGACTTATCCCCAATTGAGTACGTGTGGGATATGATGGGTAGGAGATTGCTCAATTTGCAACGTCCTCCTCAGACTCTAGAAGCACTTCGAGAGGAGTTGGTGGTTGCCTGGAATGAGATACCACAGGAGGACATTGACCACCTAATCAGAAGCATGCCTAGGCGCGTTGGAGAATGCGTAGCACATCAGGGTGCATCCACACATTATTAAAGGTCAAAGGGCTTTAAAGCAGTGCAATCATTTTGAAATTTTTATCATTTACTTATTGTGCTTCATTAAGTACTTATAAAAAATTTTATTAAAATAAAACCATTTAAACTGTTCGGATTTATATGTCACTTAGTATATTTTGTAAACGAAATATAACGCTCATTATTCGAAGGTAACAAATTGAGATTTCCTTCAATATTGGTGCTGAGAGCTCTGATTATAAAATGTGCATCGTATCCAGAAAAATTGTGGAACAACACAGGTACAGTACGTGACTTCCAATAGTTTACATTACAAGACATATGAGCTGCTCCTCTATATTTACCTGTTGAGTGACAATGATCTTTAACTCTCACTTCATTTTCATCAAAAGGTTTCTCACAAATACTACAACTGGAAGTCAAACGAAAACCTTTCGCCTCATCACTGTTTAGATCTATAGGTTCGCATGTCTGATAAACTTTATGAAGTTCTTTAGCAATGTTGAGCAATTCATTAACAAACCAATTTTGACAACCAGCACCCGTATGCACCCGTAATTCGATTTAAGATAGTAAGCTACACTGAAAGCCTCATGCTTTTGAAACTTTTGGGTGTTATTTGTTCCATTGTCATCATCCTCATAATTCATAAGTATGCTTTCAATCTCTGCATAAATGGCAAAAGGAACACATAATTTATTCCTAAAGTTTTTAAATTTCATAATATTATTAGTTTCATTAGGCATAACGACCTTAGTGCTGTTAAGCTGCTTACAATCTTTAGAATGTTTTCTCAAATGATGTTCACTTGAAAAATAATTTAGACACCTTTCACAAATCCATTTTTTGTGCAAAATACTATATTGCACAACCTAACATTCATAGCTGCACTATATTTGATAAAGATATGGACATAATTGAAATGAATAAACTGAAAGCTACATTAAACAATCCAATTTTCATTGGTATGTCGATATTGGACATATCTAAAACTTACATATATGATTTTCATTACAATTATATTAAACACAAATTCAAAGATGATTCAAAACTACTATATACTGATACAGATAGTTTAATATATCAGTTTTTCAAATATTGATGACATTTACAAACACATCAAAGAAGACATTGATAGATTTGATACGTCCGATTATCCAGAAAACAACGTTTTTGGAATTCCATTGAAAAACAAAAAAGTTATAGGGTTAATGAAAGATGAAAATCAAGGTCGAATCATGACACGCTTTATTGGGTTGCGTTCCAAAATGTATGCTCTGAGAACTTTGCCTGAGTCAGGTAACAACAAGGACTCTCATGTTATTAAAAAAGCGAAAGGAATTCAACAGTCAGCTTTGAAGGAAATAACGTTTGATGATTACCATAAATGTTTATTCCAAAATACTCAAGTAGCTGTAACACAGCAATCCATAATTTCGAAACATCACAATGTATTCACAATTTCCCGACAAAAAATTGCATTGAGCCCATATGGCGATAAAAGAATTGTCAATTATATTTATACAGACACAAAACCATGGGGATATCATGATTACTCTTGATTTCTTCTTCAATTTTGGATTCTGTTTTTGTCCATAAAACTAATCTACAACTACGTTAACTCTTAGCCACAATAAGCTTTGAATGTAAGTATACATATAATATTTTTTTTATTTTTTTATTTTTCTAGAATGTTCTAAACTCAACCAACAAACGATTCCAAAACATTCAAAACACGAAACCCAGCAAACGAATACGACCAACTACGATTTCTAAGAGACACTACGACGACGACGACGGCGACGACACAACAGAAGGGAGTAAGTTCTGTGACAATTGTAAACATTACTTTTGTTTTTGTAGAGAATCAGTAACGAACCATCCAGTAAGGCAAACGACAATATCGATCACCAACAAGTGGATCTGTATTGTCACGAGAAAATTCCCAAGTTGTAAAGAACAGACATCGACAGCGAGTAACAGAGAGACAGAGAGAGACAGAGACAGAGAGAGACAGAGACAGAGAGAGACAGAGACAGAGAGAGAGAGAGACAGACACACACACACACACACAGAGAGAGAGAGAGAGACATATATACTCTAAAAAGGACTCTAAGAAGAAAACCTGCTCATTCTTCGTGGCACACGTCAGCGAGGTGACCAAATGTGGTGTTTGCGGAAAAATTATAAACGAGCGACCAACGGGGGCGGCTACCTTCGACGTCGACTGGAGACCACAGAATGTATTTGTTAGATATTGTCCTGTGTGTTTCCAAGCAAGACCCGGCATCCAAGAAAAAAGAACAGACTGGTTACCTGGCTACTGATTGGAAAAATGAATAAAGACCTTTTTTTGAAAAAATATCATATCCTCTTTCTTTCTTTCTCCTCCTTCAATTTTCTATCATTTAAAGATAGCTTGAAAAATGCATACATTCCTTCTTTGTAATCAGTTTCATTATTGCAGCAGCGCAGTACTATTAGAACGACATGAAAATTGTTAAGCAAAAAACAACCTTAGATATTGATAACAGTGATGTATTCAAGGATACGTCTATCTAAAACAAACATGGTGTGCTGTTTCCTTCAACGTTGCGATGCCTTATAGTTGGACCTTCTAATTGTGGAAAAACAAATCTCATGATCAATTTGATTGAACATGAAAACGGGCTTACATTTGAAAATGTTTATGTGTGTTCAAAGTCTTTGTATCAACCAAAATATAAATATCTGGCAGAATTGTTAACACCTATAAAAGGGATAAAATATTTTCCATTCAATGCGAGTGACAACATTTTACACCCTTCAGATGCCAAACCAAATTCCATATTTATTTTTGATGATGTCGCATGCGATAATCAGGATGTTATCAGAAAATATTTCAGTATGGTACGTCATAACAGTATAGATTCTTTCTACTTGTGTCAAACATATGCAAAAATACCTAAACATCTAGTAAGGGATAATGCAAATATCCTTATACTTTTCAAACAGGATGATTTAAATTTAAAACATATATATAATGATCATGTGGGTTCTGATATGCCATTTGATGATTTGAAACGTATATGCGCAGTATGTTGGGAAAATTCATATGATTTTTTGACCATATTCAAAGACTGTAACATTGACAACGGTCGATATAGGAAGGGTATAGATCATTTTATTTATATGGATAGATCTCGTCCGATACGTTCAGAACAGACTGACAACTGATCAAATCCTGATCATCACCTGATCGCACGCTGTTTACCACCTGATCGTAATCTGATTACCTGATGATAGGATTATGATTATGGATAAACTATTCACTGGAAGTCGTCTCAAAGAGAGACTTATATTGAAGCGTCAAAACGTTCGAGGAAAATTACATCAACTGAAACATGGGGAAATGTTACAAGAAGTCTTGTACAATCCCATCACAAAACATTTAAAAAGTATCGAATCTAAACTCAAAAATTATACTAGTGTCAACACCGTACCTCCTGGTACCTCAGTTTCTTCTCAAGTAGCTGAAGCTGCTATAAGGCCTCAAGCAAAACAAGAAGTATACCTGGACACATCCAATGACAAGGTATTAGCACCTCATGAAGGAGCATTATGGACAACTCCTACAGCTCTGTCTGAATCACGTAAAAGGAAATTAGTATTTAAATCAGCGACACCCAGAAAGAGGACAATTTCTAAAAGTGAGGAACACTCCGATTATGATGTTAATGATGATGATGATGAGGATCCACCAAGTAGTATAAAAAGATCCATCATAGACGGTATAAATTCTGACTATGAAGACAATGATTCTACTGGATCGGGAATGATACTGTCGTTGCTACTGCTGCTTCTGATAAAAACAGATTTGATGATATCGCAGAAAAGTCATTCAATGATTACTTAGAACAATATGATGACCCGTTACCTAGAAGATACATTAGTGAAATGTATGCAGACAAAAATAATCGAGAATTTGATCATAAGTATGGTGTCAGGCTCGATGAAACCATCGAACAATTTATGATTGGTGATTCTAAATTAGACTTTATGGGAGCTGATATATATGTGGAAGGTAAACGGTACAAGGGCAGTCAAGGTTTATACGAATTGTTATTTAGAAAATATCCGAACATGAATTTCTGCAGCTCTGACGATGTCAACACCTACAGGCAAATTGTATATAAAACTAATGCCCACAGGAGGTACTACAGATCAAATACTCAACTGGATGGAAGTAAGCTACAAAAATATAAAAAAATTATAGCACCTCCTTTAAAAATGGGTTATGGAATAATGAACAATAAAAATATGGCCACGACAATGGAATATTCTAGCAATGATAAAGATTATATATACTGGGATGATCCAAATGAACTTGTAAGTCGTCTACGCTTGTTGTGCATCAAGAGCTGCTGGTCACTCGGGTCATGTTAATGAGATCAATTCGATAGTTGAGGAATTAAGGGAAAGTCAATATATTGAATAATGGTTAAAACATTTAAAACAAACATAAAACGTCAAGTCGTTGAAGAACTACACAAACCTGCACGTATAAATTTCCAAAGAAGACGAACCATTTTGAAATCTCTAAACGGCCTTTTCCAGGCAGATCTTGTAGAAATGATACCATACTCGAGTGAAAATAAAGACAACAAATATATACTAGTTGAGATAAATTGCTTTTCTAAATTTCTTTGGGCTCTACCTTTACAAAATAAAACAGGTAAAGCGGTTACAAAAGCTATGGAAACTATACTAAAACAACAAACACCCAAAAATCTACAAACAGACGCTGGACTGGAATTTTTCAATCATGATTTCAAAAACCTAATGAAGACATATAATATAAATCACTATCATACATTCAGCGAAAAGAAGGCAGTCATTGTGGAAAGAGTGAATCGAACTTTAAAAAATATGATGTGGAAAAAATTTAGCCTGCAGGGAAATTATAAATGGATAAGTATTTTACCACAACTGGTAGAATGATACAACAATAAGAAGCATAGAAATATACAAATGAAGCCAGCTGATGTTACAAATAAGAATGAAAAAAAAACTATTATCTACTGTATATAATCGCTTGAAAACGGTAAACTTAAAAACGAAATTCAAAGTGGGTGATTATGTCCGCATTTCTAAAATAAGATGTGTTTTTGATAAGAAATATCAGCCAAATTGGTCGCCTGAAATTTTCACAATACGAAAAGTAACACTAACTAACCCAATAACATATTTGTTGAAAGATGAAAATAATCAAAATATTTTAGGAGGGTTTTATACAGAACAACTGCAAAAGGTAAAACATCCTGATGTTTATCTTGTAGAAAAAATATTGGAAAAAAAAGGAGACAATATCAAGGTCAGATGGTTAGGATTCGATAAGCAACATGACAGCTGGGTACATAAAAAGAATATTGTCTAATAAACAATCTCAATTCATGTCCAGTCTTCTTGTGCAGCGTTTGCATTCGACAGTCCACAAAAATGATCATTATTGACGTTCAAGGGTTTACTTGTGGCTCCAACTTTATTTGCAAAGAAATTGCTATCATTAATACAGCAGCGGGATATTGGCAACAGAAATTAGTTAATCTACCCGTAGAATTTACAATGCTCAACAAGAGCACACAGTCACAGATCAACCGGACTATAGACAATTTACATGGAATTCCTTGGGATTTATCTCCTTCGAAGAGTCATGTCTTCATTATGAACAGTTGGCATCGTTCATCAAAGAACATGTTCAAGATCAACCAATATTTGTCAAGGGACACCCGAAGAAACAGTGGTTGGAAAGATTCATCACTAATCCCATCACCGATCTACATGAAATAGGATGCCCAAATCTTGGCAAGCTGAAGGAAATGTTCCAGTACAAACATTGTTATAAACATTTCTGTGGGTCACATGGTATTCGGCCTTTTTGGCATACTTGACCTCATGGGGGGTGGGTCACGTGGTCTGTCACGTGGTGTTTGGGCCTTTCTGACCTGAGGCAGGTTGGCAGAGTGAGTTAGAACCGATGTTGTTTAACTACTATTCCCGTTTGAATAGTGGCAACAGTATTTTCGCAAGTCGACCTTGAAAAGCAATTAAACGGGATTGTTGTTATTCTCATTCTTATTCTTATTATTACAAAATAGATACGAGCAGAGTACAACACTGCTCAACGGCGGATTTGTGTCTCGGGCGGGGGAGGGGGGGGGGGGATCACATCGGTCAAAAAACTTCATATTCAGGAAGATGCTCTTCTCGTCTTCGGGGGGGGGGGGGGGGGGCACCAGTGCCTCTGACAAAAATTAAAAACTTGATTGACTGGCGGACGGATAGCAGATGACAGCCCTACCCTTGTGCTCTTAGGGTACAGCCTAAAAGTGATTAAACTATTAAATCTAATTTATAAATATATTGTTAAATAACAAAATGAATTCTCCTTTTTTGTCTTGCTATGAATCGATTAATATTAATACTTACCATCTCCTTTCAATCGAGAGCAACAACTTTTTTTGTGGATTTGTCCATCACAGTGGCGGATTCAAGTAATGACAAAATGGACATTGCCGGCCGGGCCCCCCCATGGAAGGGTGATCACAGGGCAAAAATCAGCTCTAGTTCAGCTCGTCTGAATGTAAAATTAATCACAAGAACCCAGAGTGTTGTTATATTCTTTTAATGACCATCTGCGTAATGTTTATGAAACAGCGCATTAGCATTCAGTTTGAATAAGAAAATTTCCCTTTCATTTCTTAAGAAATTTTTTGAAAACTGACTATTTCATTTCTAAAAAAATTACCGAATGACCCTTTTATTTCTCAAGGAGTGGAGGAGTTATTTTTTCATGTGCTTACAGTGATATATTATAACCTTGTATAAAATGTTCAGAAAATATCTTCGTGGCATGAATCAGTCTAATGAAGACTCTAATGCGTCTATTACAGTCTTTTCACGTCTTCAGTGCTTATAAGTTCACGATTGCAAACAATTTTATAGACAGTTTTCCAGAGAGCTGCAGTTTATTAAGATTGTTTTTGACTTTGCCTATCGGTTCAGCTAGTGCTGAACGTGTCGAGCTCTTTGAAAATTATTAAAGGATATCGTCGAGCTTCTTTGGCTGAAGACACACTCAACAACTTCTCTATCCTCTATATCGAAAGATCAGTAGCTGATACACGCAATTTGGATTCTGCGCTGGAAGTTTTTGCTGAACGAAAAGCAAGACGCGGATTCAAATTAGGATAATTCTGTTATTTTGTATTGAACAAAAAATGTTTGATTGTTGTACTTGATTCAGGTTATATAGACATATAGTAAAAAACATAGGTAACAGTGCGTCGCATCTACTATTGTGTATATAATTGTAAGTCCCTGTTAATATGTGACATCCTTATTGCCAGCAAAATCTGTAGTTCGAACTGAACAATCTAGATGGATTTTACGTTATCGAAAAATTTTAGTTCCTCGTGAATATTTTTTTTTTATTGAGAAAACACAAAAGCTGCATCAACCACGCAGGGTTATTAGCGGCTGGACGATAAGGTTACAACGATAGGGTACATAGTTACATACAGTACATAAGACATTAGATTAAATTATAGGTATTGGATTCTTTGAGAAACTGTAGTGTTCGTTCGTAGTACGTGGTGAGGGCTTCCTTTATGGATTCTGGCATGCAAGCACGGTTTCTCGTGCGTCTTGCGTGGCAGTGCACTCTAAGAGTATATGCTTCACGGTAAGTCTGCAGTCTGGGAGTTAGCGTATGACCAATTAGCAAACGGGAGATAATCACTTGGTTGCGTCTTCTTCTGGGTAGATTGAGGTGTTCCGTCACACTTGAAATAGCCTCCCGCAGTTTGATGGTGCTATTGTTCCATTGGCTTTGCCAAATAGTGCAGATGTGTTGTTTTGCCAGGGTCATCAAATCGGTATGTGATGTGTGTATTATTTCTAGATTGGCGTCGGGTTACTGCGACAGCTGCTGCTCGATCGGCTCGTGAATATTGAAACAGTTGAATTAGCTATTTTATTGGCACGTTGAAGCAGCATCAGAATAACTTTTTGCATAAAATTTCTATTAAAAAACCTTTTGCACTATCCATGAGCTTGTTTCGGTTACTTGTGCAGGTCTTTCTAATTTTTTTATTCTCAAGTTCCGTCATTAATTTGCAAATAGCGATAAATGTGGAGAATATCACTTTCGCAAATAGTCCCCGGAATATATCCTGCAGTAATGCACGTTATTTAACGTATTTTAGTGTTGTTCACCAGGTTTGTATTCAATGAAATATTAATCACGGCAAACTTGACAACAACTATCGATCATATTTGTTTTTGTTCTTACTTATAGTTTTATGTAAATCCTATAAATAGCGCGCACTCCAAATTTGACTCGATGCCCTGTACTTATCGGTAGCATCCGTGATAACTTTTAAACTCTGTTATGCACAAGAAGTTTGCTGGTGAATCATCAAGTTGAATTTACTTCCAAAAATCACGATGCGCATTACAAACTGTCCCGTGCCCGTACGCACTTTTAAATGCAAAAACCAGGCTGATGTACGATTGCACTAACATGACATTAAGCATTAAATTTTTATATTAATTTCTGAGTTATCATGCAACTTTCAAAGTTTTCACTGCCGTATTTTATTTGTCAATAATTGCTGTAATTTATGTCATTCGCAAAACAGTTATAGTACTATTGCCGTCTGTCCCCGATCATACCACTGCCCCCCCCCCAGTGCATATTGCCAACCGGGCCCTTTTCCTTGAATCCGCCACTGTAAAAAGTATTTTTTATTAAATTTGCTCACAGCTTGAGCGCGCGCGAAGAAGTTTTTCCTACATCAAGCTGATCGCACAGACAACCAGTCTTGCGCTATCATCTATGAGCTTACAGTTAAATCAAAGTTGATGGATGCAGTGTTGCCAGTGTTTAGTAGAAAATACCAGTACGGCATCCATTTAATACGTTTGCATTACAGATTTATCTAAGAGATTTGGAATTTTAAAAATTAGTGGTCGAACTAAATTCGCCTGGGGGGGGTCATGACCCCCATGACCCCCCCTGGATTCGCGCATGACACTGCTCATGTACAAAAAGAAAACGAAGTCTACCGCCATCTAACGTAAAATACATAAAATAAGAACAAATAGTTAGTTAGTTTATACACTATACCCTATCATAATACACTTTGAAGCTACACCCTATTTCACGTTTTGACGTCTACTGAGGTAAACGGCTAATCAGCTAGTGACATTTTTGTGTTAGTCTGCAACGTTTTCTATAATGAAGGGGGTGTAAATGTAGCAAAAAATTGTTTGGAGCGTTTTGTTTTTTGTATGGAAATGAACTTTTCTAAGTAAACGAGCTTTCAGGAAATAGAAAATGAATCTGTAGATAAAAAACCAAAACCAAATATGGTTCCGTCTACCTGGCATTGACGGTGTCCTTTGGCGATATGGGGAATTTTGAAATATTACTAGATAACCAGCTGTCGTTCTACCGTGACGGATACTCGTGAAACAGGGTATATTGATTGACGTAGCACCAACCACATTTTCTGGGGAACTGTTCCAAGTGTTGAATATGCGATTGGGAAGAAACCACTGACGGACTGTCATTCTGAAATGGCTTCTTTTGCAGTTTAAGGCAGAGTTTACTGCTTCAGGTTGGTGGCAATAAAACAATGGTGTATTATAAAGGTAACTATGAGATCGTCTCGGATTCTTCGGTTAGAGAATATGGTTAAGTGGTATATCTAGAGACGATCTTCATAATTGAGTCTGCAAGTTCCTAAAGAGATTTGAGTTACTGACGTTGTACTGCTTCGACGAGATTTCTGTCGCGGGAAAACACAGTTCCCTACACAGGCCAACAAATTGAAGAATTGGCATCACAAATATTTTGTAACTGAAGGGGAAGTGCTGACGTAAGATCCTTTAAGAGACCTCTTCAGCATCTTAGTGGTATAGTGGCTTTGGTTGTAACGTGGTGTATATCCTCTGACCAGGACAAATCGTTGAATACAACGTCAGTATTGCTTCGATGGTGCGATCAGAGAGCCGCGGATTGGTGTTCTCGAGGTGTAAGACACAACACTTTAGTGGGTTCAAGGGTAGAAGCAAACTGTCTGACCACTAACAAACATTGTCAAGATTTCGCTGAAGCCGAGCAGAGTTTACAATGGTGTTGTACCTCTTCGTGTCATCGACATACGCAGAACATCTGAAGGATATCAGGGCGGGAAGGTCAGTTATATATGAGGGAAAAGCACTGGACTCAAGACTCAGCCTTGAGGAACTCCGCTTGCCACACGATGGAAGACATATTGATTATCACTGACGCGTACTGAAAAAGTTCTCCCGGTGAGGAAAGCCTCGATCGGCTGCAACAAATAACTTCTTATACCAATACGCTCCAGCTTGAAAAGAAGTCTTCGGTGCGGGAGATGATCGAAAGTCTTAGATAAGTCTAGGTAGATTATGCCAATTGGAGTGCTCTTGACCAGAGACTGTGTTCAATCGTTGAGAGAGTGAAAAAGGTTAGTGATTATCAATCGTCCATGGATGAACCCGCACAGAAACCTACAAAACGTCAAAAAAAAATCTATAAAATGTCAACTTGCAGACTAGGTAGTTTTTTAAGGCGCAAGCAGTTATTCCACGTTTGTTCACTAGGATCGTTGTTAACGTCCATCTATGGAGGAATCACTCAATTAAGCTACATGTATTATTGGTTGCATAGTTTTGTGATGCCAAATGGTCCTTGTCTGTAGTTTTTATCTCTGAGATGAAAGTTGGTTGAATAGCAAGATCGCATCTGTATAATTATGTGTATTGGTCTGCATGTGTATAAAATCAGTGATATTTGCTGTGTGAGAAAATCATTACCGAATATGCTGCCAATGAGGTATATCTACTAGCTGTGCCCGACGGGTTATTTATATGTTGCCCTTTCTGAAGACAGGTTATGTTCAAAGTCATAAATTACGATTTTTTACGTTTTTTGTGTTTTCAAAAACTTTTAGGAGAATTACGAGAAATGGTTACCGCGCCCGCGTTGTGTGTAATTACTGTTAGCATTTGTAATTCGACAGTGTACAGTGAATATAATTATTTCTCTGATTTTTGAAATTCAGCAAATTTGCATATGTAATTTCCAGAATGGGTAAGAAAAAGTGTATGCGCAGCTAATTTCTAGCTTTGAATCTCAAGTAAGTGTATTTGAGACAAGAACCCAATGTAATTATCATCAAGACATACAACTTACAGCTTAGACCTCCAGTAATGCCATTTCAGAAGCAGATTTTACACCACATCAGAGCCAAATATTCATAACAAGCATCATGACGTTTAGGCAACACGTACTACTAAGTACTAAGTTAATATCTTGTACAAATACCTACATAATGTCAAAAAATTCAGCATAGTGTCAAAAAAAAATTGCCATAATGTCACTTTTCAAGATACGTGATGCCCGTGCCATGCTGGTTATTAGGTATGGCATCATTTTCGAAAGCGTATATATTATAATAAGATTCGTAATTGACACCGCTAAAAACATTGAAAATAACGTATACTTTGTTTTTAATTGCCTAGCGACAAAAATCGTAGTCACACACTTCTTTTTGTGCTTGCTTCCATCTGCCATCCCACCTTCTGATTCTGAAAGGCAAGCTTCAGTCATGCTAGAAGGGTTTCAATTTTCTTTACTATCTTTTCCATTACCTCTTTCCAATTTGAAAAAGCATTTCTGATAAATAAAGGTCATTAGATTTAGGCAACTGAAACGTGTCAGCTTTGCGCGACTAAAACCAAAAACTTGCTTGTCCAATATACTTTTAATCAAACGCTTAAAGCAGGATTTCTTAAGCTTTTTGCAGGTACGCACCATTTGCAGAATACGAATGGTTCCTCGGGCCCCTCTTAGAGAGTATTTTAAGAAAAAAAAAATAAACCTCATCTTCATTTAAAAAAACACACATTTATCGGTAATTTCATTAAAGTTAATGTGAATGATGTTGCTGTTTGGTCTCAATGAGAACATTAAGTTGTGGAATTGTCTTCGACCAGGCAAGACGCATGTCTTATCATTTTTTATCGACAGCAGAATCAAGATCCTGCCTCAGATGGATATTAGAATGATTAGAGCTCGCTGGATAAGAAAAGTGTAGTCTTCACTCAAAAAACACCAGAACTCATCAAGAACTTTTGCATAAAAATCAGCTTGGAAGATATTTTAGATCATATGTCAATTAAATCATCTTCTCCCATGTTTATTTATCAAGCTATTCTAAGCTGAAGCAAGCTTCAAAAGACATTTATAATGCTTCCAGATATTTTGAGACTTCTTTTCGTATCATTAAAAAAATATGTCAAATATAACTGAGCTTCAGGCAGCAGCGGTGGCGTAGTGGTAGACGCTACGGTCTCCTAATCAGTCGCCGTGCGGTGCGCGGGTTTGCATCGCGTCCCAAGAGAATTTTTCTCTTGGTTATGGATGTTGTGATTGTCCGTAGGTGGTGAAGGTCTCTGACTGTCGAACGCGGAGGTACCACCCGGCGGATCTCGGAGGCGGGGAAAGCATATCTGCATGTTGCATGCACACGTGTTCCCTCTGTAGAGTCCGCGTGGCGTCCCCCCTTTCCCCTGAATCCCCCTATTGCTCCACGGTACCCCATGGGTATTTAGGCTTTAGGCTCTCGTGGTGGTCGGAATATACAAAAAGCTACTGCGGACCCCTAATCAAGATGCTACCCTTAAGGGGACTTTACATTATATGGTACAAAGGTTTACTTGCAAATACCTAGGGATGAGGAGAAACCTGGTGTGTTCATCTATCAGGCCTAGCACGTGACGGAATAGTGTAGGATAGCTCAAATCAGTAGAGCAAAGCTCGTTAACATATCGATAGAAGAGGGTCAGATTACAGACTCCGCCCAAGAAACAATAAGCGAGGGTGAGGAGAGACAATACAACAATGGAAAAATAATATTTTTTGCAAAAATCCGATCTATAAAATACATCGTAGTAATAAATAATAAAATCACACTTGTAGAACACTTCTTGTAAAACTGTGTAAATGTATTTATATGTGCGTTTCACCACTTTATGCTTTTTGCTAGTTTCCGCAAATGCAATGCGGTTCCGAAAATTTTGTCCCAAAAGACGCTGCTGATACCAAAACCTGCAACAAGGAAAAATTTTATCATTTTCTCTAACATTTGGCTGTTACAGATCGAGAACATGCAATTTAGAATATAACTATGTTATCATCTTTTCTGCTGGCGTACCGTGTCCGCTTACTAGGATTAATATGAGTACTCTCAGAAGTTCTAAAATAATACGAGTCGCCAATCTCACGGAAGAATCTTAAGGCCACCTTAATACCTTAATAGGATTGCAAAATAATATAGAACTAAAAACTAAATTGATTTGGATATAATGCTGAAGTTCGAAGTGATAGTACATATACAACATTATTTTAAAGCAATTTATTAAAATTATTATAGGAATTTATGTAATCTGACTACATCAAAAAAAGCTTACCGCTATTGTGGTGAGCAAAGTGATGTTGATTGTGATATCTTTTCAAATGGTAGAAGTAGCTGTTCTCGTCAGGTGCTCCATGATGTAAGTAGAAATGAATCATGTCATAAACGACATAACCTGTAAAAGAAACACATTCTCATCACGATGCTACTCTATACAGGCTGGTTTGATTATAGCCACCTCAAAAGTCATCCATCAAACCTAAGCGATGTGGCAGAGAATTGTCATGGCGCTGTATTGTTGCGCTGTTAAATCAATTATACGCATATTCGGCTATAAGTTGTCCCCACTTCAAGTTTTTCTCCCTGCAGACATTTGTCAGAAAATTTCTGACAAAAGAGCTGCAATTAAGCAAGCGAAGAGGTTTTGTCACCCAGATGACATTCACAGAGCAACTAATCTTGTTCATGAAGTGACAAATGCTCTTCATGAATTCCGTAATGCGTAATGGAGCGACTTTTGGTCGGGGATGCTTAACTCAAGTATTCCTCTCTGGAAAGTTGCAAAGTCGCTCAGAAACGGAAAGTGAGAACAACTCCCGCACATCCACGGTCCTAGGGGCATAGTCTGTAGCACATAGGAAAAGGTCGAGGTTTTCGCTCATGCAATGGAAAGTCAGTTCTCTCCCAACTATGACCTTGATAATGACCTCGACGAGGAACAACATATTGTAAGATCCCTCAGGAGATATTTTAGGACCAACGGCGTCAGTGGCAGTAGTGCCTCCCTTAGTGATTTTTCCTCAGAGGAACTTTCAGAAGATTCCTCAACTGAAGAGCTGCATGGCACATCAGCGAAATCTCCTGAGACTCCGCATTGCACACCAGCTGAGCTCCAAGGTCATATTAAAGACCTGCGTAAAGCACCTGGAGAGGATCGAATCACTAATAAGGCGCTGAAGCTACTTTCGCGTAAGTCTTTAACTTACCTCGTGGCAATAATCAATGCCATGATAAGGACCCAGCACTTCCCAACGGCGTGGAAGATCGCTGATGTCATAATGATTCCAAAGAATGTGGGTTCGATATTCCCCCAGGATTACCGCCTCATTAGTCTACTGTCAGCTCCTTCTAAGCTCGCTGAAATGGTTATTCTACGTCACCTTGAAAATCTCTCGGCAGACCACAATGTGATTCCTGTCGTGCAATTTGGCTTTCGGTCTGAGCATAGTACGGAGCTACAGGCCATAAGGCTTGTTGATCGAGTAACCAGGGGGTTCACCCGTAACGAAAGTACTGGTATCTTGCGTCTGGATGTCTCAAAGGCATTTGACAAGATGTGGCACAAGGGCCTTCTCTACAAATTGATCCATAAGGGCTTCCCCTTCTGGCTCCTAAAACTTTTGAAATCCTTCCTCGAGGGTAGGAAATTAGAAAGGTTCTGTTGACCACATGGCCCATCAAAGTCGGTGTCCCTCAGGGTTCGGTTCTTGGACCAGTCATTTATTCACTTTTTATTCATGACGTCCCTTGCCCCAGCAACTGTGAAATCTCTATGCTGATGATACTGCAGTGGTGGCCCAGTCGTGCTCTGGGGATCTAGTTTACGACGGGCTGCAAAGTGTAGTGGACGAGGCATTCGAATGGCTGATGAAAATTAATCATTCGAAAACGCAGGTAATCTATTGTACTAAAACACGTAGCGGCGCCCCGTCTGAGGTTTCAGTGACTGGAGCTCGGAAAGCTCTGCTAAGTATCTCGGCGTCACTCTTGACAAGGGGATGACCTGGCAGAAGCACACTGAAGCGTTAAAAACTAAATTCCAAACCTCGTTTCGGCAACTCTACCCTATGCTATGTAGAACATCAAAATTAAGCTTGATCAACAAAGTTCGGCTATACAGCGATCACTTACGCAAGTGCGGCTTGGTGTTTTCTCGCCAAAACGCATTTGCGTAGCCTGCAGGTTTTGCAGAACAGAATCTTGCGTACAATCACTAACGCCCCATGGTATGTTTCCAACGAGACCCTTCACAGAGACATTGACATCCCTTACCAATTTTTCTTAGAGGGACAGGCGGCTTCTACCCGCACGAGAATGAGAAATAACAGGTCTGTGATGCCCTTAGATGTTCTGGGCCGCACGCGCGCTACACTGAAGGAATCAGCGAGTCCTCCCTGGCCGAGTAGCCTGGGTAACCCGCTGAACCTCTTTCGTGCTAGGGATTGGGTCTTGCAATTATTCCCCATGAACGAAGAATTCCCAGTAAGCGCGAGTCATAAGCTCCCTGCCCTTTGTACACACCTGTCGCTACTACCAATTGAATGAGTTAGTGAGGTCTTCGAACTGGTACGCGGTGGTGTTTCCGCGTCGGAAAGATGACCAAACTTGATCATTTAGAGGAAGTAAAAGTCGTAACAAGCGCAGCTACGTTATAGTCAAGCGGAATCGAGCAAGTTCGTAAGCACACAAGGCCGCGACTCGCACTGTCAACAAAATTAAATCGTGCGACTTTAGGTCCAACCAAAATTATAATTTTTCTTCACCAAGCAATCCCAAAATTAATTTCAGGATCAATTTAAAATTGCCGAATAATAATTAGCAATGCCAAGGCATCCCTCAAATTGACGCATTTCGTTTTCTTTGCTCTAACTCCTTTCTTCCTTCCTTTCTTCTTCCCTTCTTTCTCCTTGACTTTGTTTGGTATCTGGGCAACCAGACCTGACAGACCTACTGACTTACAAGCCTTCCACCAAGAGCAAAGGTCCTACGGACCGCTTTGACAGACAATGACGAATAGACTCAAGTTTTTTCATAGGACTATAAGGTCTATCATGAAATTCTCTGTTTTCAATATGCATTTCAAAATATATGTTTTCTTTTTTGATGCAATCTCAAATCAGTTTAAGATATCAAAGAGATTCGTGCTCAATATTTTGTTTGTTGGCCCTATAATGGCAGAAATGCATTCAGTGTGAGAAATCTGAACATTAAAGGACAAAACTTTCAAGAACCATAATTAATGCTATTTTTTTGTGAACACTAATCTTTCCGAAATTTTGGTTACAGTTGCAAAATGTGGAATTACGTTAATAACTTTTTCCTACCAGTGTTGCTAGTTGTCATGATGATCAACTTTAATCAAATCCAAGCGAATAACCAACATTTCTGTGTTATGTGCCGCGGTTATAATATGGTTCAAGATGACACACGGGTTGATGACGTCAGTTACACGAATCGCTTGAACGCGTTGGTTTTAACCGCGGTTTTGTTGCAAGTTGTTTATTTTAGAAAAGCGCGTATATAATCTCTGATTATTTTTATTATCACTTAATAATCGGTGCTTTTTCGTCTAGAACTGTATATGGAAAGTTTAAATAAGAAACCTTTCATAATATTCATGGGAAAAATGTTTTTTTCAGTTTTTTTTTAATGATCTAACCATGGCTTTGTAGCTATGATAACTTTCAATTCTCTAAATTTTTCCGCATGTCAAAGAAAACATTTATTGATTCAGCAGAAATGATGAAAAAAGAAATTAGCAAAACCGTATACAGGTGGATATCATCTAGTGAGTTTATATGGCCATATTTTAATATTCTTGTGGTATATGGCTACACAGGATACTTTGTTAAGCATAGGAACTACATTTAAAGTATCCCCAACAACCGTAATGAGTATAACTAATAAGGTGCTCCACTTTATGGTAAAACTGAAGTCAGCCTGTATCGTTTTTCTCAAAAATGAAGCTGAAGTACAATAACAATATCCAATACCCGGCAAAATTCTAACTTGTCACATTTCAAATAATAACCAGAAATATAAAACTACTCTTGAGTTGGGTAAATACCACAATTTTGCGGTGATAACTATGACATATAACAGCTGATTCGTGACGTCACGGATCTTATAACCAAACTAATAACTACACTCGCTTGAACGGATTGGTAAATACCAACCCAAAATGGTAAATACCATTTCCATTTGGTTATCCGCTTGAATTTGATTTTTGCCATCTCAGATATTTATATTTATCCGTATTTCAGCTGTAGAATTTGTATTTTCGTAGTCTCATTTCTTTTTGTCCATGTTGGTAACTATGTGAAACTTATAGGTATGTGGACAGATTTTGGTAACTGTAACTATACTCAGCCGTTTTAGCTTTTTAGTCTATATTCACCTTTTGTTATTCAAAGACGTTATAAATCCTTGTAGTATTTTTACTTCTTTGTTTCAGTGAGAGTCTGCACATATAGGGAAAATATTATTTTCACTCCAGCCAGCATCATTGTTTTATAGGCGGATAGGCGTATTTAGTATAATGTACGGAAATCCTCAAGTTTGACAGCCTGGCAATACGCCATTTTCAGAGACAGTCGGCCACAAAGCCCCCGCCCGCAAAATCTTCAAAATTAGTCATTTTCGATCAGCTTTGGGTTTAACTGGAACTAGAATATATACATACTTTTTGGACATACACTTCAAGGCTGGGCGATAGCTGTTAGGGAACAGGGAACAAAAACTCTACTATTCTAGTATTATAAAAGATGTGTGGAATCACATTCCTAGGAATTTATGTCCATACTTTTCAAATGAGAATTGAATGGGAATTATCGAGGAAATCTACTAGACATTTTTTGGGGCTGTTATTTTTTCTAGAAGGTGTTCCTTGTTAAACCCCCCAGAGGAATATTCAAGCACTTCCGGGCAATTGGAGAAAAAATCGTACATCATTATGGCTTACAGAAAATCAAAATACCAGAACTTTTCCAAAATTGTCTATCTCACGCTGAAATATGTTACATTCGAATAATGATTGTACCTGATTTCGAGCTCTGACAATTTACTGGACAATAATGGTGAGACGCATTTTTAGGCCCGTATCGTCAGTCGACCCTACAATTGTAGGGCGCGTTTATGGCCTCCTTGATTATCATACTCCTTTCTCCTTCAAAAATTTCTAGATTACACTTGTCCCGTGTCAGCGTCAGCGTTCTCCTATTGTAAAGATATGTTTTCTTTTTAAATTGTAGGAAATTTCAGGCTGATAAAACATGATATAACTCAAAAGCATGCACAATTTGATGCAAATAGATGTTTGTGCCATAACCTCAAAATAGAGTTCTGACACGGAGAAGCAGAAAACAATGACAATCAAGGAGGCCATAAAGGCACCCTACAATTGTAGGGACGACCATCGATACGGGCCTTAGACTTCAGGTTGCTGTCATATGAGAAAACCTAGCATTTGCTTTATCGTGAATGAATACTTGTTAATTTGAACTCCGTATCATTTAAAATCATTATGGCAATGCACGCAGCAGTTGGTATTGTGGTGGAACATTTGTTGAGCGATTCGAGTGATGATTCGGATGAAGAAGTTATCCAGTGGAGAGAAAGAGCAAATTTTCAGATATGCATAATTCAAAATAAAATCACTTGCTTTCAGAAGCTCTGTTTATTTCGCATTGTTTTTTAAATTTCAAGCCACTCCTACGCTGTAGCATAACTTCAATCTTTTTTTCTTCCATTTTTTCACTCGAAACTGTAGATGTCAAAAAAGGATGAAATGTAGAGGTTAGAATATGGATCAACCGAGCCCGAACGTCAGTGGCTGCTGTTGGCACCGGTGGCATATCCACCATCAATATAAAGACAAGTTTGATGTACAACCGGTCGTTCCAGCAGAAATTAAAGGACGCAAACTTGGCTAACCGGTTGTACCGGTAGTTCAACCGGTGAATTAAAGAATGTACCTATTGATATACTCAGTTAAGTATGGATGATGGGGACAAATTATCTATGCAAATTGATGATGACTTACCTAATAATCCACCTGCAATTACCAGCAGATGTGTAGAGTCACAGAAAAACAATGACGTCAGCTTGTAGATGGTGAACGTGATTATGGCAGCTGGAAATGGTGGAAATACTAATCTTCTTGAATCGAACGGTACCTGCGAAAATCACATTTTTGAATTTGATATATCATACCAGTTTGGTAATTCGTCATATTGCTTCCAGGTAATGACAGAGGACCCACAATGAAACATATTTCATTATACTCGTACGTATAGACGAAAATCAATTGCGTTCGAGATTGTTCAATTCCTGTGTTACATACCTTTCGGAAACCTGATTTTAACGGGCAAGTTTTTCCAGCAATTTACTATGAAATACAATCAATGTAGGTACTAGCAATTTTCAGAGGTAGACACAATTTTGTTATACGTAGAACTGAAAAGAAACATTATTTTACTCATTGGAAATGCTGCTGTTTTATTATTTGTTGCATGTTTAGTACCATTCATGATTATTATAAATTATGAAAATCAATTGAACTGTCACGCATCTCTCATAGAGTTTTTTATTTTTTGACTCAAATGTCTAATTTCGGGTGACTGTTAAAAAATTGCAAATATTGATAAACCCCCAAAACTATTGTTTTTTGCCCATACATACACCTATGTGAGAGTGCAATTTATTATCAATTTATCATTATTTTTTGGAAGCAATACGGAGAATCACCCTGTACAGGATATAATTTATTTAACAAACAAATAATTTTCTAAACGTGTTTGTGGCGCCTTAACACTATCAGTAATGTTGCTAGGTAATATCAAGTCACTGAATCCAAAAAAAGTAAACCCTTATCAATTTAGTATAATCTGTACTCAAATAGTGCTTGATCTCACTGATAATAATAAACTACTATTATTACCATCAAAAATTCAGTACTTACTTTATGATGAAGTCCATGTATGGCAAAATGAAAGTATATCATTAATTTCGACTTCCCAGACGGTTCCATATGGAAAACCCATCTGTGTAGGGAATATTCTATCAACGTCCAAAGAACGATTCCTTCTGATATACTTAGTACTACTGGTATACAAGGTGAAACGTCTGAAAAAAAGATAATAGATATATTAAGATCACACGTCTCCTTTTTTCGCTTTGTTTCAACTACCTGTTTGAAGCAGTATTCTAAATACTTCAATGTTTTTAATTGTTTTAACAACATATGCATTTTTTGTCCTTTTATTGTGCATTTTGTCTTCTATCGTGACTTGTTAAATAAGTTCAGCTTTGAAGTTGTATGTGAATATTCCACTTACGGAGGAATAAATGGATGATTACTTTGATTCTTATTGCTTTTTCTCTTTGATTGATCATTGATTTTCTTGAAACCTCAATTTGCAGCAAATTAAGTTTTCAAGAAGAGCAGAGAGAAAAGTGATAAGAATAAAAGTAATGACCTGTTTCATTCTTCCATAAAAGAGGAATATTTACATACTACTTCAAAGCTGTACTAATATTTGTTAAGAAGCTGCAATTAAAGAAAAAATGCACAATAAAATGCACTTAAAATGCACTTTTTGACAAAAAAATGAAAGCCTTGATTTTCAGTCATCTCTATACACACAATGTAATAATCAGATGGAAAGGATTTATAATACTGCTGCAAATAGGTAGGGGAAAAATGGACGTGCGACCTTAATATGTTGTACGTAAGTTATTATTAGCGAGAAAACTATACGCGAGGCCTTGATGTAGTCACATGCGAAGGACTCCGCAGAAACTTGATGCAAAATGGCTCCCAGCTAACTTATTTAAAAATCTAGTATGTTGTAAATCTTGAGATGTAGAACAAAATAATCCACGAGTAGTTTCAGAGATACAGGGCCTCCAAGTAGTACCCTATAACTACGTACTGTGGATTCGGTACACGATATGTAATAGTAGTATGATATTTGTTCTCGAACCTACAATACGCCGTCTGTCTGGACTATCCAACTTGGAGGCACTGTAACTCATGGAAAAACTTGAGTCCATGCACGATTTTGTTCTGCCTGCTGACATCTACAACTTACGAAATGCTTAAAAATATTGTGGAGCTATTCCTCATACGGTTTCTGCTCGTGTAACTCAAACTTCTTAGTAAATCTCGACAGAATGATAGCTGTATGCGAAGCTGTCAGACAATTATGCATTACCAAAGTATAGATAGCAATATTAAATGGCGGCGAAAATGGAGAACCAACGATTTCTGTCATTGGTGTGGTCTAAGAAAAAATGACTTAAAACTTCGTATACGCTCATTTGAAGTGTATGTCGTCTAAGCTATCAAGGTTTGGACAACAATCTTAAAATGTAATATATTATTGAAAATTAAAAACAATTTTGAGCTGAAATAACATGTTATTCCCCTCGAACAACAAACATCAAGATAGATCAAAACAGAACTGTGTGCCTTGGAATTATCGATTTGGAAGTAAATCAGTAACACACACGCACTATCTGCTATGTGATTACATACAAAAAATCCTATCGAAATCGATAAGCCTTTGCATAATGAATAAGGAATACCACGGTGGATTAGTAGCTGATTAGATTATTGTGGCGAAATGAATATTTGCATTCAATATGCAATAAAACATGCTAGTTTATTGCAAATTTCCTAAATATAAAATAATATTTTCGTAAAGTCTGCAATGATATTAATAATGATACATACAGGATGCCCTAAAAGTCATGGAGCAAAAGAAAGGGTCATTTGCAATCAGAAAAATCATATAGGTCCATATCCGATTGTGCACGGTTTTTGAGTTATCGCCATTCTTTCGAATTTGCGGAAAATCGCTACTTTTAAGACTGTACTATTTTTCCAGAACTTGTCTTTTGACGTTTCTCAATCAGACTGACAAGATATCTTCCCGCACGGGTATCACGTAACTTGAAAAGTGACATTATGCCGATTTTTTTGACATTATCCTGGTATTTTTTGACATTATGTAGGTTTTTCTACAAGATATTAAGTTAGCACTCAGTTGTACGTGTTGCCTAAAAGTCATGAGGCTTGTTATCAATCTTTGGATCTGATGTGATGTAAAATCTGCTTCTGAGATGGCATTACTGGAGGTCTAAGCTGTAAGTTGTATGTGCTAATTAATGATAATTACATTGGGTTCTTGTTTCAAATACACTTAATTGAGATTCAAAGCTAGTTGCGCATTCACTTGTTCTCATCCATTCTATACATTACATATACAAACTTTGCTAAATTTCAAAAATGAGAGAGATAAGAAATAATTATATTCACTGTACACTGTCGAATTACAAGACATATACATGCTAACAGTAATTACACACAATGCGGGCGCTGTGATGATTTTCCGCAATTCTTCTCAGTTTTTCGTAATTTATAACTCTGAACATAACCTCTCTTCAGAAAGCACAACAAAAAAATAACCCGTCGGGCACGGCCAATAGATATACTTCATTGGCAGCGTATTCAGTAATGATCTTCTCACACAGCAAATATCACAGATTTTATACACATTCAGACCAATACTCATACATCACCCAGATGCGCTCTTGCTATTCAATCAACTTTCTTCTCAGAGATAAAACCTACAGAAAAGAACCGTTTGGTCTCACAAAACATATGCAACCAATAATGCGTTTAGTTTAGTTGAGTGATTCTTCCTTAGATGGACGTTCACAATGATCCTTGTGAGCAAACGTATAATGACTGTTTGCGCCCTAAAAACTACCTAGTTTGCAAGATGACATCTTATAGGTTTTTTTGACGTTTTATGAGCGAAAGTTTAGTCCAGTTAATGTAGGTACAGAAATCGGCTGCAGGTACCTGCAATTTTGTCTGATGTCACAAATATTACAAGCATATATATCGAGGTCTGTACAAAAAATTAGTAGGCGGATAAAGTGTCCATAGTTATGCAAAACTTCTTGACACTATGACCTTTCAAAATACATATTAGTTAATCAAAAATCCTAAATTTTTTCTGCGCAAAGTGGGTAAAATTCTGCAGGTACCTACCCTAAATCCGGAAATTCCATTTTTTAAAACTTAACCCTTTAACTGCCATTTTGGATCTTCTTCCTTTCAAATAGGATAATCAAACACTTATGCGACAATAAATATTCAAACCTGAACAAATTCTAGGTCTAATCATTCCAAGGGATGGCGTCCTTGACATTATTTTGGGTGTTGGAAGTGATACTGAAAAGGTGCAGCATTATCTAAGCCAGTAAGCCCAATTACCCGCCTTATGTAATTCAAATAGAAGATAATAGAACTTGAATATGATTATTAGATGCCAAGCATGTGATGTTGACGTTTTATTCCCTCTATATCATAAGGGCCATTCTTTTTTTTATAAAATATGTTGCAGCTCTGGAAAGAGCCCTTTATTGTGTCTTCATTCTGCTCTAATACAAGCGCTGCATCACGTGTGGATTACTGCGGAGGCTGTTGCTCCCAGTAGCAATCCGTTTTCTTGAAACTTGTACGGCTGGAGTTTCAGCATAAAACACTACTTCCTTCATACAACCCGTTACAAAGAAATCAAGTGTTGAGATCTGGTGAACGGGGCGGTCAGGTTATCGTTCCTCCACGCCCTATCCACCGACTTGAATATGTGTGATTTGTAAAACTCTTCTGGCTTGCATTGTATGGAGGGGCACATCGCTTTTGTCGATGAATTGTTTTGTAGACACTTTTAATAAGTCTCTCCACACTGGCACCTTAATAAGGCCATTCGGCCATTTACTATCCCAGCCCATAAGTTAACTCCGAATCTGGGCTCTCTCGAGAGCCCAGTGATGTAAGTTAGGGATATTATAAATTCCTGTTCTTTGAAGATAAGCTTCGTCCGTCCATAATTTTTTTTTGAAGAACTGCGAGTCATCTCTGTATTTTTGGGATATCCTTCTGCAAAACAGGACTCTCTTTGGGAAGTCTTCTGGAAGAAGCGCCTGTAAACGTTGAATGTGAAACTACAACAGCATTCCGTGAGACATGATGCACGTTGCTAGAAGGTTCATTTTCAGTTAACTGTAATACCACATCTTCAGCAGCTACACTGATCCTCCACCTTCCAGTTCTTACTGGCCTCCCAGGCATTTCTCGTGCTACACGACATGTACGATGGTCTGGAAAATTTTCTCTATGGGGATATCGATTTCGATACTCTTCGGCAGCACATCGAGCATTTCCATTGCACAATTGTCTACCTGTTTTCATTACCTATTGGTCAGGTAATATCGCGGGATTTCCATAACCCTTCTATTACACACAATCATGTCAGAGTCGCCCTCCAGTACATAAGCAAGACCTGGTATTCCTTTGAGTTTGAAGGTTTGTTGTCCCTCAGCTGTATTCCTTGCATATTCAGAAGGTAGAAGATCAACAGGTAAAAGGTTAAGTTAAGAAGAATGAGAATTTTCCGAATTATGGTATCTGCAGCATTTTGTCTACTTTGCGCTGAAACTATTTGTGATATTTGATGATCTAGGTATTTGGAAGGTCATAGTATGGAGAAGTTTTCCATCATTATGGACAAATTTAGCCTATTGCTGTACCTACATTAACTGGATAAAAATTTCGCTCATAGCCTTTTTCCAGTAACACATAATTTGTGAACATATCTTGTATAGAAAAATAAGAAAATGGACTAGAGTAGCGAAACTCATCGTACGCCACTGCTATTACGCGGAGGCCTTCGAAAATGCGGCGTTTCTTTGTGAAATGTCGGTAAACGTCGCTGTAATCAAAAGGTACAGCGTTAAAGCAGCGGCGCACGATGACTTCTGCTGTTGTCATCAATTCTGGTATTTGACTATAGATCTGACTGACAAATAACCAACAAAAACTTCAGGCAGCAGCGGTGGCCGCAGTAGTAGACTCTTCGGTCTCCTGATCAGTCGCCGTGCGCTGTGCGGGTTCGAGTCCCATCCCAGGAGAAATTTTTCTCTTGGATATGGATGTTGTGATTGTCCGTAGGTGGTAGACGGTCTCTGAATGTCGAACGCGGAGGTACCACCCGGCGGATCTCGTAGGCGGAGCATGTTGCATGCAGACGTGTTCCCTCGCCAGAGTCCGTGTGGCGTTCCCCCTTTCCCATGTATCCCCCTATAGCCCCACGGTACCCAATAGGTGCTTAGGCCTGAGGCCTTCGTAGTAGTTGAAGTATAAAAAAAAAGAAAAAAATTGTACACAAATTCTTAAAAATGGCGATAACTCAAAAACCGTGCACAACTGGATAAGGTCATATATGGTTTTTCTGATTGCAAATGATCCTCCTATCACCCCTTCTTGTTTGCTTCATACCTTTTGGGACATCTTGTACATTCATTGATATTTCACTGATACTGTGCAGTTACAATGTTCTGGATATTAACTCTAGCAACCAAAATGGAGAATGATAAGACCAGGATGACAGGAGGACGTGTAATAAGTAATAGACACTTGACGTGGTTCTATTACTTTTCCTTGGCAGATAAGTCGCTTTTTGAGTCATTCTCTTGAAAAATTCAGCAGTTTCCCAGTCGTCTATGAGTCTCATCTCTAAAGACCGAGAAAATTTTGAGATGAAACATCTACATTGAGTAAAATGGAAACAATTGTTATTTTGCAGTAAGTACTAAAAGTGCAGTTTTACTGAAACTACATGTTATCAAGAGCGATATCTTTTGACTGGAGCACAGACGTTTGTATTGTTACACGACAGCGTTTGCCACCATCATTAGAAACACGGTCCAGTTGCTTTTCCAGATCATAATTACCCTCGAAATGAAAATGACTCCCAATTTTGGTGGCAAATATGATCATGGACACCCGCGTTCCCCCCCCTAGGAATACGGGTAATCTCTAAAATTTGCATAGTTGGCATGGTTTTGTGTACAATAGTTGAGCTTTTCAAGATTTACCCTCCTCCCCTGAGAATATTGCTATCCGCAGACCTTCAAATATTTTTGAAGGCTGATACATTTTCACACTTTTCTGCTATTCATCATTGTCCGTCAGAGCGGTCCGTAGGACCTTTGCTCTTGGGTAAAGTATTGTAGGAGAGTAGATCCGTCAGATCTGGTTGCCGAAGTGCCACACAAAGTCAGGGAGAAAGAAGCGGAGAAGAAAGAAAGGAAGGGAGAGAGAAGGACTAACAGGAGGAAGTTCATCTGTTGAAGTGGTGCCCTGACATTGCTAACTAGAGTTTGGAACTTCACAGTGAGATCTTGTATGCTTGTGAACTTGCTCGACTGTGAAGTCTGCTGACTCACGCAACAGAGGGTTGCTGTGCAACTCCGCTTGAACATTTCACACCATACATAAAGCTTTGTCTTGCCGATTAATTGCTTAAGAATCCAATTTATCAACTGTTCTATTCTCTATTATCCATATTTGCCCAAGCTCAATTGATTTGCTATGTCAATATTTATTCTGCGAAAATACCCAAATTCTTGCTTCTAAGAGTCTTATAGATATGCTCTTGATTTTCAACTACCCAATGTAGTATTGTGCATTCTTGTCGCCATGACTTGATGAATGACAACATATGCCCATGTTTGTAGTGTACATGTAACTATATTTACTTTATATGATATCGTTACTTTCATATATTAGATATTAGGAACGCAACTTCCCAGTTTGATTTATGTAATGCATTTGAATTTTTTATATTCGTAATCAAGATAATGGTGTTATGTGATCATTTTCCTACTATTTACCTTAACTTCAATTTACTGTCACGATATGGAACAAGACGAATAAAAATAGATCCAGGCTTGCACTATTAGCCAAAGATTGATATATTATATTGAAATAAGCATTATCCCCACCATTATACTAAGAAAAATACGTGTGCTCTCCCATGAAACCAGTAGATTCGAGAGGAAACATCATAATATGCAGAGGCTTAACCTCCGTTATTGGTTTTTCAGTGGATGGCAGCATAAGTAGAAACTAGAGTTGTGACAATGTTGAACGGAAGATTGATTGTTCCTTTTTAATATCAACCAATTTGTCAAAAATCGATTTTTAAAGCAAATATACTAAGTGACATATAAATCCGAACACCCAGTTTAAATGGTTTTATTTTAATAAAATTTTGTATAAGTACTTAATGAAGCATAATAAGTAAATGATAAAAATTTCAAAATGATTGCACTGCTTTAAAGCCCTTTGACCTTTAATAATGTGTGGATGCACCCTGATATGCTACGCATTCTCCAATGCGCCTAGGCATGCTTCTGATCAGGTGGTCAATGTCCTCCTGTGGTATCTCATTCCAGGCAACCACCAACTCCTCTCGAAGTGCTTCTAGAGTCTGAGGAGGACGTTGCAAATTGAGCAATCTCCTACCCATCATATCCCACACGTGCTCAATTGGGGATAAGTCGGGAGATCTTGGTGGCCATGGTAACAATGTGACATCATTATGTTGAAAGAAGTCTATTGTGACTCTTGCAACATGTGGTCGGGCATTATCTTGTTGGAAAGTTGGATCTGCCAGGGTGTCAAGATAGGGTAAAAGATGCGGTTCTAGAACTTCGTGGATATAACGCTGCGCGTTCATGTTACCTCTGATGAAGATTAAAGGTGACCTGGAACCATAAGCTATAGCACCCCAAACCATAACTCCAACAGTGTGATGAACATGTCTTTCAACAAAAAACTGTGGATTCCTCCTTTCACCACGTCGCCTTCTAACCCTGGCACGACCATCGGGCATGCCTAAACAAAATCGAGACTGGTCACTAAAGACAATACTGTTCCATTCCTGATCCCAGAGTGACCGTTGTCTGCACCACTCAAGGCGATTACGTCGGTGTTCTCGAGTTAAAGGGAGGACCCAGTGTGGCCGGTATGAAAACAAGCCAAAACTTCTCATTCGTCGGTAAACACTTCGCATGCCAATAGGTCTTCCGTGTTCTGCAAACCATTCATTTGCAATGGACCTGGTAGTGGAGAAACGGTCCCTTAAGGCCAATAATCTTAGGCGGCGATCTTCACGGTGTATTGTTCTACGGCGGCGTCCAGTGCCCCTTGCTCTTTGCGTACGGCCTTCTCGAAGCCATGCCTGACAACACCTAACCACAGTGTCTACACTTCTTTGCACTCTAACTGCAATTGCCCGAAAAGAAAGTCCAGCTTCCCGAAGTCCCACTATACGGCCCCTATCAAACTCACTAAGTTGACAAAATCGTACAGGTCTCCGTACTCTAGGCATCGTAACCGATCGTAAAGGATGTCAAGAACCAAAATCCGCCAACGTTGATTCTTTACTGCGGCTGAAATATTCATTTTTAGAGCGTTAGTGAATTAAAAAAAAGCAGTATAAAAACCGGAATGTCCAACTTATAAGGCTGAAAATTTTTTCACTTGTTATTTACAGTAAGATAAATACATTCACCAACTTTTATTGAAATAAAACCATTTAAACTGGGTGTTCGGATTTATATGTCACTTAGTAGTTCGTTTTTTTTGGAATTCTCGATTCGCGCAGGAGGGAGGCTTACATTTTAGCATAGGTATTGACACGTATTGAGCCCCCAAGGGCCTTGAATATGTCAGCGATTACCACATGTTTTTAATTGTTTCGAGCAGATGGCGTGGTCCCTTATCTACTAGGTCATGCTAGAGAAGTGTCAGTTTACTACGAACTTTTGTTTGTGTCAGTGATGGGCGTTTATGTGTATAATTTATTATACAATATATACAATGTATACAATGTATACAATGTATACAATGTATACAATGTATACAATGTATACAATGTATACAATGTATACAATGTATACAATGTATACAATGTATACAATATATACAGGGAGGCCCATCCATGTGTGGACTGAATATTCCTCATAAACAAATACATTTTGGAAAAACCTTTTTAGGGCATGTTATACACGACATTTGAGGGCACACTTCTGAAATATTGGCAATTATACAGGGTGTCGTTTTTGAAAGCAAATATGTTCGGTTTTTTTTGGAATTCTCGATTCGCGCAGGAGGGAGGCTTACATTTCAGCATAGGTATTGACACGTATTGAGCCCTCAAGGCCCTTGAATATGTCAGCGATTACCACATGTTTTTAATTGTTTCGGGCAGATGGCGTGGTCCCTTATCTACTAGGTCATGCTAGAGAAGTGTCGATTTACTTCGAACTTTTGTATCTGTCAGTGATGGGCGTTTATGTGTATAATTTATTATACAATATATACAATGTATACAATGTATACAATGTATACGAAGTATACCATGTATACAATGTATACAATGTATACAATGTATACAATGTACACAATATATACAGGGTGGCCCATCCATGCGTGGACGGAATATTCCTCATAAACAAATACATTTTGGAAAAATCTATTTATGGCATGTTATACACGACATTTGAGGGCACATTTATAGAATATTGGAAATTATACAGGGTGTCCCAATTTTGACCTACATATTAAAGTTGTGTTTTTTTAAATGGAATGCCTCAAATTTTATTGCATATTTGGATAAACCAATTCAAAAGAGGAAAATTGGTATAACATACTATGAGGTTTTTGCAATTAGCTACTGAGATGTAAGGTGTTTTGTCCACTTCGGCAACTCCTCAATCCGCCATTTTGAAATTTGGAGTGCTAAATTTTGTTTTGTACTTCGAATTTTCATTTTTGCTCATACAGGGTGGTCAAAAGCGCGAATTGTACTTTTTCTCAAAAATTTCAAATGCATCACCCTGCATATTTCTGCAAGCTTGGATGCAACTTCTTATAAGCTTTTTTTGGTTTTGGATTTGATTCAGATAAAATCACTAGATTTTGAGTTATTGAGCTTTTAATAGAACCACACACCAAAATTAAGGAAAAAAAATCATCATCCATAGAAACAAAAGACAAACAGTGGGCTAGTTCCATATTGCTACTAAGGCCCGTATCGTCAGTCGTCCCTACAATTGTAGGGCGCCTTTATGGCCTCCTTGATTGTCATAGTTGTCTACTTCTCCGTGTCAGCGCTCTATTTTGAGGTTATGTCACAAACATCTATTTGCATCAAATTGTGCTTGCTTTTGAGTTATATCATGTTTTATCAGCCTGAAATTTCCTACAATTTAAATAGAAAACATATCTTCACAATAGGAGAGCGCTGACGCTGACACGGGACAAGTGTAATCTAGAAATTTTTGAAGGAGTGAAAGGAGTGTCACGTCTTTGGATAAATGACCGCTGCACATCCCTCAGCATGTGTTCCCTTATGTTTAGAAAAGCATCCTTGATCCTTTCCTTCATATTTTCCGGAGAGATGGTGGATATCTATAAGCCTCTTGCTTAACGTAGCCCCATAGAAAGAAGTCCATCGGTGTCATATCTGGTGATCTAAGAGGCCAAGATATAGGTCCATCACGACCGATCCAACGATTGTTACTCCAGGTGTCCAAATAGTTACGCCCATGATAATGATAATGCGCAGGTGCGCCGTCATTTTGGAAGTACGTATGCATCCGAGTTTGCAGGTTGACATCCTACAAAAGCAAAGGCAAATGCTCGATCAAAAAATTCAAGTCAACTCCTCCCCAAACATTCAAGCTCTATTTAATTTGGAAATCTATTTGCCTAACCCAGTAAGGGTTTTCCGTCGCATACTGGTGCATGTTATGCCTGTTGTTAAAAAAGTTGCCTCATCGCTAAAAAGAACCTTATCCAGGAAAGTAGTGTCTTCACTCACTTTATTTATTCTACTAAACTCCATTCGAGCTGCGAAGGAGGACGAAGGTCATGATATTGATGCAAGCATGCTTGTGAATAATCCTTTGGATAGAAGTTCTGCATATATCAATGTCTGCTCCAATTTGCCGTGCACTTAAATGGGGATTTTCCTGCAACTTTAATAGAACCTCCAACTGATTCGCCTCTTTGGTAACAGTTGGATTACTTATACATTTATATTCCACTGCTCCACTTGATTCAACACGTTCTCGTAGTGTGGAAAATGTTTCCGTCCTTGGATGTCGCATCTTAGGGTACCGTTGCTTATAAATGCGAGATGCTAGGAAACTATTTCTTTGGGCAAAACGAACACCACATTCACTACTTCTTCTTTTAAATTCATTTTCAAACACGTTTTTATTATAATGCTCACAAAGATAATTTTGACAGTTTGTAACTAATCAACAATTTATTTGTTTCCAAGCGATATTTTAGGGAATTAAGCCGTTCCATAAAAGACCTGCTAATAACCGAAGAAATAGCAGTAAAAACCCATATGTCTGTGGTATCAAAAAACGCTTATCAAAAATTGAATCCAAACTTGCACAAATATAGAAGGTGGTGTATTTGAAATTTTTGAGAAAAACTACAATTTGCGTTTTTGAGCACCCTATATGAGCAAAAATTAAAATTCGAGAAAGTAACAAATAAGATAAAAGCTGAGGTGTGTAGGTTTTTTTATACAAAATCAGTACTCCAAATTTCAAAATGACGGACTGAGGGGGGAAGTGGGGGGTTTTTCTAGACAAAACACTTTATATCTTAGTAGCTAATTGCCAAAAAAGTATGTTATATTAATTTTATTCTTTTGAATTGGTTTATCCAAATATGCAATAAAATTTAAGGCAAAATGTATTTGCTTATGAGTACAGAATAGCATGAGTGAGGTGAGGTTTACTCGCAAACGTCAAAACGTTACTGAACCGTGAACCAGCAACTACAAATTGTTGAGGGCGCTGAAAACAACGAGATTGCTGAAATAGGGCTTATTTAATTCAAAGACGAAGTATCGTATCGTAAAAGGATTTTTCTTGCCTGATACAAGCACAACTCAAATCAGAATTTATACCGAAAAATGCTTTTGACCTTGTAGGAATATTCGCAGTCAAAAAATAGTCCATGCCTCGGCCGTAATCGCAGACGAAGCCACATCCCTCGCCCAACAGGTCCCACAGCATCTTCAATAAGTACAGAAGCTCTAACAGGAGACAACAATGGTATTCGGATGGAACACAGTGATGCACAAGTTTAGTGGTAAAAGGTAAAATAAGAAATGTACCTAATTTATTTGAAGCTATAACTTCGTATATATAAAGAATAATAAATATCTATATTTATACGGCTTGAAATCATTCAAAAACCACTTTTACAGCCCTTGCACATATTCAAGCGATCTTGTTGAACTATGATGCTATTCTATACATTGTCTACTTTGTTTACATTGTATACATAAATATCAAGACGAATACGTAAATCACTGGTATCTGTCGTATTTATGGCGCTGTCCACAAAAAATCGATCAATATGGGTAATTAATTGGTTTTTAATATTCGATTATTTTAATTAAAAAAATCGTTTCTTACAGATACGAGCTGCTCTTTGATCTGAATAAAAGCAAAAGCATAATGGTGTTACTTTTTAGCAATAATCGGTGTCGTATGAAGACAGACAAGAAAAACACAAACAAGTAGGTTCACGAGTCGTCTTTTTAATTACGGTGGTCAACATATATCCGTTTATAGAACGGCAACTGTCATTTAATGTAGGCCAGAGGTGTCAAGCTTTGGGAAACTGTTTGTAGGTGACAGTTGTCAGCGTTGTCGCCTGTTTACACACAGAAAAGAGACACATTGATTTATTCACTTACTGTGAATTCTAATAGACAACACTTATGGTCTACAAACCAAACCTACCTTTGGTAATGTGAATATACTTTTTGGTTCCGATCACAGCTAGATATATGATGATGGGTATCCAGATCATTGGTACCACGTACCATGGAGTTATGGTAAGGTATTCCAGAAGATCGCTGTCAAATAACCTCAGTCGCCTGTCTACTGGTGATATCACCCATTCACTATATTTTGTTCCTAGTTTCCCAACTTGACTCAGCATGGGTTTGTTCCAGTCTACCAAACGCTGCAACATGTATAGGATTAATAAGAAGTAGTAATGCGCATAGCATTTTCAGGTGAAAGAATATCGGAAAACATGCTTATTGATACGTTTGGCTCAATAATAGAGAGCTTTTTGTCGTGGTTGTCGGATCAAGCTGATTTAGTTGGGGGATATATAACTACAGAACTTCAGGTAGAGATCTAGGCGATTTTATCATATGTATTGTATCTCGGATAGACAACGTCTAGGAGGCACCAGCAGGTGATAGTCAATGCCGTTAAGGAATAAATGTTCATAGAGAGAGTTTATTATTGATCAGGGAGACCTGATAGCTCGGTGGTATAACCCGGGGCTGGAGGGTTCGAATTTCCGCCTGGGATGTATAATTCCGAGGTATGGATGTTGCATTATACAGGGTGTCCGCAAAGTTGGGGTTTTCCTTTTCAGAAACAACTACCCTTGAAATAACAAAGGTAATGTGTAGTGAAACGAGGGCGACCAAGTAAAAAAAATAAAGGAAAAAGTACTCACTCTCCAGTTGACGAGAAGGGCTAAGTACGTCTCTGCCCGAAATCATACCGCTCCAACAGAAAATGAAATCAGCTGAAGCGCTACCGAGCAGACGCAGAAACCACATTGATTGTCTTACACTTAATGGCATATCTTCTAACAAGGAAAGCAAAATGTTGCGTAAATAGTGTAGGTATTGCATCCCGTCCAATCGATTTGGGAGAATAAATGGTCCAATGAGCATACCGTTCACCATGCCAGCCCAAACATTCACCGAAAATGTTTGTTGAAAATGTGCCCAACGGACAGCGTGCGGATTTTCTACTGACCAAACATGAGTGTTGCGAAAGTTATTCACCCCATTACGCGTGAACGTATATTCGTCTGTCACCAATATGCACTTCAAAAAGTCCGGATTATTGTCATGTTGATGCAACAACCACTCACAAAACCGCACTCTTGCTGGAAAATCGTCAGGTTGAAGGGCTTGTACACGTTGGACGTGAAACGGATACAGACCCTCTTCACGCAGCGTTTGCCACACTTTAGTTTTTGATACTTGCATTTCTCTAGCCACGTCTCTAGTGCTTGTTAAGCGATTCTCGTCTACGCGATTACCTCTACATGCGTGACCGTAACCGTCGGTTGAAGGTTGCATACTGACCTTACACACTGACCCCGACAGAGTTCTGCCGTCGGGTTGAGACCTTGTACCAATCGGTGATGTCAAGGGTCGCGGCTACAGGACGGGATTCAGATATTTTTGATGTTGCGGAGCCCTTTATCTCGGTTCCCTTAAGACATTGGTGTATATGGTACTGAGAAAAATTGCATATGTTTTCAAGATCTACACGTCGCGTAAAGGAAAACCCCAACTTTGCGGACACCCTGTATATTGTCTATATCACGCATCGCTGTAGCTTGTTTGTTATATCGGTTACCAGTAGATGGGTCGTCAAACGTAGTCTAGTTGACAGGCTTCGCCTCCTTACCACCACAACCACCACCACCACCACCACCACCACTACTACTACTACTTGATGTAGGTCGCCTTGGCAGGTAGGGATGCCTAGTGCCTTGGAATTAGAAGGCATACCGTAGACAGGGCCCAGAATCATCTTGACTTTCGCGTAAGTTGTTGCTCTTGGAAATACCTTGTGGCTAAGCTTAAGACCATTAGCTCTGATAAAACATTTTCACTCATCATTCCCACCACAGATGATTGGCTAGAAGGCGAGATTGTATTCCTGACCTACAGATGGTTTACTTTACAGACGAGTCTCTATTGAGACTCGATCAAGTGAAGGACATATATCTGGAGGGCAACGAATTGAAATGATTTGCAAGATGGCTTTGCAGGCCAAAACATATGCTTTGAAGGTGGTATTATCTCCAAAGTCAAGGTCAGTTTTGGTACATAAGCTCTGGAAGATGTGACCATTTTGTAGGCGCGTGCATCAGGTAACGAAAAAAAATAGATCAGGCAGGCCTAGAGGCCAAGAGCTCTTGTATTTGGCTCCAAGTGAGTCTGAGAACTAATTAATACGTGGGGGCATGGCATACGTTTTGTCCTATGACAAGTAACTACAATGCTGCTGGGTTGTGGTTACAATTTTATGAAGTATACCGTTTAGTTAGCCCAAATGTGAGGAATCACCATTTGGCAAGCAAATTAATATTTCTGTCGCTATGGAGTCCTTCCCGACTGTTGCCTACTTTCCATAATTTTTGCGGTGGTCTATAAACCGAAACATAGGAGGGCCAAACTGAAAAAGTATTTGGGGTAAGCTCTCCTTGAGGACCATTGAGAGACGGTATTCAAATTCCAAACGGAACTTACGAAGGCCGTTTTTTAAGAAAGAGCTGTTTTGTAATGGAGCCAGGGAAACTTTATTTTTTGTATCACAAATTAAGATATGTGATCTTTTTAATTTTTCGCTAGAAAGCAGACGCCGCTGCCGATTTTGGATACGTGAAAAGCAATGGCGGCGTAGTGAGCGACCGGCCAAGAGTGTCTGAGAATGAACTGATGTCACGTCACAGAATATGTGGGCACAGTCCAAAACTAGCCTAGAAGGGGCGAGAGAAATTATAATAAAAAACAGGCGAATAGCATATATAAAGCATAAGCATTAAATTAAGTATAGGGCGAATTATATACTATCATCTGAACCTTTGTAGTCGTTTGGGGAACCCACATTCACCTAGCACAAAATTATTCTTTTGAAGTTCCAACCAAAAGACTTGGCCGGGTCTGGAATTTCGAAAATAAAAATCAGCCGATTTGGGTGGGAGATGTTGTGTATTTAGAAGAGGAGTGCGGATTCGATGATTTGTTCTTGCTTATGGTGGAGTATAGTCAATATTAAATGAAATCTTGAACAACAAATACACTGCCACGCAAAACTAAGGCGATAAACAAAATTTTTAGAAAAGTTGAGCCTTAAAATTCTCATACGATGACACATTATTCAGTAATCCAATGTTTCCACAGGGTGTTCAGAAATTTAGGGTAAAATGCACCTTTTAGTTGCACCCTGTATAACAACAAACATTTTCAATTTTTTGCCAGATTGGCAGTCGATAATGGTGACAATAAAATTGCCCACAACTTGACGAAAAAATTAACGAAATTGATGCAAAGGTTAAGACGTTATTTCAAATTTAATTTGAACAAAATTTTGTTGTTGACCTTCTGGTTGCGATTCTCACTGACCACTGCAGATTAAACGGATACCTATACATCTTGGGAATAGCAGAAGTCCCTGCCTTTTCAACAGAAATTACTTAGGATTGCTAGTGGATTTAGAGTATCAGCATAATATGATTAGAATACGTTGAAAGGCTATTGAAATAATTATACAAATATACAAGCAAAATAGAACGTACCTACCTCCAAATCATCCTCATCTTTCTTTCTCCCTCCTTGCTGATATTCTTTGAGTAGATAATAGGCCGCTTTGGAATGGTCATATCGACGCATTGATTGTGCAACATCTTTGCTCTCGTATGGTTTGACATAGTTCACGCCTCCCGGATGGTTGTTCAGGAATTGATATATATTGTACGTGTTTGATTCATAGTCGATTTTGAACTTCGTGTCTTCTCCATCATAGATGCAGGTGTCATTCTGGCTCATTCTATTCTCTGGAGACAAAGACATCATGAATTAAGTGTTGGAAATTCGTGCAAAGCGGAGCTTGTTTGTCCTAGGTGCCCAAGAAAACATGCATTAATTGCATGAACCATATGATCATGCTAACAAAAAGAACTTGTCCACTGATCATTCTTCCAGTTTTAATGGTTATCTTGTGTATCGACGTCGCATTGAAATTAAGCCAGAAAAAAATCACTTATGAATGGTATAAATAATAATCTAAAATTATGGTACCCTAACGTTCGTTCTTCAACAGCAGGTTTTAATGAATTTGTTTATCTTATCAATGACCAATTTGATGCAGTCGGAGTAACTGAGACCTGGTTGAACTACGATATTCCTGATCGTGTCGTATCGCTCTATGGCTATATTTTTACTCCCGATGCCAAAACTGGTGAAGAAGTATTGTAATCGCAAACATTTCGAAATTGAGAATTATGCTTTTTGGTGTTACATGACATGTACATCACGAAGAACCATGTCAATCATTTTCGTAATACCGCTTGGAATTTGATAAAACTTTCGCGAAGGGTTACTACTATGCCAAGAATGAAAAAGCTTTGAAGTTATTGAACATCGGACAGTGCTAGTAGCAAAAAGATCAAAAACTTCGTTTTTTGGGTACTGATCATTTTCGGAAATTTTGTGTACTGTTTGAAACTTGGTGGTTGGGGGTTGGGGGTTGTAGGGGGCAGAGGGTGGTAAATGTAACGTCTTTAGTGTTAGTTAAATACGTTCTATCATTGAGAAGCGTCTGATTCCGATAACAACCCGAAAATTGAATGATAAAAGTCCGATGTATAATCTGCTCATAATTCCAAATAACTTGGCAATCATTGGCGTTGCGTGCACAGCGCGATGTTGCAGCGTCGTGAAGGCTACTGCCGACTATGCAAAGTGTAACAATCTCCACCTGGTTTGCGGTGGTGTCATCGCTGACATAACTATAGGAGCAATATTTATATAGGTATTTTAGCAATATTTTGATATTAGAAGTACATACCACTTTAGTGTTCTGTGATGCTTTTGTGAACGGTGACAACTGTTTTTATTACACATATATTTTTCAGAATTTTATGATCCTTAAATGTACCGCCCATTCCATCTAATCTTTAGTTGGTTCAAGTATTATCGCAAGTTTAATCCTTCCATCGGTAGTCCTAGATTTTGAAAATTGATTTCTTCCTGATCATTTTCAGACATTGTTTGGAGGGGATGAAAATTGTACGTTGGAAGATGTATGCGTTAAATGGTTGTAAATTGATGCATATTACTATTTGGTGTCAGTGCGAGGCCTTTTATTATTAAGAAGCTGCTGATCTTAGTGAGCACCTGTTCCACATAAGCAACGCATATTTTCCCTACATCTACCATGAAAACAAATATGATAGATTTGCATTATACAATGATATGCGAATATTTAAGGGTGTGAATCTACATGAAAAATTAATGTTAGTTTGCTTTATAAACTATGGTCCAAAAATGTTTCCTTATAAAAACTCGGTGTTGAAGCTTTAGGAAAAAAATGGAAATTAAATAATACTTTCAGAACCGCTTCAGATATTTCACTGATATTTAGTACGTAGTGAGAGTTGATCAAGTTGCATATTTTTCAATGCAAAAATAATTTTTAGCTTTAACAGTGGCGTGCGTACGGGTGTTGACATCGATAGTTTTAAAGAAAAAAATGGTAAGCCAATGGTTTTTTGCTAAATAAAAATTATTTTTGAATTCCCCGTTCAATTTAAAACAAATAATTTCTCTTGAATTGTTTTCCTTTGATGCGCCATTTTTGAGTAAATAAAATAAAAACCGTACCTATTGTCTAACTTGCAAATTTATTAATTTAATTCGAAAAATTAAACACACTAGGGGTAATGAACAACAACAACTGACAACATAAACATAACAACATAACATTAAAACCAACGAAATAATGACCTTGGTGGCCATTTTTGGGGCACACCGCGGCCAATCCAGCGATTTAGATAAACAGTTTGAAAATAATTACGAATCGCTACACTGAAATGCGCTGGTGCACCATCATGCATGTACCACATATTGTTTCTTATTACTAACGGAACATCATCAAGCAGCAAAAGCTTGTTGAAGAAAATTGAGGTAAGTCTGTCCGCCAAGTCGTCCCGGCAAGAAGAATGGGCCAATAAAGTGGTTGCCAATAATTCCTGCCCATACGTTTACCGAAAATTGGTGTTGGAAATGGATTTCGGTAACGGCATAGGGATTTTCTTCTGCCCACAAATGATTATTGTGGAAATGCTGAATGGCATTTCGAGAAAAATTAGATTCGTTCGTGAACAGAATCATTGATTCAAATTGTGGATTTTGTGTAAGTTTTTGAAGATACCACTGACAAAAGGTCAGACGCCTTGGGAAATCAATGAGAAGTAATGCCTGTACCCTTAAAATATGGTAAGGACATAACAAAAAATCCACTAAAAATCTCCAAGTGCCTAGCGATCTTCCTCGTACTCGTTTCAGGATGTTCTTCGATTTCGTGCAGCACTGCTTCCTCAATTTCAGGTGTTCTCACACTTAGAGGTCTACCTTCAGACGTTCCTTTTCGAACAGAAGCAATGTCAACAAGACGACGATGAATATTAGAGAAGGTTCGACTACCTGGCAAGCACGATTAGGATATGTCTGGTGATAAATCCGTCTGACTTGCTCACCATTACCGTCGGCAAGGCCCATATACGTAATATATTTCCGCCATTTCTGCATTTGAATAATTCATCATTATTAACAAGATTGTAAAAACTAAATAATGAAAATGATGTCACAGCGAACAGATTTGAATAACAGAGACTTGTCAGATGTCAAAAGCCAGTGACATATTCCAGAGCAACTAGATATTTATTGCTAAATTGCATTCTTCAATTATTACAATTAATTTTCTCGGACCATAGAACGGTTTTGATTGTTTTTAATTCAAGAGAGATAATTTGTTTTACATTGAACGGGGAATTCAAAACTAATTTTTTATTTGACAAAAAACTATCGGCGTACCATTTTTTTAAAAAAATATCGAAGTCAATACCGGTACGCATGCCCCTGTTAAAGGTAAAAATTATTTTTGCATTGAAAAATATGCAACCTTATTAAATTTCACTACGTACTAAATATCAGTGAAATATCTGAGGCGGTTCTGAAAATATTAATTAATTTCCAGTTTCCTCCTAAAACTTCAACACCCCGAGTTTTTGACGGAAAAATTTTTGGACCATAGTTTATGAATCAAACTGTCATTAATTTTTCATGTAGATTCACACCCTTAAATATCCGCATATCATTGAGAAACACACTGATATGCAGACGTCGAAGATTCATCGTACCTGAGTAAACACACAGTCATGATTCTATTTCGCCTTTCGAAACGATTTGAATCATCCCTTTCTTTTGAAACCTCCAACACAGGGGCATGACGTATAGAGTCAATCAACTTGATGTCATTTTATAGGAGAGAATGTTTAGGCAGCGGAGGTGGTCTCGGTTTGTATATAAAAGGGAATATTACCTGCCAAGTACTAAACAACTAATCATAGATTTTGCTGTTAACACATCACTTGGAATTTTATGCTGTAAACTAGTGTTAAGCAACTGCAACTTTTTTGATGTCATATATCGTTCGACTCATTGTTCAATTAATCAATTCATTCCGACTATTGATAATTTACTTTCATCTTTTATTCAGTGGACGTTGCATGAGTGGATATTACAAATAGATACATAAACTTCATCACATAATGTCGGGTCCACAATAAACCAACCAAACGGCAACTCAATGTTTTTCAACAATTAAGCAATAAATCGGCAACATTTCGTCAAGAATTCGTGTTTTGTTTATGTTTCTGGCAACTTTTGGCGTTCCCGTCGCGAGTCGGTAATGATCAAATGGTCTCTGTTTTGTTTTCATTTCAGGAAACATTATCGGTGTACTTTGTTGCGAACCAAATATAAAACAGAAACTAGTATTAAATTCGAAGGCGCTGGGTAGGGTTTTTAAAAAAGTGGAGTGTCGACAACACGAATAAATTAATCGAACTATTTTGAGGTTATGTCACAAACATCTATTTGCATCAAATTGTGCTTGCTTTGGAGTTATATCATGTTTTATCAGCCTGAAATTTCCTACAATTTAAAAGGAAAACATATCTTAACAGTAGGAGAGTGATGACGCTGACACGGGACGAGTGTCATCTAGAAATGTTTGAAGGAGAGAAAAGAGTATGACAATCAAGGATTCCATAAACGCACCCTACAATTGTAGGGACGACTGACGATACCGGCCTTAGCGTTATGGCCAAACCTTCAACAACGTTAATGGCATTTCTGAAATTGGTATTTTTTTATAAATTTCAGGACCGATCAGCTATATTAATTCTTCAAGGTTTTCACTGGAGATTCTTAAAAAGTTATCGAAACCAGAACGCATTTCTCATTCCAATCCAATATCTTTACGGAATTCGGACAATATTTTTCAATACCACGATCTTTTTTTCACGTAAGGATGGTTTCACCCAAAAGAGTTTTTTATTTTCGCTGTCACAACTCTAGAGAAATCTTTGCGCTTCTGCCTTTCAGCATAAAAACGCCACATATTTTCAATCTGAAAATCTTTGGTGTGAACTGCACGAAACAAAACAATTGAAAACTTTTTTGTCTCTTGGAAATGTGGACATAAGTTTTCATTTTGTTTTGTTTAAAAAAAGTTGCTCATTTGTTACGTTTCTGTTTTGTTCGTTGTTTTTGTTTTGTTGCTTTGATGTGGACCCCGCATAAGGATTAAAAATTCATAGTAGTGTCAAATCATGCCACTGTAGCATACATGAGTTTTTGATAAAAAGAAAATATTTAGCTCAATAATATCGCGGGCGAATTGAGTGATATAGACTTACTCAAAGTTTGAAAAGGTTTACACGTAAAGGACAATAACTCGCAGAGTGCACGACGTATTCATGGACGAGTGCCAGATTACCGAACAAATGTTGTTGTGAGAGTCGATTGAGACCGTCTGTGAAGGAAGCATCATCATTAGTCAGATGAACTGGACATGACCAAATAAGGAGCATACTCTCAGTAGTGTGCAATCATGTCTTTGGTGATATCAACTCTTCCACGCATAACCGAATTATACATGTGTGCTTGGATAGTTGTATCTTGTTGGTTTGCTGAGTCTTAAAAACATTTTATTGCAAAATTTATTGAGCTTTCATCATAAGGGGTTGCTTATTTCATCTGACACTCAGAATGCTTGCATGCAAAGTATTGTCAGCCATTTAGCTGTGGATCGGATGTATATCACGATTTTTTCTTCTTTTGGCGGAAATCAGACTTTATTGCACATCTAGGTATTTATCTATACAGTGTGTTCCAGATTCGCTTCTCTATACAGAGATCGCGGCTCCTGTTATACCTACATTAAAGGTTAAATGGGGACAGCTTTAGAGGTAAATTGATGCATTCGATAGCCGGCTTGAGATTTAAGATCGGTCAATTGGTTTAGGAAATATCGGCGAAAAACCGAAAATGTCGAATTTCGTTTTTTGACAGTAAATCCGAAACAGTTCATTTGACAGCTGTCAAAATGTGACATTATGCGGACATTTTTTTAGGGTGAATAAGATAGCGTGTATAACATGTCTCAATGTCTTTTGTTTTCCCGTAACCTGCCTCAACTTTCATTTTTCTTATGGCGGCCATATTTCATTTTTAGATTTTTGAAAAGAGCGCAAAATTTCCAGCCTAGTGATGTCTCACAGGTACATAAAAGATCATCGAGATATCATCACACGTAATGATATGTATTAATTTTTTTCTTAAGGAGACCATAACAATTTTATTATATATATTTATGATTTTAATGAGAGAAAACGTACCTACTACTTATTAAGACACAATTGAATTTGAATTGAATTATTTAACGTCAAAGTCAGAGCCTCCTTAGATGAAAAAGGTGCGCTACTTATTAATTTTATTTTCTGCCCAATTGGGCAGCCATAATTATGGGCTCCTCAGAAAATAACTAATACGTAACATTCTCCAATCTTTATGAACTTGTGAGACATCACTAGACTGCAAATTTTTCGCGCTTTGTCGCTGGAAAACATAAGACGATATTATCATGCTATATTATTTTTCTTAAAAAAAAAAATCCGAATAATTGCACATTTTGACAGCTGTCAAATTATCCGTTTTGGATTTACTGGAAACAAACAAATTCCGTCATTTTCGTTTTTTTGCTGATATTTTCAAAACCGATTGAGTGATCCTAAACCTGAAGCCGGCTATCGAAAGCTCTGAGTTTCCTTTAAAACTTTCCTCATTTTACCTTTGCTGTAGGTATAACAGGAGCTGGGATCCCTGTATAGAAAAGCGAATTTGGGACACACTGTAGACATCCCAGCCTGCCTCTGCCTCTATATCAGACGAGAGTTGTTGACACGACAGATACTTGTGAATGTGCGAACCTTAGAATGAGGTCCTATTGTGGGAAGAGTGCAATCAATATTGGAGTATTTCAATCCCGGAAGAGGCCTATTTACCTGCATTTTATGGCTTGTACGGATTTGAGTGCAGAAAGCATCTGGATTGGAGCATTGCTGTAAAGTTGTATATCTTCGGATGGTAACTGGCTTTAAAGCTATATATGAAACGTCAGAACTGGTATTTCTTATGTATACTAAAATTATGTAGAATTTCATAATCAAATTGATTAGACTGAAGTTACAAAGAGATCGTTAGGTTTCTCGTCTACTTCCGTAAGGTAAGTATTTGGAGCTTTTAAAAAGACCATACCCACTTGTCTACACTCCGGTCATCTGTCTTTAGGACTATTAGACCTATACCGCTCTGATGAGTTGCTAGTGAGTACCAAACAGCGCTGTCTGAGGTTGATCGTGGTTACAGAAAGGGGAAGCAAAATGTCTATTTCAACGAGCTTATACCTCTCAGGTTTATTGAATAGGTTTCTTATACAGGTATAAAAAATGCAGTACAGCTCATTTGTTATTGATTGTCATCCAAATAATGTGCAAATTTAAAATTGTTGCTATTACTTTTTCGAAGAAAATGGTCTAATTTTGCAGGTCTTTTCGTGCCCAACAACTCTGCTGTGTAATGCTTCATAATTTATTGAATATCGGTGAAAAAACGCTTTTGACATTTAATAAAACAGCTATCTAGTAGAATGTTTGTACATCTATTGGACTGGCCTTTCCACTCACCCTCAGGGATACAGTTACGTTATAAAATCTGTTCATGCAATTTTCTCTACTATAGACTCCATTTCTGGCTAATTGACCTATCAAGGTGAATGTTAGTAGTACATTACATACCCAGCTTGAGACATGGGCCATTGTTGATCGAACACTTTTATATAACGTGCGAGATCAATAATGTCATTCTCACGCTAATTATGTCTACAATTATTCTCACTACCAGCACTTTATAACACAGTTTTCGATTTTATTTGCCTACCGACAGAGTGACAAGCTCAAACAATCAGATTTAGATGTTTTTTTTAAGGGGATCAATGTGATAACATTGGTTGACCGTCTTTTCCTTCTTCAAGCTTCAAACGTGGTTTTGAAATATTATACCGGTTGTGGACAAATTCGAGAACTTCTACATCACTAAGGGCTAGGAAGAACTTTGCTCCACATGATCATCTTACTCTGTACAAGGACTAGATAAGACATAGCCCTGACTAAATTATCCATGCTTGATGCTTTCAGAGGAGGGCTGTCCGATTGATCCATGACTCTTCTCTAGCGTACAGTCTCGGAACCCTTTTGCACCAACGAGCCGTCAGCGATCTAACTCTTTTCTGTTGCTACGCCAATGGGCTTTGCTCCTGAGAACTGTTCTCAACGATGCCGCGGCGCGATGGGCTTGTCAAACAGACCCGCCTGATTTCGGCCTCCGATCCTAACCGTGTTGAACATCCTACATTCAGAACTGGCCGATACGACCGCTCCTCTGTCCCTGTGGTACCGAGACAAAATCGGATTAGCAAAGTTTCCTTAAGCTCCTCATGGCAGCTGCAGTACCCTGGTATTTATGCTTCTGCCTAAGCCGCTGCTTCGATATAAAACAAATAACGAGTTATAGTTGTCATTATCCATTTCTCACTCGTACTCAGATATTTAGAAATAAAAAATTTACTCGTCAAACTGGCATGTAAAGTTACCTGCATCTTTGTTTGAAATGACATTCATTATTCACCTAGGTATTTTTTGATGTGGTAACACCGTGTATGGGTGGTTAGGTATGCTATCAGCTTTCTGCCAAATGGTTATCAATTTTGTTTACATCTATGGTATTTTTCATGGCAGAATAGCAGCTAGTGATGTTTCGAAATTCCCATATCTATAAGTGAGACATAATTCTGAGGGATCCGTCATTGCCAGATCCGCACGGGTACCACGTATCTTGAAAAGTGACATTATGCCGATTTTTTTTGACATTATGTAGGTTTTTCTACAAGATATTAAGTTAGCACATAGTTTTACGTGTTACCTAAACGTCTGAGGCTTGTTATCAATCTTTGGCTCTGATGTGATGTAAAATCTGCTTCTGAGTTGGCATTACTGGAGGTTTAAGCTGTAAGTTGTATATGTTAATCATAATTACATTGGGTTCTTGTCTCAAATACACTTAACAGAGATTCAAAGCTAGAAATTAGTTGCGCATCCACTTTCATTCTGGAAATTACATATACAAATTTGCTGAATTTCAAAAATTAGAGAGATAAGAAATAATTATATTCACTGTACACTGTCGAATTACAAGCCATATACATGCTAAAAGTAACTACACACAACGCGGGCGCGGTGATGATTTCCTCTAATTCTGCTCAGTTTTTCGTAATTAATAATTTTGAACATAACCTCTCTTCAGAAAGCACAACATAAAAATAACCCGTCGGGGACCGCCAATAGATATACTTTATTAGCAGCATATTCAGTAATGATTTTCTCACACAGCAAATATCACTGATTTTATACACATGCAGACCAATAATACACATAATCATCCAGATGCGATCTTGCTAATCAACCAACTTTCTACTCAGATATAAAAACTACAGACAAGAACCATTTGGTCTCACAAAACATAGGCAACCAATAATGCGTTTAGTTTAGTTGAATGATTCCTCCTTAGATGGACGATCACAACGATCCTAGTGAGCAAACGTGGAATGGCTGTTTGCGCATTAAAAACTACCTAGTTTGCAAGATGACATCTTGCAGGTATTTTTTGACGTTTTATAGGTTTTTTACATGATACCCATGCCGGAGAGGCTAAATATTTGTTTTGTAGTTGCGAACAACTTTTTTTCATTTAGTAAAGTTCCTTTGCATAAAAAAAAACGCTACAAGCAAAATGGCTAGACCCGATCCATTATTGCCAAAGTTATAGACTAATACAAAAATGTCAGTTGCTGATTAGCTGTTCACATCAGTAGACTTCAAAACGAAATGTATACTCGTGAAAATATTCGATATGTTTCGCGAAGTTTATAGAATACTCGAAAATGATTTTCACATGTTAGTAGGATATACAAAGGAGTCTGGAGTGGTAAATTTATATAAGTTAAGGGTAAGTAAGCTTTGTGAGTTTTTGAGCGAATAAAACGTGAACAATCGAGAAATATTCCATTTCAACTACAAGAAGAGACCATTCATGATAATACCTTTATTTAACTAGGAATATAAATGCTTTTTTTCATTAGGGCATTAAGGCACAATACTTTTCAATAAAGCGTCGCCAAAATGTGCCCCGTCATGTGCCACCATATATGTCAGAAATTTAAATGATCTGCAACCGGTTGCGGTACATGCGCAGAGGACAACAATGTACCTTGCAAGTGCGGCGCGCAACATGCAGATATTGTGTAATATGCGACTGACACACGTGCCTCTAATTTGTCGAAGTGGGAACATGCCTTTAGCTGACATTGTACAATGGTCCTTCTGTCCTTTCTTTTGTGGCGGTATATATTTAGATGACTCATTTGAAAATAATTACGTATCTAATGTGTGCTTTTATCGTTTTCTCTGGGAAAGGTCAGTATCATTTATTACGCATTGTTTTATTTTCTCGCAATGTATATGTATATATATAGATGAGTTGCATTTGTGTACAATGATGGTCATTTCTGTTAAACTGTTTGATCGAACGCTATTGAGGTTAATTGCTGGTTAAAATCGTGGTGTCGACTGTTCGTGCATTTTGCCACCTACTTCTAGGAATGCATCTACAGTTTTATTAAAAACCCACGTAAACAAATTTAATGCATTTTAGTCCAGTTCAGGTAGGGTCACACGTGTCGAGTATGCTATTATTGGAAAATATCACTCCTTTCAAAACAAATAACAACAAAACGTCATATTACAAAGTATAACAGTTTATCATTGCTATATATTACATACATACATTTATTTGGTGCTGGCCTGAGAAGGAGTGTATAGCGGGTATTTCAAATTCGACTCTCACCATTGGAATCTCAGAGACGGTAAGAGATACGATGTCGGTTAAATCTGAGCAGTTTCCCATTTAGGTAATTATGAAAATGACATTTATAAGCTTTACGCAGGTGAATAGGGCTTTTAATTCTGATTCTAAAAATGTATATTGTCATACATTCACATTGTCAAACCAAAGTTAGTAAATTAATTAATTTAATAAAATAATATTGCTATAGTTGGCTCTGAAAATGATAGTTTATTACTGCGTTATTTGACTCAATCACTATTTAATAACTTGACCATTTATCGACTATAAGCAGCGTTATTTAAGCGCGATGAGGCTCTCTACAAGATGCTTCCTGAAAAGAGAAGCGATAAGCGAAGTGTCACCTGGAAGAGAGACAAGTTAAATGTATTGTCAAAAAGTAGTATTTGTACTGTTGACGGTTACCTTTGAGACCGAAACGTTTAAAATAAAGAATACATTATGTTTGATTGGCCAGACAAAAATGGGGGATTATCGTCATGAAAACCATGGAAGTTTCAGATGTTACATTTAATAAATATTGCCAAAGGATGAAATCATCACAATTTCACAACAGAACATCGAAGAACATAATTCAATATAATCCAATAATGTGTAGCAGGGAAGACAGGCGATCACAAACTTAAGAATCTGGAAATTGAATATAGCATTGTGTTTGTCAAAGAGATTTTTCTATAGATGAGGTAGAGTTATGGAATAACCACTCAATCTTGTATTCGTCTTTTATTTATATAAAATTTTCTCCAAATTAAAGGATACACTTTTATGAAAAACTAAAACACGTTATTTACTTGTTTAGTTCTTTTTAAAGTAGTTATAATTCTTACATCCATGGTTTTCACCCCATATTTGCAGACACTTCACTTCGCACCTAACACAGGTCTTTTTTCACACTGACTGAAAAGGAGTCTTCTGTGGTACTCCCTCGTTTTCGGGAATATGAGTCCTGATGTGTTGGCTCGAACTTCACCAGAATCAATATATTAGGGATCATCCATCAAACTTCCTAGATGTTTTTGCAGTAAGGTAACTTGATGATGTCTTGACTGGTCGTAATTTTCAACTCAATACTAACATCAACTACTATATGTAACAAAATATAGTTGCGAGGTTAATTTTGACGTTTTGGTCTCAACCACATACAAGGTTGTTTGAATTACGACGTGATAATGACTTGAGGAGATAAAAGTAACACTGTCAGTATTTTGGTATGGAACTATACCAATATTTTCGATTTGTCTTCCGTTTTTTGTTGCCATACTGACTGGAGTATATTGAGTAATATTTCCACCAGCGATGACCGACTGTCATGTAGGTCGATGCAGATGTAATTGGTTCTTAATAATTTATGCGAGGGAACACATTTTTCATGCTTTCCAGTATTCTCATTTGTTTTGTTGATTGGATCAAAACAACTACATAGAGTGAGGTTATTTTTTGTCATTTTTCAGTGCAATACAGTTCATGCTCCAATTTCTTTTGTTATTTCCACTGATTATATAGGTTACTTTCAACAATGCATTTCTGACAATCCCGAACTACCAGTTACAGTGGAATCAACGAATTCAGACTAGGTAAAAGGAGCAAGTCTGTGATTTGTTTGTTTCCAAAATCTCATTGTCTGTAGTCAGGGTGAAAGTTTATACTACTTACAAGTCGATCTAACTTAGGCCGCTCGTTTGATAGTTGTTGACATTTCATACGAAATTCATATTTTTCCGCGTATTCCTACATATAAGATTGCGTGGGTTCCATACAGTTCTAGCGTTCCAGACAATTGTCAAAAATGGTGAATGTGGAAGAATCGATCGATAAGTGTTGATATATTATAGTCATCCGCATTGCGAAAGGGCACGCTCCTAAACGTTGGGCGTCTACCTGGACAGTTGTGAAGTAATTTTGATTTATTTCCACATATTGTTTCTTTGAGTGCTTAGTCCGAATCTAAGGTTTCTTAAAAAAATTGTATACCTGCAGGAGAAATATACAGGGTGTCCCAGAAGTCGACGTCAAGCCGAAACCGGGTGATAGGCAAAGTCATAACAGCTATCAGAAAAATATTTAAAAAAATTTTATGTGTTTTGAAAATTATAGGTCTTTGAAAAAGATATAGAAATTCCACACCCTACGGCAGTCTGTCAACTCCTGTTACTACAAATATTAACTTTTTTTGGATTTTATTTTTACAATCTAATGATGAATAATGCATCTTCAAACTGGTGTCTCAACCTTACTGCCAACTTTTCTCGTTCAGAAAAAATTGCCACTTATTTCCCAACCAAGTATTCCAAAGTAAAAGTTTGCTCAACTTTAACTGGCTGTACTGGGAAAAAATGTACTACGAGAGTTTGGCAAGTAACCTTAAAAGTTGGCGCATTTAATAACGATTCCAAAATGGTGTAACACTTAGAAAATTACTCATTAACTTATGCACAATTTTTATTTGAAGAAAAACTGATGAAAATTTTTCAAAATTTCCTAATTAAACAGCGATTATGAAAACGCACAAGGACCCTTAAGGATAACTGTTTGCACAACAGTAGGCGTCAAAATGCTGCTGATGATGATTTACCTTTACAGCAAATGCTCAAACTGTTTTCCTTCAGCCGCAATACACGCTCGACATCTTAAAAAAGATCGGGTTATTAAACGAGCGAATCCACGGTTATTAACAAACTCAGCTGCTTCCAATAGTCTTTGCCGTAGCTCACCTACATTTTGAATCCGCTTGCCATCATGCTGAAACCACATGTCCCTGTAAATACTCAGTGGCACGTCCTCCAATAAATTTTCTAAATGATTTTGCAAAAAACCTAAATAAACCTCAGCAGTCAAAGTCTCTGGGAACTCAAACGGACAGATTATTTTACCATTTAAAATTCCTGTCCAATGGTTTATCTTGAAGCGATATTGAGATTTATCTTCTCTCATCAAATGCTGCTACGTGCCACTCGTGTAAGTTATGCAGGTTCATGTACCCATCTTTCTTAAATGTGGTCTCATCCGACCATAAAATTTTTTCAAAGAACTGTGGATCTTTCCTGTGTCTTTCTAACATTGTGCGACAAAAAGCAACTCGGGGCTCATAATCCCGGGGCAGGAGAGGTTGAACACGCTGTATGTGGTATGGATGAAGCACATCACTTACTTGCTATTGCACACTTTGATACCGATCAGTACTCCTTCGTTTACTGCGCATCTTTACATGTTCGTGCTTGTTGATTTCGTACTGTTACTAATTTTGGATTCGTGAACTGGAATGTTGATCGCTTGTGATTTGGATTTGGACTGTTTAATTGCTCTTCAAAACAACATTTGCTTTCCTTAGACTATCTTTGATAGTGTGATTGTGCAGTGCCGCTATGTCCGTGTACACCGTACAAGAATATGCTAACATGCACCTCATTTATGGGGAATGCAGATGCAACGCTAGTGCTGCAGCGAGACTTTACTGTGAGAGGTACCCGAATGCAGCTCGTCCTCCAGATCATCGAGTGTTCACAAATGTGCACCGCTTACTGTTCTCAGAGGGCCAACTACCAAACCAATCACACGGTGAGGGAAGATCTTTCCTTAGTTACGAAGACGTGGTGCCAGGAGCTGTCGAAGAAGACCCGAGTACTTCAGTGCGTGCAATAGAACTAAAAACAGGTGTGCAGGTGTGCCCAAAAGTACAGCCCATAGAATCTTGCAAAAAAACGTGCTCCATCCATACCACGTACAGCGTGTTCAAGCTCTTCTGCCCCGGGATTATGAGCCCCGAGTTGCTTTTTGTCGCACAATGTTAGGAAGACACAGGGAAGATCCACGGTTCTTTGAAAAAATTTTATGGTCAGATGAGACCACATTTAAGAAAGATGGGTACATGAACCTGCATAACTTACACGAGTGGCACGTAGCAAACCCACATTTGATGAGAGAAGATAAATCTCAATATCGCTTCAAGATAAACCATTGGACGGGAATTTTAAATGGTAAAATAATCGGTCCGTTTGAGTTCCCAGAGACTTTGACAGCTGAGGTTTATTTAGGTTTTTTGCAAAATCATTTAGAAAATTTATTGGAGGACGTGCCACTGAGTATTTACAGGGACATGTGGTTTCAGCATGATGGCTGCCCAGCGCACTATGCACTCTCAGTGAGAGAGTATCTCGATCAAAACTTTCCAGGCAGATGGATAGAGCGGTCTGGTACAATACCGTGGCCAGCCCGGTAACCAGATTTGAATCCGTTAGATTTATTTACCGGGGAACTGAGCTACGGCAAAGACTATTGGAAGCAGCTGAGTTTGTTAATAACCGTGGATTCGCTCGTTTAATAACCCGATCTTTTTTAAGATGTCGAGCGTGTATTGCGGCTGAATTAAAACAGTTTGAGCATTTGCTGTAAAGGTAAATCATCATCAGCAGCATTTTGACGCCCACTGTTGTGCAAACAGTTATCCTTAAGGGTCCTTGTGCGTTTTCATAATCGCTGTTTACGTATAATTAGGAAATTTTGAAAAATTTTCATCAGTTTTTCTTCAAATAAAAATTGTGCATAAGTTAACGAGTAATCTTCTAAGTGTTATACCATTTTGGAATCCTTATTAAATGCGCCAACTTTTAAGGTTACTTGCCAAACTCTCGCAGTACATTTTTTTCCAGTACAGCCAGTTAAAGTTGAGCAAAGTTTTACTTTGGAATACTTGGTTGGGAAATAAGTGGCAATTTTTCCTGAACGAGAAAAGTTGGCAGTAAGATTGAGACACCAGTTTGAAGATGCATTATTCATCATTAGATTGTAAAAATAAAATCCAAAAAAAGTTAATATTTGTAGTAACAGGAGTTGACAGACTGCCGTAGGGTGTGAAATTTCTATATTTTTTTCAAAGACCTATAATTTTCAAAACACATACATAAATTTTTTTTAAATATTTTTCTGATAGCTGTTATGACTTTGCCTATCACCCGGTTTCGGCTTGACGTCGACTTCTGGGACACCCTGTATATTTTAGCAGTATTTGGATATTAGGAGTGCTCTGCGATGCTTTTGTAAATGATGACTTAACTGTTTTTATATCTACACATATATTTTTTTTTAAATTTCATGATCGTTAAATGTACCACCCGTTTCGCTTAACCTTTAGTTTGTGGTTCTCTCAATATTTCATCAAGTAGATTGACTCAGTACTCATGACGCATTGATATACAACAGCCAGTGACTGCGAGTTTAACTCTTCCATCTTAGGTAGCCATAGATTTTGAAAATCAAACGATTAGACTCATCTCTTACCTTTGAAATCCCCAACGAAGGCATAGGAAGTATAGAGGCAATCTAATTGACGCCATTTTTTTATTTATCCCACTAACAAACAGAAAACACGCAAGTGGTTGATTGATTTTCTTTAAAATCCTTTACGTTGTTAATGGATCGTTTTGTGGTTACAGTTAAAATCTTTAAAGCTTGTTCCTGCTCACCAACTAGGTGCTATCAAGTCGAAATACTTGTCAGCAGTGCTGAGTCGCGATGTAGCTATTCACTACATAATATGATAAGCTGACATTGAAAAACTAGGAAAAGTATGTAATTTAGTGTGCACCTGAACTTTAACTACATGTGTAACTGTGTACCTATACCTCGTTTATTTATACTAGATGCTATTATTGCACCAAGGTAACTGTGACATAAGAAATAATGGAATTTGTATGCGGATATCGTAATACTTCCCACGTATAGTGTACTAGACATCTGAATTATCCTTTACGACTGAGAAAGAAATATTTCATGTAACCCTCAAGAAAGCTCGAGAGCGCAAGTGTTTAAGTACCGATTGGTATCCATGGGCTTCAGGGCACAACAGACAGTGCATTACTAGAGAAACATTCACAGAGAACAAAATTTGTTTGTCCTGAAATTGAACATAGTATCAGAATTTTGAAACAGAAGAGAAATGAATCGAGCAGTGAACAATGTACAGAGAGGAGTCAGCTTTGACTACAAAATAGCGGACATTTTGAACACCTTCTATGGCTTATTTCTGCTTGTTTAAGATTATTATTGTTATTACCATCAATAAAATTTTCATTTTGTGTTCAGGTTTTACTATACCTTTTTATTTCCTTATAATTTACATCCAACGACAAATTCTTATCCAACTAAGGAAATACAGCACTGAATTTAGAATTTAAATGTCCAACAAAAACATCCAGTTAGGACCCACGTGAAAAAACAAATTTGGTGATGGAAGTCGGAAGAAGAAATCTCGAATTGAAAATTTTAATACGCCATCTTGTAGAGAAGAATAAGAAACAATGAAAATATTCAATTTATTTTGAATTCCTGTCCCAAATGAAGCCAGGAAAAAATAAAAAATATTTTGGGATAAATCTGGAACATGCGAAACAAAAACAAATTTTTAAGGTCTACCTAGACAATTCTACTTTTTTAGAAATAACTTAGATTTGGCATGTCAACAATAACGTATTAAAATTTTTTGGAACCACAATTAAAAACTCTATTCATCTATGCAAAAATCCAATATGGCATCCATAATAATAAATAAAGTGGCAATGTTAATGTGCAATTTATTAAATCCCACTACAAATAAAGTCAGGAAAAAAATAAAATCGACTTTGCAAAAATTCTTTTTTTGCTTTGCTGTCTTTCCCCGAAAGTACTTTGAGTATCGAACCTTTCTAAGCGGCATTTGGTTAATTACCTAAATACGCAGCTTTGCCCCCATTTAAGCGACTTCGGATTCTTTAAAGTTTCAGAGATCCTAGTGGCGAGGATCGAATTTGAAACATCAGGCATCATGTTCGCTGATTTATGCTGTAAGTCTGCGTCATTTCCCAAGTCTGAGCCGACGTCAAAAAAAAAGTTTGCTGGACCAACCGCAAATTTCTGAATATTTCATATATTTGGAAACTTCTTAATATTTGGTGATCTGTATATTTAAAATAATTGTATAAGTGATATAGATGAGTATTAAAAAAAATATTTAAAATAAAAATTAAAAATCACTAATATTCCATTCATAGACAATTTATATTTACGGATATACATATAATTATCTTGCAATTCAATTGTTATTCGGATAATTATGTAGGTAACAATTTATTCCAATAATGCCCAACTCTGTACTAGACAGACACAGAGCATAGCCAGGAAGTTTTTCCTTATACGGGATTCGAACCCGCCAGCTCGTGATAAAGACTTTTAATAAAACAAAACGCGTTATATGAATACATTTTACAAGCGCTCTTATTTTTCGATTATTTTGTCCTTTGTGCTGACATGGGATAAATGATCTAGCATAACATCTTGTATTTTTCTAACAATTTTGATGCACTTGGATCTAGCGGAACTCTAGTTATTAGAGAGTACCATTTTATAATCTTCATAAAAATTAATAGTCATGGTTATCAAACGTGGTTAAATTTAGCACATATCTCTGATATTATTACTATAATAACTGAGGTAAAACTGACGCAGTGTAACAAATGGAATAGCAAACGTATACACCAGCAAGAAAAAATTGAACAATTAAGCGTTGAAACGAAAATTATTATTTGTATAAACATAAAACGCACGTTCGGTGAATTAACTATCATTACTTACGCTTAAACTGGAAATACTACCTACTTAACACGTTGACTGCCACCTTTTTTCGGTTGGTTTTAGCTAGGAGCCAATTAGTTGTATAATGGTTAATTTGTTATTTTGGTAGTATAACTTCGTAAAATCAGTTATTGAGGTATTTTCGTAAATTTTTTTTAATTAGATTTTTTGCGGCTCTTCTAAGAGCTGACGGCACTGACTTACAAATCGGTTTCCTGTGTGCCAGCTGGCGCTTATAAGAGTCGGAAGATAATTATTTGTTTTTTATAATAGAAATAAACTAAAAGCAAAAAAAACATTTATTATCGACCGTTAACAAAAATAAAATATTAAAAATAATTTTTGTAACTCAAAATAGTAGAAAACATATAAAAGTATAACAAAAGCTTTTCCGGTAAATAAGGTACCTAGGTCGAATATCTCCAGCCTGTAAATATGGCCACATACCGTTTTCCAAACACGAAAGTTTGTTATGAGCTGAACGCGACCCTAAATTGTCGCTAGTGTCGCATGTATTCGAACGGCCTACCTGTCACCCATCCGTGCAAGCGTTAGCCGCTCAGCCGTCATTATAGTGAAAAGCAGTGTTGGGGTTATAAAAACAGTAAGTAAGTATTGTCCTGTATTTTAACGTTGTGTTCATTATAAATCTTTATTATTCACATTACGATGTTGTGTAATAATTGTAGTTTCATATTTCTTTGTACATTTATCAAAGTAATAGTGTGTTTTTCATTCGTGAATATGAAAACAAAAAATTTGGATGACTGCAAATATGGCCACCGTTTGGCCATATTAATAGTACTTACTGAATTGCTGACACGTTTTTTTGTTTTTTGTTTTAGACCATGGCACGCTATAAATGTAAAGGGCTTCGAAGTAACTGGGCAGATGCTAATATGAAATTAGCTTTAGCTGCAGTCAGAAGTGGTAAAATGAAAATTTATACGGCTTCCAAGCATTATAATGTGCCAAGACGCACTCTGAGACGTTATTTACAAGAAAACAAAGAGACCAAATCTACTTTGGGCCGGAAACCACTTCTTAACCCTGAAGATGAAAAGATTTTGGAATCCCGTATTATTCGTCTGTGTAATGTGGGATATCCATTAACACAGCGTGTACTTCGTAGATGCGTGAAGACATTCTGTGATCAAAATAACATTCCACCGCCAAGTGGAGGCTTGATGGTGGGACGAGATTGGCTGAGAGGATTTTTAAAACGTCATAGGAATATCAGTAGACGAAAAGCACAGAACCTAAACCCCGCAAGGGCACAAAAGCTGAATAAAGCAGTAGTTTCCGATTATTTTAGTAAATTGAAGAAAATTGGTAGCACCCGAACACGGCGAGAATGTAACAATAGTTTCATGTGGCAACGCTTTAGGCCATGTCATTCCGCCCATGATACTCTTTAAGGGCGAACGAATGAAGCCAGAATGGGTAGATTCGTTACCCACCGGTTCAGTAGCCCAAATGACACCCAAAGGGAGTATGAATTCTGAAAAATTTGTGAACTGGACACACCATTTTGCAAAATTTAAATTGCCAGGACCTTGTTTACTTATCTTGGATGGAGCGAAGTGCCACTTAGACTATTCGATAGTTGAAGCAGCAGAACAATTCGACATCAAGCTTTTCTGTCTCCCGAGCAACACCACACATGAATTGCAGCCCATGGACAAATCAGTATTTCGTTCTTTTGAATATTACTGGGATGAAGAAGTTTTAAAATACTGGTCTATTCACGAGGACAGGAAAATAACCAAACAAAGGTTTGGGATATTATTTTCCAAAGTGTGGGATGAAGCTGCGACACCTGCTAATGTCAAAGCTGGATTTGAAGCGACCGGAATTTTCCCATTCAATCCAGATAGGATTCCAGAAGAAGTATACGCTCCCAGCATACCTACTCAGAATTTCGCAGAACCTGGAGCTTCTCCTTCTGAAAATCAAGAAAATGGAGATACTAACGACAGCGACGCTACAAATCTGTTAATTCCTCCTCAGGAAAATGAAGATACTAATGAAAGCGACGTTACTGATGCCAGTGGAAATTCTCCTTATCCTCTCCCAAATGAAGACAAAGGTAATTCAAATCCATCAAATGATTCCTCAGATTCACAGCCAAGCCAAGCAAAGCGTTGAGCTGCAACTCCAGACAACGCCTCTGATGATCATCCACAGCACCCAAATCAAGAAGATATATCGAACTTTATAGAACCCCTGCCAAGTGTTTATGACGATTACGACAGTAGCGATCACATTCCTTTGTCCAAACTAAAGCAACATAACAATAATATCGAGTCAAAAACTGAATTAGATGTAGTCTGCTCCAAAACACTTAATGAGTCATATACATCTTTGTGTCAAATGTTAAAAACTCCAGAGAAAACGTCAAGCCCAAAAACTGCTCCGAGGGCAAAAGCTATCAATAGTCTCGCACAGGCGCTAACAAAATCAATGTTTACAGATAAAAATAACGTGTCAGGGCCATCAAATGCTCCTAAACAAAAAATAGAAAATATAGCAGGCCCATTTAAAGTGGCTTACCAAAAAAGAAAATATTCTGCTAAAAGGAACAACAGTGAAGCAGTAACTCCGAAGAAGGTTTCTAAACAGTCACGTGGTAAAGGACAATCTGAAAAATCTAAAGATTCATGGTACTGTTATGTTTGCAATGAGGACAGAATAGCAGACATGAGAATATGCTTTTTATGTGAAACATATGTCCATGAGGACTGTGTTGGATTAACAAAAGAAGATACAGATAAATTTGTATGCACTCGGTGCAGTCTGGACTAACCACGACGATGATAATGTACTGGATGTCGCCTAAACAATATCTTTTAAATAAAGTTGTATTAAAATCTAATGTCCATTTCTATTTCACTTATTTAGAAGTTATTTAAAATAATATATACCGTAAATATGGCCACATATATGGGCATATTTACCTACCCCGTCGGAAATATGGCCAAATTTCAATATTTTTTCAAACTGTTGAAAATATTTCTATCATTTAATATCTTTGTATTTTTCTGCCTTCATCATAAAGTTAAATATTCAGTCTTCATGGACAACTACTTTGACTTGTTTCTTTTACCTTTATTATTTTAGAAAAAAGTTAAGAAGCCTTAAGGTGGCCATATTCGACCTAGGTACCTTAATACACCTAATGTGATAAAATCTAATCAAAAATAAGAAATGAAACAACTTTTTTTTAGGATACAAACATGAATTTGTGGTGAATGCAGACTATTTTTAATAATGTCACTGCGCTCCAAGCAGAATCCTGGAACATCAGGGCATGTTCTACATTCGTACATCGTTTCTGTACGGATTCCCTTCTTGCTACAAGACTGGCATCTTTTGCTGGATACTTGTTTTTTACCATCTAAATCACGTTTTACTAATTTGTGCCCTTGAGTGCCTGCAGTATTGTACCTTAGCTCTGATAAGAGGCAGCGGCATCGGCAAACATCTTGCGTTGACTCTTATAAGAGCCAGCGGCAGCGAACGTGTTAAACAAAAAGATATTTTACAATTCATGAACATTTATATCCCGAACAAAAATCTTCCCTGTTGGCCAGTGCTGAAGTTTCTTGTTTCTGTCTATTGGAAAAGCGTTTTGCGAAGCTTAGTTATATCAAAAATTCTATATTGTGTCTCATTAGTTTCCATGTTTAGATCAAATCACAGCGAAGCGACTACCAAAAATGCAAAACAATTGTTACTGTATAAAAATGAAAAAAATGCTACTACACTTCAAGAAGCATTGATAGTATGAGCTGTTTAAACGTCGCTGGACTTTTCAAGTATAACTTACTCCTACTCCTGCACACGAAATTAAAATGAATAGAAAGTCACTATATTTACAAAATAAACTTATACCTCGCTTAAATATGGTGTCACCAAACCTCAGCACAGGACAGCTTTATTTAACATATCTTTCACATTCACCGTAGCTTTACACAACTCTATTCCAAAAAAACCTAAAACCGTTGTATTTAGATAGGTTTGAATATCATTTGAAATATCACCGTTTGCATAAATAAGTGTATTTTTTGTTTATGTATGTGAAGTACAGCTAGATGAGCTAAACTTTGCCCTTTAATAATATATGCATTATAAATAAAGAGTATTATTATAGATAACAGTCATTCCACGTTGTGAGCGTCCATCTATGGAGGAATGACTCAACTACACGCATTGTTGGTTGCGTATATGTTGTGAAGCCGAGTATTCTGTACTCTAGTAGCAAGATCGCATCTGGATGATTATGTGTATTGGTCTGCTTGTATATAAAATCAGTGTCATTCATCAGTCATTTGCTATGTGAGAACATCATTATTGAATATGCTGCCAAAGAAGTATATCTCTAAGCTGTGCCGACGGGTTATTTATATGTTGTCGTTTCTGAACAAAGGTTTTGTTCAAAGTTATAAATTACGATATTTTACGTTTTTTTTGTGTTTTCAAAAACTTTGAGGAGAATTACGGGAAATCACCACCTCTTGTAATTCGACAGTGTACAGTGACTGGCTGGGCAACTAATTTCTAGCTTCGAATCTCAAGTAAGTGTATTTGAGACAAGAATCCAATGTAATTATCATCTACACATATTATTAATACATAAGTCCTCACTATGCACATATGCATTGCCGTTTCCTTCTAGCTATAGTATACAACTTACAGCCTAGATCTCCAGTAATGTCATCTCTGAAGCAGATTTTACATCACATCAGAGCCAACCATTGATATCTGAAACCTCATGACGTTTAGGCAACAACTACAAAACGATTTCGCAAGTGTCCATCAGCTAGAGCTAAGTTAACATCTTGTATAAAAACCTACATAATGTCACAAAAAACAATACAATATCAAAAAAAAAGCGACATAATGTCACTTTTCAAGATACTTAATACCCGTTGCCGGGCACAGACACTAGAAATGAAAATGTCTGCGACATGTTGCGCATGTTCCACGCCTCGATCACCTAACGCAGTTTTGTCGCAGGCAACTGTTTCAGAACAAACGTAGGAAGAAACTGGTTGGAACCCTGAACCTCCATAGCCAACAATCAGTTGAGTAAGAAATACAAACTACATTGTTTAGTAGGAAGCTATGCTATTAATTTGTCGATTCCAGAACTTCTTGAAAATGTTCCAGTGAACTTTCGACAGCAAATGTGGTTTCAGCATGATGGAGCGCCGGCTCACTTTGTTGTACAAGTACGTGAGTATTTGGTTCAGCGGTTTGGGCATCGTTGGATTGCCAGAGGTGGAGCAGTTTCTTAGCCTCCTAGGTCACCCGATTTAACGTCGCTACATTTTTTCCTATGGGGACATGTAAAGTCTTTGGTTTACGAAACTCCAGTAGAAACAGAGCAAGACTTAATTGGACGAACTACGGCAGCATTTGAAATCACTCAAAACGAGTATTCAGGTTGGAGGAAGACATTATGAACAATTGTTGTGATCATATCATGTACAAAAGGCAAAAATTAAATGCATTAAATCGTATTTAGGCAATTCATCGTCTTTCTAAATTTTATCGCGTCTTAGGGCCGTAGTGCCGTAGTTTTACTTTTCCGGATATGGGTCACTATACTCAAATGTTTTCTACTGTTACACTGAATAAGCCCTAGAAGTTTGATCCCTTAGTTCTGAAACACCCTATATTAATAATAACCAAAAATGTTAAAATAAAGCAATGTAAAAGTTCAATACTAGAAACCATTTCAGTTACATATGCAGAAGATGCAGCTTAAAATTTCTTGTTAGATTGTTTATCAGACGGTAACAGTAATTTTGGATTTTCTGCAAACGTTCGGTAGTATATTGGTCTAGGGGGGGGGACAATATGTTTTATGGGCATGCAATAAAGGATTTTGGAAATTACTAGACCTCCACATAAAAGGTTTATTGAGAAACTTGGTCAAAACGTTTCATCAAAGAGCACCCCGAGGTTTTTAACACTGTCGGGGAATTTCAACTGTGATTTATAGATACAAAATTTCCTTAAAAAATTTTCGTTTTTGGGCAGAATAAAATTTGTAAGGTTTGGTCATTTAGGCTTTTTTGGTGTTCAAGAGCATTGTCCTCCGCATAGATTGCTTCTAGAGCCTTGTTTATACACCTAAGTGAGGTAGCGTTTGCATAATTATTGGGGTATCGTCGGCGTAGGTCACTATTTTACAATTGGTCAAATTTGAGGTATATAATGTGAATAGTATGTAGTAGCCCTAAGATAGAACCTTGTAGTACGCCAGATTTTATTAGCCCCTGTGATGAAATTTTGTCGTCTACCAAAAAAGTAGTCGCAGTCATCTCAGAAAGTCCTAAAAAATTCAATTTTGATAACAATAATGCTTCGTTTAATTTCAGCAAATTTTAAGAGAGACTTACTTGATGATCGAAAATCTTCGGTTATAAAACACACTGAAACTTATCACATAGGACTTGATTCACAAATCTAACGAAATAGGAAACTTCACGCCGGTAAACATTTCTGTACACTTCTAGTGCATATCGGTAATTCGACAAGGCGTTTACCGATGTAACACATTATTTTTATCTTAGATAAACGACGCTATCTCCGATATTTTACAATTTTATTTACTCTAGTAACCGTCATAACGAAAATCCCTATTAGACCAATAACACTCGGAAAAATAGGAACAGTTTTAAAACACACCTACAACGTAATTATTTGAGATAAAAATGATACTAAATTATGCAATCAGCAACTTCCGTAATAATTTCGTAACATAACAAAAAAGTTGAGTTTTTTTTTTGTTTCTTCATCTGGTGTGAGATAAAATAATATGGTCCTCATACCTTTCTAAAAGAATAATTTTAGGGAAAGATAATCTATAATTTAAGCTCGGAAAGTTGTAAGATAGTCGGTATTAAGAGAAAAACAAATAACATAAAATAAAGAACTCATATACAATAGATTTTAATCAAAATCGCGGAACATGACATTTTCACAAGCATGAATAGATTACGTGAAAGTATATACATATATATATATATATATATATATACAATGTGTTTGGTCACGACATACCGATATTTAAGGGCGGTATTTTTCAGCAATTTTATCGACAGATCCACCCCCCGACAATGTCCTACCCCACCACCCTTGAAATGGCAGCCATTTTTATTTTTACGTTACGATTACGCTAGTGCATGTAGAAAAATTGTAATAACTGAGAACATAAGTGTCACAGAATGATAAATTTGGTGTAATTTGAACAATGACGTGTTGTCCTAGCGATTATTGAAAAACATGTATTGATAACCGTGAAACATACTTAAAAACAGACAAAAGCAGAAAAATAAACATGCAAGGAAATTGATTATTTTGTGCATTTCCGCACACCATTCAAAAACTAGTCTGTGAGGTTGTACTTTTTTGTGCTAATTGTACAACTAACTATGTTATCTAAAAAATGACACGAAATTTGTTACAGTATGTTAGTTATTTTAAGTACAAATATTGCTTAAACATGACCTTTGGCAAGCCTCCCCGATTAAGGTAGCGGACCGTATCCAACATTCCTGGTATAGAGATGATTGTATAGAGAGTGTGAATGAGACAACATCTACCAGAAGGTCTCGTTATCGAGATGGTAAGAACCGGTTATCTGTTGTCAATGTCACAGTGAGTGTTTTGTAGTCCCTCGCCACGCGTTGTGATCATACGTCCATTTTTTACCATTGCTGACTAGTTTCAATATCAATTTTCTGAAGGTATTTGAGTTGGAAGTGATTTGTGACTGAATATTTTATTAGTCATGATTAAGTCTCTATCATGCCAAATCGTCCACGAAATAAATTTTCAAAACACCATGCTGCTGATATGGTGTTTGTTTACGGCTTTTGCAATGGAAATGCCGCAGTTGCTGTGACGATTTCCTGACCGAATTACGCAAAATGTTAGGACTTTTGTCTTCACATACCTGAGACTGGCAGAAAATGGCATTTAAAGGCTAGTAAACAACCGTTATCGGCTACTGTCTCCATAAGTTGAAGAAGATATTCTCAACATGATTACCCGTGATCCGAGAGTTAGTGTGAGGAGGATCGCTGCAAGACTACACTTGTCACATCGGTCGGCTTGGATAGTCCTTAAGAGAGGAGGTTTACATCCCTATCATTTTAGAAGACTTCAGGATCTTCATGAGCCAGATTATGCACCAAGAATCATAGTTTGCACCTGGTTGCGTCAAGACTGCAACTTTTGGGTAAACATTCTGGGGACGGCAAACCCTCATACAGTTCGACCGAGCACCTTCCAACAGGAGTCTCAGTCGGCCCAGTTGAGCTATCTCCAAGGTTAGATGCCCAGGGATTTTTGGAGTTCTTGAGGACCGAGTTTGCAGATCTACTCCACGATCTGTCACTTATGAACCGCCGCAACATGAGATTGTAGCTTGACGGAGCTCCCGCACACTTTGCGCGAGTTGTACGAGAACATTTGGATGGGCAACATTCTCCATGGTCAGGTCGTGGAAGCACTGTCGCTTGGCCAGCCGATCACCCGATTTAATGCCCCTAGATTATTTTTCTGGGGTACAATGAAGCAAAAAGTTTACTGTCATGTGTCGGCGACATGGCAAGAGCTCATGGAAAGAATCCATACCGCTACGAACGGAATTAGAGCTGACACGGATATAGTTCGCCGCTCAACACGACACATGGTTTTAAGAAGAGCAACAATGTGCATAACCAATAATGGAGGACATTTTGAACAGCTTCTGTAACATTGAACATGTCCAAACTCTTCATGACAATGATATTGATTTGTCATTTTTATGTATAAAAAGTTTGAAAGCAATTTGCATTTTATTACACCCATTTTGACCAATGTTATATAGCATCTATTACTTAACGTAGAAGACTTAGGATAACAAATTTGTTGTCATTCTGTAGATAACATAGTTAGCTGTAGAATTGGCACAAAAAAGTACAACTTCACATACTAGTTTTTGAATGGTGTGCGGAAATGCACAAAATAATCAATTTTCTTGCATATTTTTTTCTGTTTTTGTCTGTTTTTAAGTATGTTTGACGGTTAGTATCAATACAAGTTTTTCAACAATCGCCAGGGCAACATGTTATCGTTCAAATTTATCATTCTGTGACACTTATGTACTCAGTTATTACAATTTTCTTACATGCACTAGCGTAATCGTAACGTAAAAATAAAAATGGCTGCCATTTCAAGAGGGGTGAGGTAGTACATTGTTGTTGTCCATAAAAATAGCTGAAAAATACGCCCCTTAAATATCGGTATGTCGTGACCAAACACATTGTATATATCCATAAAATTCTCACCAAAGGAACACATCTTAGAAAAAACAGATGCATCACTTGGCCGCAAAAGCAACACATGTTGAGCAGATATTTGATGCATAAAATACTCATTAGTAGAGTAGTAAGCTTTCTGCTTTAGCAGAGTCTTGGCCCTCTCCTTAAATGATTCCAATGGCAAGATTTTCAGAGTGTCTGGCAATCTATTGACACTGGGTTTGAACTTTTTTTTGTAGATGACATATGTGTGAGAGAATTTAGAGTTTTTGGTTGAATATCAATTGTGGTCATCTAACTTCATAAAATCTGCCAAATTTGTTTTCGCGTAGATCAGCAGCTCTACGATGTGAATAGTCAATTAACCTTACCATTCTTTTTTTGCTTGGTGAATACCATTATCAATATATAGTATCTTGAATCATTTGAACTGTATTTTCCTGAAGAATAAGAAATAATTCCGATTTTACATTTTAGATTGAGGTTAAGCAACAAGGGAATATAAAAGCACTACTAAATTGTGCAAGCAAGAACTCCATTATAATAATATACATTACATGATTATAATGACTGTACTATAATAGACGCCAGTTTATCAACGTTGTAAACACATACACCTTATGAATTTGCTTCAACTAGGTGTTTAAACAGCTTTGTGAGAGTTACGGTTATTGGATCACAATTTGTCAAGGATAAGTGTTATTTCGCCTTTTCTGTTTTAACATAATCATAAAAATCATCATAAATATGTGAAGGTGTTCACTATTCACATATTTTTTTTCATTTCAGCTATACACCAAAGTATGCTAAAACAAATACTTAACACGTTCACGACGACAACGCATGGAGTGAAATACGACTATAGCAGATAGTTGTTCTTTTGGTTTTTTTAGTGCAAATGTACATTTTCTGTAATATAATTGCTAGAAAATATGTAAGTGAGTATTATTTTGACCTTTGAATCCCTTTTTAGATATGTACCACCGGTGGTACACGACGGCATTGATGATTCTTTTTTTCGTTATAGCCCTAGCCTATAGCCCACTGGCCCTTACAGATAATGGGGAGTCCTCAGAAGTACATGATGCACGAAGGGAGATCTATGATGAAATGTCGCAACCACCAACCTCATCTACAATGGAGCATTGTGAGATCTCGCTACACCCCTGGCCATCATCTCAATCTGCAGCCGGCTTTCAGCAATCAGTCTCATCTGCAGTTGACCAGGATGGGATTCTCCAACATCCTCAGCCATCAACTTCATCTACATTGACGCACATTCCACAAAATGATCCTTTGTCTTCTGTCGCATCACGTCATGCATATTATTCATCATCGTCAGAATCAGAGCCTTTCCAGGATTCAGGAGAATCCTGCGTCCCTTCCGAAGACGAGCAAGATAGTCTATCAGAGGATGAACAATCTACTGAGTCCAGCGGGGATGATGAGTTTGCAATCGACCAAAATGTTGATGTTATCGAAGAAGTCCAGCCCTATGGAAATGTTGATGCCGCTGCAGATCAATGGGAACCATGCAGAGATATACCCCTCAACTTCCAATATACAGGAAATGGTGGCATAAAGGTGGACACAATAGACCTTTCAGATCCGTATAACATTTACAGACATTTTTTTTGCGACGAAGTGCTCGATATTATCGTTTTAGAGACCAATCGTTATGCGGCTCAGTATATCCAATCGCATAATCTTCGTCCGCGTTCGATGTTTCGTAAATGGAAGGACACAAACCGCAGTGAAATGAGAAAGTTCTTTGCTATCCTGATTGTCATGGGCATACACCATTTGCCACAAACCCGGTTGTATTGGTCGAGTAATGACATGTATGGTAACATACTTATTCAAAAAATAATGAAGCGTGACAGATTTGACTGCCTGTTGAAATTTTTTCATCTGTCCAATAATGAAGACCCCCTTGCAGATACTGACCGTCTTTTCAAATTGAAACATGTTGTAACCCTCATTTGTGACACTTTCAAAAAAACACTTACACCCGCTGAGAATATTGTAATAGACGAGAGTATGGTGCCATGGAGGAGCCGCCTCATATTCCGGCAGTATCTTCCCGCAAAGGCACATAAATATGGTGTAAAATTGTACAAAATTTGTACTCCCGAAGGTTATACGTTCGACATACGTATATATGCAGGAAAAATGTCGGAAATGCTCCGAATAATGATCGTGGGCATACTTATAACGTTTGTATGGATTTACTACAGGATCTGTTAAACGAAGGACGCACGCTCTATATTGATAACTTCTATACAAGTGTCCAGTTATGTAAGGCCCTTTTGAACTGTAAGACTTACGTTTGCGGCACACTCAGACAAAATAGAAAGGGAAACCCACCCACAGTTTGCAAAAAAAGCTTCGGAAGGGAGAGGTATTTGGACAACAGAATCAGAATGGAATTAGAGTGATGAAATGGTTAGACAAACGCCCTGTCTTGATGATCAGCACGTGCCCAAGCCACCAGGCAGAACTCAAGGCAACGGGAAAGAAAACTAGAAAAGGAGAAGACACCTTCAAGCCTTAAGCAGTCATTGATTACAACAATTCTAAGAAAGGCGTCGACATTTCAGACCAAATGTCCAGCTATTATACCTGTATCAGAAGAAGTATCAAGTGGTATAAAAAAGTATTCTTTGAAATACTGCTTGGCACATGCATGGTGAACTCGTGGGTGATTTACAATTACTATGGCAGAAATGCGAAAAAACTTTCTATGCTGCAGTTTCGTGAAAAAGTTGCAAGGGGCTTGTTGGAGGAAGAAGACATTGAAGAAAATATAGAACCTGAAGATATTGCCGCTAACGTGTCCGAACAAAGAGTGACAAAGAGACCTCGAGCTAGTAGCAGAATCGCTCATCATAAGATGCAAAAATATGATGGCACGGTAAGAATGACTCGGAAGAGATGTACCTCATGTTACCGAAAACTCCAGAGCACAAGCGGTGTCAAAGAGGCTAGAAATAAAGCCAAGCGTGTTTCTACATTTTGTAAAGATTGCCCAGAGCAACCGACACTATGCCTTCAATGTTTTAATGAAATTCATAAGTAACACCTACCTAAATATATAAGTACTTATTTCCAATCTTAGAAAAATAATTTTGAGTTATTTTTCACTAAATATTCTAACTTCTTACCTAGTTCAGTTACTCAATCTGGTTGTTACAATGTGTTTTACAAATAAAATAATATGAAACTCATGGATTTTTATACCTCTAATTAGATTTCCTATAAAATTCACAATTATAGCCAGATGCGACACCGGTGGGACACGAATGTATGCTTCCTATATTTATAGCCGTATGCTGAATATACAATTACCTACTATAAACGGTAAGGATTGGAAGCGCAAGAAATAATCAACTGGCAGTGTACCACCGGTGACCACAGACGATTTTTGGTAAGATATGCGATGTACCACCGGTGTACCACGTCATCGTGAACGTGTTAAATAAGCACGAATATTTCAAATGTTATTTTAAAACTTATACTCGTAACAAAAAGTACAAACATTGATCTATTTACGTGCTTTTTTATTAAATTAGAGAATTTTTTGATATACTCGGGGCTCATATGACTAATAAAAGGCTAAGTAGCTAAGCAAAAAGCTATAATGGCATTATTCATTAATTTTAGCAAATGTGATTCCACTGATCAGTGATTAAGTTGCATACAGAACAACTGCAAGCCATTACCAAAATGTTCACGTTTCAGAAAAATAAAGCCTCAAAGCTCAGAATATACTTTGGGGATGGCATTTTTCTGTCGTGTTACTTTCTGCAAGGAACTACCGTGCAGGGAAACTTGACCTATAGGCCTTTTCTGCCTAAAGAGTAGCCCCACTCACTCTTTGGCTATATAACCCACCATGGTAATGCTTGCAGCATTTCATCATGATGGGTAGCGTTGGCAAAAGTATTCATACCAAAGATATTTGGGTCATGTCATAATACAAATCTATCCAGACGCCTGGCAGTTTCATAGTATATTACTATTGTCATACAGTTTTCACCCAGCCCAGGATGCTTGATTTGTTTCAGTTTTAGGCAGAAGATTGGTAGGCGGAGGTACCACCCTTCGGATCTCTAACCCGGGACCAAAATGTGTGCATGTTGCATGCACACGTGTTCTCTCACTAGAGGCCGTGTGGCGCATCCCCTTTCCCCTGTAGCCCCACAGTACCCATGGATGTTTAGGCCTTCGTAGTGGTTTAGGTAAAAAAAACTTCCTCCATATCGGCTGCTTGCATAAGGCGATACATCACGATTCATGAAACAGCGTTATCATCTTCCTCAGAATGATCCCTGATAAGAAGCAAAGCATGTATCATTGCGAGTACTAGCTATAAAAGTAGTTTGGGTTCTACAAACATGACTGGTTATGTCAATATTATTACTATATCAGTGCCGTGCACTTATATGGGTTATGTCTAACATATTCCTGAAAAATAGAAGCATCCGTTTTCAGCCGTTAGGTCACAATGTCATACGAAATAGGTAAACAGGACCTCTATTCTTGAGTTTGAGCGAGTAGAAATTGTGAGCGAAAGTGACAAAAAGTGGGTGTGGCCAAGAAATGCAGTATTCTTGAAATCAGTTCTACCGAACAGTGATAGAGGGAGTCGCGATTTCTCTTGGTACCGACCAAGAGAAACTGGAAAAATTAGTAGAAAATAGCGCTATATAACCTAAAAATTGACGTGTTTGACATTGTTATTGTCGTTTCTGCTAAACATATTGCAAAAAATGGTTAATTTCAATCAATTGATGTACTGGAACGGTATTATTAACGGGGATGTAGAGGAGGCAGATGAGGAATGGGCGATAGGGAGAGATATTCTAGGGCATCGAGATCCTTTCATAATATCGGATCGAAGATTTGTACAGATGTTCAGATTGACCAAAGATTTGGTGTATGAATTGCTTCGATCAAAACAAAGGCAAGAGTCCTAGATATTAAGTTTTAGTTATTCTGAAACAGTATCCTTTAATCTATGATTGAGTTTGCCCTGGTGCATTTGGGGCTGCTCCCGAAGAAACTCAATCATTTTGTCCTTTTGTTCATTTATAATGTGCTTTTTCAAAGTTTTCGGCTCCATAGATAAAATTATAAGGAGGAAATATTTCCAAAATCTTTGGTTACTTTTTGACTGTCAAAATTATCTCCATTTTGATTGGTTTAACAAGTTTACTCAAACCTGGCAACCCTGTGTCTTGATTTCCTTTCGCCTTTCTATCGAGACCTTTCAAGAATACAGTATTTTCGAATCGATAGAAAACCGGGGGAGTAGAAAAAGAGGGAGTGTGATTTTCTATTGAAGTCAAGAATAGGATCACTGATTGGGAAGTTAATCGAGTGATAAAGGACCGTTGTTTTAGTTCTCTTTCTAAAAACACTACAAACAATTTAACACAGACTGACAACATTGTAGTTGAACCGGCGAATGAAGGAACAATACAATTGCCAAATATGGCAATTTTTCCCTGAGGTAGCCAAATTTTGTGAAACTCAAATACTCATCATACGAGGGATGTCTGTTAAGTTTTGCATATGGAAATAAAACAACACGGTAGGTAGTCTTAAATGACTTTATTGTTCTTCGAAGTATTCTCCACGAAGGTTAATTCACATCTGCATGCGCTCGAACCAATTTTTGAAGCATTTATTCCACTCGTTTTCTGGCAGATAAAAAACGGCATTTTTAAATGCTCAACTGCTTCTTCTGGTGACTGGAACCTTTGACCACGCAGTCTGTTTTTAATTTTCGGGAAAGTAAAGAAATCGTTAGAACTTAGATCGGGACTATATGGAGGATGGTCCAGTAATTCCACGTTTTCTTCCGTTAAATGCTGCCTTATTTTTCGGGCTGTGTGCGAGCTTGCATTGTCTTGGTGGAGGATGATTCTTCTTTCGGGGTTGATTTTTCGAAGCTCGGTGATGACTTTTGGCAAACAAGTGGTGGTATACCAATCCGCAGTAACAGTTCTTTGCTCATTAAGAGGAATTGTTGCAATATGACCCGCTTTTGACACAAATGTCGAGACCATCTTTTTCGAAACACTTCGAGAACGGATGTCTTTTATTGGCTTTTCTTCACCTTGGAACACCCAAACAGCCGACTGTCGTTTATTTTGTGGTTCATAACAGTAAATCCACGATTCATCACCACTAACAATGCTGTACACATTTTTTGAGTTTCTGGAATTGAAGCGGTCAAGCGATTTTTGACACCAATTAACCCTGGCTGCTTTCTGCTCTTCAGTCAACAGGTGGGGTATCCAACGAGAAACTAATTTTCTTACTACTAATTCTTCATGTAAATTTTTTTGAATTGAGGTCTTCGAGATCTTCAAGGACGCCTCAATCTTGCGATATGTCACATGTCTATCTTCAATGATGAGTTTGCGCACAACATCGACGTTTTCCTGGGTGACTGCCGTTTTTGGTGCACCCAACCTGGGATCGTCGTTAAGACTCACCCATCCACGTTTGAATTCTCCATACCAACGGGAAATTGTCGACTGATGTGGTGCTTCGTTGTCGAAACCAGACAGTAACTCAGCAAGGGATTCTTGTTGCGATAATTGTCTCTGAAAGTTGTAATAAATTATGGCGCGAAAATGTTCTCGGTTGAGTTCCATTTTTATAATGACTTGGTGACACTTAAAAATTCACTGTAGTGAGAACACTGCACGTATTGTTGTAAAACTTTTGAATTTAAGTACACTAAAGAGTGAGGTTATGATTTAGTACTGACGTTCGATCCGCGCGACCTACTAAATGATGGTACAACGACGAGCCTTGTACGTTCGGTGCTTAATTAACACCTGAGTGAAAGAACAGTACACGTGCGTCGCATGTACCGTTCTTCCACTCAACCGCCATATTGTGCCATATACCCTGTCAAGCGAAATTACCGAACTTCGCTTATTTTCCGACGGGTGTCCTATCCAAAATCTCAACCAGACAATGGTACGTTCCTAATGACACTCACATCGGCAAGAAAATAGTTTATTACCTTCCAGTACGTGGCCATTCCTTTTTGCCCTGTGATAGGGATTTCGGAGACGTTAAAATGGCGATAAGAGCTGATCGCATATATATTCTTGAAGAATATGAGCAAATGATACCAAGTTACGGAAGGTGTTAACATTTCCACTTAGTACGCTTAGATATAACGATATCATTGATTTCAAAAACTGGTGGCCGCAATTTTATAAGAAAACGTCCAAGTCAGCTGATGGTCAAAAAGTTAATCCATTTCGCAGTACAGCCAGTTTACATACACTAGTGAAACTCCAGGATATGGGGCGACAAGTAACGTCACAAGAGGTTTTCTGTCATACACTTTCAAGTTAATCAAACCTAGTGCTGAATCCATATTGACGTAAGAAAAAGCATACTCAGCAGCTGCTCCCATTAACTCAAAGAAAATAGCTGACTTAAACACACTTTTACGTTACTTTTCTGATGGATCCGTTGAGTTTTACTACCATATTGTTTCTTGGAAAGTAAAAACTGAAAATTCTGAATGAAAATGGGTAGATAGTTTGTTAAACATCAATCAATAAAGTAAGAAAATTATTTTCAACATTTTTTCTTCACTTGAGTGAAAGAACAGTATAGCTCCAAGTCATCCTTCTTCAAATATCTTTTTTTGCAGTAATTCCTTTTTTCAATTTATGAAGGTATTATCGGTCACAACAACAACTCCACAATACATGATTAGGCTGAGTAACCCATGGTTTTCATTCAAAACGGTTTTTTCGTTTTTCTCAAAATGGTCATATTGTTCTTGCATATCTTCAGGCATTGCCATGTTTTATATCGAAGATCAACAAAAAGTAAACACGCACGACCATGTCAAGCAAGTTGTCATGCTAACAGTGACAAAAATAAATTTGGAAGGCTCATACGTTGACGAGAAAACTTTGAAGGCGGCGAGACAAATCTAAAAAACGTATATCTGTGAACTTAAACAAGTGTTCACGCATGGAGGCTGATTGCTTATGTATGTGTGAGGGAGATGTATGCATTAAAGTAATTCCTGTAGTTTTACTTTGTCCCGCAAAATACCCTGAGAGGGCCTATAAGTATTGTTGATTATTTGTAACGTTTCCTCATTGTATATAGTTTATTGGTATGGATAATTCAACAGCATATACATACTTGCATGAAAAATAATTGATATAACCTTACTGTATTAAACGAGAGTTATTTTAAGATTGCTGTTTATAAGTAAGACTTTGTTTTAATATCAAAGCTTGAGAGCTGTTCGATCGACGCGCTCTATTAGTATTATTCAAATCTCACTAGACATGCTATGAAATTTTAAGAGACCTCTTAGAACATTTTCGAGAACCGCACTTGAACAAAAATACCAATCAACACAAGACATTCAAAAATCATTGCATCACACTACCTCCAAACTAACACATTATGCTGCAAAGAAAAACGGAGCAAAGAAAAGGATTAATATTTTTATAAAGATGTCAAAATCCATCTTCATTGACAGAATAGATGTAACATATGCAACACTTGAAATTTTGTTGATTTTTTCCGAATTGTAAAATTGCGTGACGAAGTATTTTAGAATGATTTCAAAGTATTTTAACATTATCTACACGTATCGATTCAAATTAAAAAAACCATAATGGATTTATGCACGCAGTTGATTACATGTCTGTAACAAATTTTTTTTAGTGGTCATGCTCCTATCACATTTTCATCAATATAATTAAAGTACAATTATATTTATTTGTGTGTCGATATAACATGAAATCATAAGGTCAACGATGAACATGCTTAATGACAGTTCATCAACAAAATTTACATATGATATACAGGAAAGACATTTTTAGTAGTACATAAATAGGAAATTATTGAAATGGAGTTAAGGAAATTGTACCATTTCAAATTGACTGAGTACCGAATTAAACCGATCAATCGTATCGTATCAAATGGAAGAGATTGCTGAGAGAAAGATAATAAGCGTTATTCTGAATCAAATATGGTGGTCGCCACTGGATGGGGATTTTTAATTTCTGTCAACGCTATGATATGGGTATCAAATGAAAGAAGCGAAGTGTGCAAATAATGTCATTTTAAATTCCACACTCTATCCATCCATCGAAATTTTAGCATACAAATGAATTAAGAAATTTTATGCAGCCCTACTGATAAAATATTTGAAAATTTTATATAACTTACAAAACCAGTGATTTGACGTTACACATGCTAAAAATAAAAAATAAATGAACAATTACGTTTTTAAAACAATCTTTAAACGAACTAAAAGTTTAAAAATATTTCTTGCCGATTGGATATACTGAAGCGCACCTTCATCCCAAGTTTTCAAATAATAGCGTGTTACGTTTTGACAGCAGGATGGAGCTTTTATTTTAAAACTTGAGCTGGGAGAGCTTATATTTATAAATATTTTCTGCCGGAAAAAATATTTTTAAATCTTTAGTTTATTTTGTTAACAACTAAATAAAATCTCTTTTTAATGTATTTTATAATTTTATTTATTGAAGTGATGAGACGTTACTTTCTGTCATATCTTCCTTGTGAAAAATAGTCTTGGCAACATATGCACCAAAGTCCTGATATAGCCGAGTTGTTAGGTTTCGAAAATATCCGAGATTCTGCCAGCGAAAGATTAGACGAAAAGGTACGTCGCGTTCCAGTAACTAACCCGTAACTAATCAAATATGGAAAAGCTGTTGGTTGATAAGAAACATTTACGAAAAGGATTATCAAGTTTTCACTAAGCTGGATGCTTCCATTCTACACGACGTACTTAGTATTTTTTTTCGAATGAATGGTGAGTAAATCCATTAAAAGCTTTCTTCGCGTATTCGCTGCTATTTCACTACACACTAGCCATATTATTTTAAGGAAGGTTGTTTCTAAGAAGGAAAGATTCAAATCGAAAGCATCCTATTTGCACAAAAAATGGAGGGCACGCTTTTCGGCTGTGTTTTTATACTTAAGAAGCTAAGGAGGTAGGCTAAGTGCCGAGATACTGTGACTGCTAAAAAGGTGTGAGAGACATTTTATTGATCGGACCTTTAAACTGTCTAAGGCTACAAGAACTGTGAATAATATTTTCCACCATCTCGATATTATACATGAAAAATGGCGTCAAGTAGATTGACTCTATACTTCCTACGCCTTCATTGGAAGTTTCGAAGAAAATTGATGATTCAAATCGTGTCAAAAGGTGAAATCTCACTTAGGTACAATGAATCTTCGACCTCCTATATAAAGCAAATCTATCATATTCCTGTTTGAATGGCATATTTAAGGAAAATATGTGCGACTTATTACTTTTACTGATGCGCAACAGTTTACATAGCTTACAACTATTCACCGCATATAGCTTCCAACCCACAATTTTCATCATATCCAAACAATGTTTGAAAATGAGTAGGAATCTCTGGAACGTTGTAACACTTTGTTCCAGCGATTTTATTTTTGTCGCCTCTGAATCAATTCAGAAAACTATCGTAGGTGGTATATTTAAGGATCATAAAATTTAGAAAAATGTATGTGTAGATATCAAAAACTGTTGATTCATCCTTTACAAAACCATCGCAGAATGCTAAAGTGGTACGTACTCCTAATATCCAAATGTTGTTAAAATATATGAATATTTTTCCTGTATCGGTGTATTAGTGATGACATCACCGCAGACCAGTTCGTGTTTGTTACCCAGTTCACAGTCGATAGTGATTTCGAATTATGATCATTATACATCAGACTTTTACCGTTTGATTTCCCTGTTGGACTAAGATGCTTCTCAATGATAGAACGTCTTTGATTAACCCCTACAAAAAATTTTTCGAAGATGGTCAGGAGCTTCTAAAACATCAAAAAGCAAAGTTTAAGCGATTTTTTTTCGTGTTTTTGTCCACCACTAGATCGATTTCCAAAAACTAGAAATCTCTTTCATCCTTAACATAGTGGTAACTTAAACGATATTACTAATATCAAAATTACAATTATATTTATTCTTATAATTTTTATACCGCGCAGAAAGCGGTTCTGTTAAGCTGCTTATGTTGCAAATGGAAAAAATTTAATGTGGAGTTGAATTCAAGTTAAGCAATAACGCTTAACGATGTTATAAAAACAGGTCTAAACTAGTAATACTTCAATTGAGCCTTACATGTATTTCTAGCGTGAACGTTAGATCGATGTTATATATTTATAATTAACAATATCTCTCTGATCATAGTATAGTGTCTGACCTATCGTACTGGTTAGATCTTGACGTAGAAAATTCGACAGAGTGTGAAGCGGAAGTTTGGTGGGTTTATCTGGCAGGCCTAAAGCGTGGCAGCATCTTAGAGTAGCAAAGTCCGTGACTTAGATACACAAAATGCAGAATAGTTAATCTCTTCTGTTGATTACGTCAACTAAATGTCTTTATATTTCCGGATTATTACATTTTTACACGTAAAATTCCGGGTAATCGAAGAAATACTTTAGTGGTCTGTTCCATGTACCAACAGGCGTTTGCATCTGTTCAGTTTTCCACAATGAACTGCAGGTAGACAAATACACTTTATATAAATAGAATACTGTGAAAATTCAAGCGAAATTATAAAAACTAAGACAGCTTCATTTGAGGTTGGATCGTTTCCAGTAAAATGACGGAAAAGTACGTACTTGATGCCCTAGATATGAATCAAAATAAACATGAACGCGACATGATTGAGGTCGAGCGTAGAGTTAATTCAACAGTTTCTTTGATGCCTATTCACATTTCATTTCAGAGCCTTCATTATTCTCTAATTTTCAGACACTTACATATTCATCAAAATCAGATGAAATGATGTTTTGACGAATCACAATATGTACATCAAAATTGAGTACTCAAATAGAAGCATCTTGCTTCAAATTATTCTAGAGTTTTAATAGCAGCAAAACGTTTACACTATAACGTATTGATATTAAATTCTAATAATCAAATGAGGACAGCGTGGAATGTATTAAAACAGAATAAAAATGCATCTAGACATGAGGTAATTAAATTAAAAGTGAAAGATGAATTAATAACAGAACCAAAAGAGGTGGCCGATAAATTTATGCAACATTTTAATAGTATTACCTATACGTAGATAACAAAGTGGGAAATAGTAGTATTAATATAGATAGGAACATTCATTCATTTTATCTCAAACCTGCTGTAGCAAATGACATATCAGCTATTATAAAAAATCTCAAAGGTTCTAATTCTTTTGGCGCAGACAGAATTAGCACTAATATGTTAAAATTTTCATTTGACATCGTTTGCCATCCCTTGATTTTTTAATTAACTGCTCCATCGAAGAAGGAATTTTTCCCGACAAGCTTAAGGTTGCAAACATTAGGCCGCTATTTAAATCTGGAGATAGGTTTGATATGTGTAACTTCAGACCTATCTCACTTCTTAGTCCCTTCTCGAAGGTGTTTGAGAAATATGTCTCTCTGCAACTCATCAATTTCTTTGACAGATTCAAATTATTTAATAGTAATCAGTTTGGATTTAGAAAAGGCATGTCAACCAAAAATGCCCTACTTCGTTTCCTAGACTTGGTTGACCATGCTATTCTGCTAGATAAAATGGATAGATAATATGGAATCAGAGGGAAGCCATTTGACTGGTTCCATATCTATCTGTCCGATAGAAAGCATCATGTCGAGGTACAAAATGCACAGTCCAGCCAACATTTCTACCGTACTGGTGTTCCACAGGGTTCCATACTTGGTCCTCCCTCATACATAATGTATGTCAATGACTTCCCATCCGATTGCTCGGTAATGTATGCTAATGACACTTCTTTACTTGTTAATGTTCAAAACCTAGAATCTGTTGTAGGACTTGCCAATTCAAGCTTGAATGGTGCAGGTAAGTGGTTCAGCAATAATGGGCTCGTCTTAAATAATCAGAAATCTGTTTTCCTTAGATTTAACCTTTCCACCTCACCGATGGATCACACTTTACTAATAAAATCGTTTGGCAAATCAATAAAACAAGTGGATGCGACTAAATTTTTAGGGATATATATATCTCAAAATTGTAGATGGGATACGCATATCGAGAAAAGTAGCCAAAAGATCGCCCCACTCTGTTACTGTCTGTACCAGTAAAGTTTTTTTGTGGAGAAGTGGATATTACTGATATTTTTCTATGCACATATCCATTCAGTCCTAATTTATGGAATAGAAGCATGGGGAGCATCGTCCCAGCTGCAAAGACTTTTTGTGTTGCAAAAAAGGCTGTTCGAGTAATAGCTAAAATTGGAAGGCTCAGTAGCTGCAAGGATTCATTTAGAACATTAAAGATTTTGACCTTACCATCTGTATATATACTCAATATACTTATCCTTGCTAAAACACAATTGAGCAAGTTCAATTCTGTAAGCACTGGTGCTTACTTTACAAGAAACAGTCAAGTATTGGAGGTGCCATCGCATAGATTGACGAGAACGGAGGACAGCCCTAGATACATGGCTATTAAGTTTTTCAACTCCCCAACAATTTGAAATCACAACCACTGAACACTTTTAAAAGAACAGTTAAACTGTTTTTACTGGAGAAAGCTTTTTACTCTATTGAGGAATTTTTAATGTGTGAATGTCTTGTTTGATTTTGATCATTGTTGTTTGAATGTCAATGGTTTTTCCTGTATTTAACTTTTTTATATATACAGGGTGACTTTGAAGTTGAGTCATTAATTTTCAGATAATGATTGTAGAAGGAAGATAAACCAAAACATGTTTGTAAAAATAAAAAAAAATATTACCTTGTTTTATAAAGTATCCTCCCGACAAGTATTTCAGTGCGGACCTGTATTTGATCGTGCGGTCTTGGAGCACCGGCATGCCCTCCCCTGTGAGGTCTTAAGTCACCTGATTCACGAGCCCTTTGTACTACATTCAGCATTTTCGTAAACATGTGCCATTTTTTATTTCGTTTGAGCCACGCAACAAACACCACTATTCACTCACGCGTTACCGACTGACACATTGACTAAATACAACTGAATAAAATTGTATATTGTGGTAAAAACATCGTTTCAAATTCTTTCGCTTTTTTGTTTCCGATGAGATGAACGGATAAGGCGGATTATATCCGTTGTTGCCAAACACGAGCACATAATATTATTATTGAGACAGGGCGGCACTCAAACTTCTAAAGGGTTATAACTTTGTTACTTTAATTTTACCAGAAAAATGTTAAAGGAAAAAAACATTTCTTTTGATCAGATCTACTCACTGTTAAAATAAATGACTCAACTTCGAAGTCACCCTGTACATATATGTTTTATATTTATAAATTATATCTATACGCTAATTTGATTTATTATATATGTGGTACGAATATGTGTGCGTCCACACTAACATCATTTGTTATTAGCTTTTGTAGTGCTACAGGACAAATAAATTATTATTATTATTATTACTATCACCGTTAGTCGTTTTTTGCAGTCAGCAACTCTAAAGCGTTCAGACTTGATTCCTTCTTAACACATTGACCGCTTTGTCAGTCAATGGAGAGAGACACTGATCTGTAATGGTGCCGTTTCGGTCATCAGTGACTGACACTACATACTTACAGTGTGAAACTAAATTAGGTTTCCCTGACGCTGAATGCATCGAAATAAATGAAATAATAATCTCCCTACATACAAAATGGTATCAAGTGGGTTACTTGCCCTTACGAAAGCATCGACCATCTGGCAACGTCTGCCATGCCATGCTGGCCAGTTCGAGCAGTGTGAGCATTCTAGGCGATCAAGTAGATTAAAGGTTATTCAAGTAGTACCCGCGCTTGTGCAAGAGGCGCCTATCTATTGATATAATAGCCCATAGTTACTAATTCTACAATTTTTTAGCAGATCTTAATATTTTCTAGGAAGATGTAGATGTTTTGGAAGCAATCCATAGATTTTCTATGTAACTAAATCTTGCTAAAGAGATGTAAGAATTTCAAAGGAGCTCCACAAAACCTGAGCGGAGGAAATCTTTTTACAGACTCTTGACCTATGTGTATGTTAATATGTGTGGGACAAATTTTGGAACCAAATTTTTAATCAGTTGAGCAATAGAGGTGAAATTTTGTACACACGTCTAGCTTACGTGACAATACAAAATGAATTACCTGCCGTCATTTTGAATCCAATATGGGGATTTTACAACATGGAGATTCATCACTTTCAAGGTGACATGGTATCAAATGAATGGGTTTAATGAAAGAAACGCAATAAATCATTCCAAATCCAATATGACGACCGCCACAACATGGCGTTTATAATTATCATAGTCACTCCTATGATGTACGTATCAAATTAAAGGGCTTCTGAGAGAAACATAATAAGCACCGCTATGTCATTCTGAATCCAGTATGGCGGTCATCGCAAAATGGCGATTTATAATTTCCACATTCACCCCGATACTATAAGTATCAAATGAAAGGGTTTGGTGAAGGAACAAAATAAGCAAAGTGACGTCATTCTAGATCCAATATGATTGCCACCGCTTCATTGGCCATCGCTATGATATGGGTATCAAATGAAAGGGTATTATGAGAGAATCACGATAAGCAAATAGTTCATATGGCATTCGCCGCAAAATATCGATTTATCATTATATGATTATACCCAACCAAATTCTATAATGCAAATAAAGTAAGAAAGCTTTATGGAGCCCTATTGATAAAACATTTGGAAATTATATACAAATACCTAAACAAAATAAGAAAATACCAGCCTCAGGGACCGGACTATCAATACAGGGTGTTCCTTAATGATATGCGAATATTTAAGGGTGTGAATCTACATGAAAAATTAATGTTAGTTTGTTTTATAAGCTATGGTCCAAAAATGATTCCTTACAAAATTCGGGGTGTAGAAGTTTTAGGAAAAGAATGGAAATGAATTAATATTTTCAGAACCGCTTCAGATATTTCACCGATATTTAGTACGTAATGGAATTTAATAACAGTAGCGTGTAGGTATTGACTCCGATATTTTTTAAGAAAAAAATAGTACGCCAACGGTTTTTTGCCAAATAAAAATTATTTTTGAATTTACCGTTCAATTTAAAACAAATAATCTCTACTTAATTGTCTTCCTTAGATGCGCCATTTTTGAGTAAAAAAATAAAAACCGTTCTATTGTCTAACTTGCAAAATTATTACTAATTTAATTGGAGAAATTAAACACATTACAGGTAGTGAACAACAACAACTGACAATATAAACATAACATTAAAACCAGCGAAATGATTACAAAAATTGTTGAAAATGGCCCCCTTCGCTTAGTATGCATGCTTCCGCCCTCCTTCTCATGGAATTGCGTACTCGTTGAAATATCCCTGGAGTGTTTTTTATCACAAGCTGCAACTATTCTGTCTCTTAATTCCTCTACAGTGTTAATGGGACTTGTGTACACTAGTGACTTAAGAAAGCCCCACAAAAAGAAATCTAAACTGTTGAGGTCTGGGGATCTTGGTGGCCATTCTTGGGGCCCACCGCGGCCAATCCAACGATTTGGATAAACAGTTTGTAAATAAATACAAACCGCTACACTGAAATGCGCTGGTGCACCATCATGCAAGTACCACATATTGTTTCTTATTACTAACGCAAAATCATCAAGCAGCAAAGGCAACTGTTGTTGAAGAAAATTGAGGTAAGTCTGTCCGTCAAGTCGTCCTGGCAAGAGAATGGGCCAATAAAGTGGTTGCCAATAATTCGTACCCATACGTTGACCGAAAATTGGTGTTGGAAATGGGTTTCGGTTACGGCATAGGGATTTTCTTCTGAACACAAATAATTATTGTGAAAATGCTGAATGGCATTTCGAGAAAAATAAATTAGCTTCGTCCGTGAACAGAATTATTGATTCAAATTGCGGATTTTGTGTAATTTTTTGAAGATACCACTGACAAAAGGTCACACGCCTTGGAAAATCTTTGGGACGTAATGCCTGTACTCTTAAAATTCTACAAACAATTTGATGGCAAATATTTAAGTGTCTAGCGATCTTCCTCGTACTCGATTCAGGATGTTATTCGACTTCGTGCAGCACTGCTTCCTCAATTTCAGGCGATCGCACACTTAGATGTTCCTTTTCGGAGAGAACCAGTTTCAACAAGACGACGATGAATATTAGGAAAGGTTCGACTATCTGGCAAAGCACGATCGGGATATCTCTGGTGATAAGTCCGTCTGGCTTGCTCACCATTACCGTCGGCAAGGCCATATACGTAATGCATTTCCGCCATTTCTGCATTTGAATAATTCACCATTATTAACAAGATTGTAAAAACTAAACAATGAAAAAGATGTCACAACGAACAGATTTGAATAACAGAGACTTGTCAGATGTCAAAAGCCAGTGACATATTCCAGAGCAACTAGATATTTATTGCTAAATTGCATTCTTCAATTATTACATTAATTTTCTTGTACAATAGAACGGTTTTAATTTTTTTACTCAAAAATGGCAAATCGAAGGAAAACAATTCAGGATAAATCGTTTATTTTAAATTGAACGGAGAATTCAAAAATTTTTTTTATTTGGCCAAAACCATTGGCGTACCATTTTTTTCTTAAAACCTATCAAAGTCAATACCAGTACACACGCCACTGTTAAAGCTAAAAATTATTATTGCATTGAAAAATATGCAACTTTATTAACTTTAAGTACGTACTAAATATCAGTGAAATGTCTGAAGCGGTTCTGAAAACATTAATTAATTTCCATTTTTTTCCTAAAACTTCAACACCTCGAGTTTTTGTAAGGAAACATTTTAGGACCATAGATTATAAAGCGAACTAACATTAATTTTTCATGTAGATTCACATCCTTAAATATCCACATATCATTAATGAACACCCATATTGTTTCTCAAATGGCAACAAAATTGAATAACATCACGTCAACCAGCGATTCAATTTCCGTGGTGTTTGCACCGACCGCATTTATCTGATCGGATTAAATACTACAATGTATTTTAAAAGCTGAATTTTACATTCAGCAGTTATGTTACCGACATTTGTTTGATTCGTTAAGCATGTTCGGCATGCGAGTATTTTGGAAAATATCACGTAGATGCAATTCGGTTTCGTTGAAATAATGCTTACGCTTTTACAATCAATACGTATTGGGAGACCTCGGCCGTTATTTTGAGCGCGATGCGTAGGTACACAGTAGGAGCAGCTGGAGAAAGTTTCTGCTTTGCATGCAACGGCTTTGCCTAAAATATCACTAGTCTTCAAATATTTAATCATGGAAAATTGTTGGATAGTATTATTTCATATATTCAAGATTAGGCAGTGTTTCAAAATGAAACTCAAGTTTGAGATCTGGATCTATTAGGTAGCTTCTTTAACATATAAATAAATGCGTATATAGCGTGATATAGAAACAGTGGCAAAAATGACACCTGAAATGACATATAAAATCTAAAAAACTTCTATACACAGATAGATGGAGTTGAAACAATGCCGCGTGAAAACTGCATCTTTGTATTCCTACAGAAGAAAAAAACATTTTTGTCCAAGCTGGTGGTTTTCTGCGTGCTCGAGAATACAAAATATTGGCCCGTATGGACGGCACTCCAATAACAGTACTTTACAAAAAGCCTCCCTACTTATTTTTTGTACTTCACAAGTTGGCGAGCTGAAATTCAAGGTCATGGAACTGATGCATAAACAATATATTTTGGCGTAAAAGTGACAGACGAAATTGAAAGATGGCGGTAGGTCGTCATCTCGGAACATTCTTCTAAATGGAATAGGGACCATGCAGTATGTCATTTTAAAGTTACTCATGTGTACTTTGAAATATAAGAATATAAAATCAGTATCTCTAAAAATCGCAGACTGGCAGCTTGTTGCCGTTGATGGTTTTTGTACACTGAAAGGCTTATGATTCAACAACCAATCAGCGAAACGCTATAGTAAGTTATACAGGGTGTCGAATAAGTACCACGACAAACTTAAGGAGAAGTTAGGCTCCCAAATAACAAAAACTTACCCATATAAAAGTGTCACCGTTTTTGAGATATTGAATTTTTTCTTAAATTTAAAAAAAAAACTAACCTTTTTATCTGTGGTCTTTAGCTGCATGTACAAATAAGGTTATACTTTATCATTTTTTCTATAAAATACTTCTAGATAGTTGCTTTATCATCTAGAAGTACTTTATAGAAAACATGGACAAAGTATAACCTTATTTGTACATGCAGCTAAAGACCACAGATGAAAAGGTTCGTTTTTTAAAATTTAAGAAAAAATTCAATGTCTCAAAAACGGTGACACTTTTATATGGGTAAGTTTTTGTTATTTGGGAGCCTAACTTCTCCTTAAGTTTGTCGTGGTACTTATTGGACACCCTGTATATAAGTCCACTTTTCTTAAAACGAACCTTTCCGAACATATGATGAAAAATGTAACATATTAAGAAAAATTGTCAATCTGTTAATTTTTCAAACATAATGTCCATTATTTAGAGGTTCAACTTTGGTAGCCCATGAGTCCGCCATTTTGAAAGACAGTACATTAATTTTCTAGGGTTATAAGGAGCTTTATAATCGGGTATCTTATGATCCACTATTCTAATCAAATGTTAAAGTATAGCCACAGCCCTCATCTTAAATTATCAATTGTAACTTTCACACGAAAATATAGTAACCAGGAATAAATTTTATTATTCCCCATTTCAACCCATGTAAATTTGACTCGATTAAACAATTAAGTGAGAGGGCCTTGTAGAAAGGCAATGTATAGTTGATACAAGCCCTACCTATTACTTATGTCTGTAAGTTAGTCTGCTATGAGCAATGATACTGTTTTCGATAAATTGGATGTCTTGAATATTTATTTTAGAATCCGTATTACTTCATTAAAAAAATCTGATATCTTGTCATATTCAATTGCGCCTATAATATATAATATCTATCTATATCGATATTTTCTGTGAAATAATACTGTTTGTAATTGTAACATATCTTTATCATTTATTGACAAACTGTCTAAAAAACTATTGATTAGATTGATGTACCTATCTGTCCTCAATAATCCAACGGATTAGGGATGCCTCGTTGCTGAGTGGTTTTCCTTAAATTCGTCAACTAACGGTTGTGCTCTTAAGTCGAATTTTTCAACCTTTTAGCTAAATTCTACATGCTTATGAGTACGCTTGTATAACCATCTAGGACTCTTTTCTATACCAAAGGATCTCTGTATGCGCGTTAGATCATGATTAAAACATAACTCGGAAAAACTAAAAGATTTGTACAATGGAGTACCAAAGTGGAAGAGAGCAGCATAACACATTGTAAGCCACTGCCTCTTTGACCATGGTGGATCAGCGCGCATCGACTTTGACGATTTAAAGGTGTACGATGAATTCCACTACTCTCTTCCGTTTTGGTTCCCAAGTATAGTTTAAAGTTTAAAGAATTGAGTTAAGCAGATTGCCTCGATACTCTCTACGCAACGTTATATGCAAACTAAGCAAGTACATAGAAAATATGAATATCTCAGCAGCCTCAATAGACTTTACCAAGTGTGATTAGAGCTAGAGGAGGTATGAAAAAATAAATACTCAATTTATTCACATTTTTTTCTGGTTGTGATTAAAAACTATAAGATGTCAAGAAGGCAGAAATGCCAAATCCGGGTTGGGGATAATCTGATATTTTTTTTGGTTCATATATTCGCAGCACAGATTCTTGAAGAGAAAGAAGCATTACTCCAAACACCTGTCGTTCCTAAAATATTACCAACATCTGTTCTGTCGTTTATTGAGATTACTTAATGACGAAATGGTAATATACAGAAGACTCATAGCACCATGATGGTAAGCTTGTTGGAAAGTGAAAATGCGTTAGTATTGCAGTCCTGTTTTAATTCAATTACACTCTTGTGAATTAATATCAAATCGCCTAGTATCATTATGTCTATCAAACTCACAATGTTTCTGTAAGAAGTCTTCCTTTACATACGCAGCTGAAAATGCAAAAACCCATTTTTGATCTATTCAATACGTTTCAGAAAAACATGACAATCTTTCTACAGTAGGAAGTACACCCAAAAATAACAAAAAAGTGCCCCTTTATATTTCGCTCTTACCTAGATACAAGGTAAGTTTCTCCATTCACTGGTAATAATGAAAAATAATGCATTAGGTACATAGATTTTTCAACGTTAAACTTCAGCGTATTTTCCAAGTAGGACGATTTATGCTTTTTCTACGCATATTATCTCAAAACATTTAAAACATTGTTTCTCCAAAAGGAGTAGTCTGACAAAAAATTCCCAAGACGCGACTCTGAGAAAAAGTTAGCTCTTTCAAAAGAGTCAGTGGCGTAGATAATAGTTTTCTTCTTTCTTCTGTACTGGTAAAAGATTCTCATTTGCTGACGTCAGTAAATTTCAAGTCAATATTTTGATCCATATATGAGATATCATTTATTCTAGATTTCGAAAAAACACCCTTTATCTTGGCATTTTATTACCCATGTTTATATGAACTTTTCCTGTATTTTTTTCTCTTTTTACTTCTCGAGAAACTGCAGAGCTAATATTTGGATCGACGCTTTTTATCTTATTTCTAAATATTCAATAATATGATACTGAAGCTATAGAATAGAACTTTGAAATTGCAGCTTCCTGCAACTACCGGAAACTTTTTCAATCTAATTGCAATTGACGAAAACAGCTCACTCACCGTCCATGCTGACACGACCCTATGTCCATTTTCTCCCTGTCAAATACTGGCTAACGAAGTGCATTCGAAAAACTGCCTGGATATAATAACGCAATCAGGCAGGCGAGCGCGTTAAGCGCCAAGCGGAAATGCGATCTCGGTGCCGTGTTTTCCCGCGCGAAAAGCGTTCAGGAACTGTTTTGAGGTTCGTGGACGTGACGCGTGCCTCGGTTGATAGCGAGTCGCCAATCCGTCCGCGAGCGCCTGGTCGATCGTAGCCGCCAATCGAAATCTGGAAAGGCTAGTCTGGAAGGCGTCTGTTTACAGGGTTTGTCATTACACCAGGCAAACCAAGGGATGACATTGCATCGTTCTTCTCAAAAACCACTCAGGTACATGTTCTTACTGCAACCACTGCTCAAGGAAGTATAAAATGTATGAAGTATAAAATGAGATATTGTTTTCTTGGATGTTATATGTCATGCACAGAAAAATGCCAAAAACGAAAAAATAAAAATCGTTCAATCTTCGTTTTTATGACGTCCTTGAAAAAATGTTGGTGGTAAAAGATTATTGGTACATTAATACGACAATTTTACGCACTTTTTAAGCATATTTCACATCTCATAGATTGCCCGTTCATTTGCACCTACAGATTTTCATTATACATATTTTTTCCTCTTAAGACGGAACAAAGTGAACATCATTACGGAACAAGTTTATGTTTGGGTTGTTCTTTCTGGAGATCGTTCCCGACACATTGATAAGGTTTGTTTGTTATTTTAGCGTTCATCTCGATTTTTATCAAGAGTTCTTATATTGCCAAAAAAGAGGAATTAGGACCTTGTTTGGTTTATCGTCTAGAGAGTTATGCAGGTCTTGGTTTAAACAGGAAACATGACTCACGCTACCACCAATTTATATGGCTGAACTGAATGTATGCAAAACAAACTTTAAATGAGTTTGCTACAAATGCTGATTTAAAACCCATCAAAACCTGGCGTGACCATTTGGTCACATCAACAGACGCTATTTCGAAGGTCGTTTTAAGCAAATCTCTGTACTTTTTTCGGTGCTTACTTGAATAAACCGCATATAGATGGAGCGCGTTAGACGTTCTGTTAGCCTCAACCCGTTCGCACAAATATTCAAACAGACAACGTGTTTCAAAGTTTAAGACAATTATCTTTTCAAAATAATGGAGCCGAGGTGGGCGTAAGTAATCATTACAATTTTTACTGTAGAATCTGTTTCATATTTAAGTGATGGTATTAATAAATGAAATCATAGCAAATAGCATAACATATGCGTCACTCAACATAACCTATACATTTTCGCACTGTCCATGGCTAAATCTGCTTGTTACCGAATGGTCACACTAGGTCAATACGTTAGCATAAATTTTTGTTTTTAGAAAGGGCTTTTCGCTGCAACAGGCGCTTGATATGATCTTCAATGACGATGAGGATGAAGTACCCGACATATATATAAGCCCACCAGAACCAAATGTGCTAACTGATGAGGACTCGGCAGACGAAGATGATGGTGGACTTATAGATGATCTTTCAGGAAGACAACTGTTATCAGATGCTGAGATCCACGTCCGTGGAGTTGACCAACCGACTGGAGCAGATCTGGAGGAAGAAGACGTTGTTGATGACTCGCAACCTCTATCAGAGTTAGGCATCGAAGCGCATGAAGAGCTACTGAGAACGTTAAAGGGGAGAAAATATGACAAGAGGACATGGTTAGATGGAGATATGACAAAATCGTCTCATTTTCCTGCACCGGACTTCTCTGAATTTCGTGATATGAGCCCAGCCGGTTTGTTCGAATTATTCTTTGATGAAGGTATGATGCTGTACATTTTGGAGGAAACAAAAAAGTACGCCTTATTTTCGACCTGTCCAGATCTACAGGTTACTATGGAAGAACTTAGATGTTTTCTGGCCATACTTATCGTTTCTGGTTACAATATTCTTCCAGGAAAAAGATTTTATTGGGATTCTGGAGAAGACATGTCCAATGGCATGATAAAAGAAGCGATGCGTCGGGACTGATTTATTCAAATAATGCGGTTTGTGCACTGCGCTGATAATACCAAAATGGATCCCCAGGATAAAATGTGGAAGCTACGTCCTATTATCACTAGGTTACAGGAATCCTTTTTAAAATATTACAGGCCAACAGAACATATGAACTATGATGAATCCATGATGAAATACTTTGGTCGACATAACTGCAAACAGTTCATTAGAGGAAAGCCAATTCGATTTGGTTACAAAGTGTGGTGCCTGAACTCTGAAAACAGCTACCTTGTAAACTTTGATATCTATCAAGGTAAATCGCCACGACCAAACGAACCGTATGAGGCAGCTTTTGGAAAAGCTGCGGCTCCGCTTGTTGTTATGCTAGATAAGTTACCTACACGGAACCTGCCTTACCAACTTTATGTAGATAATCTTTTTACTAGTTTCAATTTACTAGTCTATTTGAAAGAGAGGGGATATGGTGTGACAGGAACCATAAGAGAGAATCGAGTCCCTAAAGACTTTCCTCTTGAAAAGAAATCTATGACTAAGGCAAATAGAGGAACTTTGGTGGCAAAAATTGATAAGGAGGATGGTATCATTTTGATGAGGTGGATTGATAACGCCGTTGTCACGGTGGCCTCAACTTCCTACGGTATGAATCCCATTCAGCAGGTCAAAAGATACTCCCAAACAGAAAAGAAAATCATACAAGTTCCACGCCCACATGCAATTGGAATGTATAATAAATATATGGGTGGGACCGATCGAATGGACGAAGATTTAGTCCGATACCGAATAAGCATTCGAAGTAAAAAATGGTACTGGTCAATACTAACCTGGTTAGTTGATGCAGCTATAAATAATGCCTGGATTCTGTATAAATGCTCCGGAAGGCAGTCAACAAACTTGAATTTTCGAAGAGAAATAGCCACTACTTATCTCAAAAAGTTCAAAAACAGCCCCAAAGGAGCTGGTAGACCATCGACCAGCAAATACAGTGTATCACTGAACCGAGTCTCGGACGATATAAGGTATGATACTGTAAATCATCTAATTGAACATGTCCCTAACAAGAAACGTAGAAGATGTGCTGGAGAGGGATGCTCATCTGTTGGCCGGACACAATGTGCAAAATGTGGAGTTGGCCTGTGCGTCGAGTGTTTCGTCATATTTCATAAGCAATGACAATTTTATTGTTTTGCCTCAATGACCTAGTGTAACCATATGGTCACAACAAGTAATTCCTATTGTATGATTAGAAAAATATAAACTCTGTTTTTTATAATTTTATTTCCATCAATCACCCGTACGAGCGCAGCAAATGCAAAAAATTTTGCATTACGATAATTCCGGCTTTGAGCTATGAAACTAGAAACAGAGACGCCCTAGCTTTGTCTACTCACGCTTGGTCACCTCCAAAATATATGTCAACCAAGTTATATAATAGAAGACAGTTAAAAACAGAACTGTATATGTATTTCGAAGAAAACGCATGATCTAACGAAACTCTTAGATATGTGATATATATATATATATATATATATATATATATATACATGTATGTCATAATGATTTTAATCTGTTTGTACATGTGCTACTTATTTCTTAATCTGTCTGTATACGTTTTAGATTTGTATTTGCGACGTTTCCCAAACCCTTGTAATCCACTGGAATAATCATTATTATTATTATTAATCCCTCTGATTCTTGGCTATAAGCCGGTATTCTCGATAAGGTACGGATCGATACCAAATATCTTCATCTACTGTTGACTCAAGGATTTTCGTACTATTCGTTGTGTTCAGAATAACAACTTTCTGTAGGATTAAGTATACATCTTTTGGTGTGTTTAACATCTCCAGGCTGCGCTGAAGCTCTTTCGGATTAACACCCGTTGCAGACAAGACTACTGGCACAATTTATACACTCTCTAGGTTATTATTATGATTATTATTATTATATAACTATAATACTAATTTATTATTATTATTTTTTAATTACATACTCTCGACCTCTACTGATTGGACAGTATCGGCCACAGTAACAAAACAAGGGTTTTGAGGTATAGCCTGGCTCTTATGTTAATACTCTCCTCGGGATGTGGGCTGATCTTAGCAGTGCAATCTTCTGCAGTTCATAGATATCTGGCTTTTCTGGTATTTGATCTAATTACGTATGCATTCCCTTTTTAATTGCTCCCAATGAACCAATTATCACTGGTATTATTATTATTATTATTATTATCATTATCATTATCCAGTAGACGAGGAGATTTGCATCTGTAAGCTCGTCTATACCGGAGGTAACATAGTAGTAGTTGCTTCTAGTGTATGTCTAGTGCAGTCTGAAGTTCTTCTCCGTTCTACTGGCTATGTATTGGAGTTATATTAGATGTATACTTCTAACTGCCAAACGCCTTCCCCAACCCCCACTATTCAGTAATTCAAATCCCGAAACTTCCTCATTTCTCTAGCACAGACAGTGCCATAGAACCTCAAAATAAACTTCACTTCTTCATAGCATAACTCCCGCAGTTTTTGACGTTCGATTTATTAATTTTGTATCAATTGTGGTTCATTGAGACTCCACTAACCCCTCCGCCTAAAGGTTTTCTGAAACAGAAAGTGCGAACAACCTGCTTGCAGGTATTCATTTCGTAAGTCAATACTACGTGACCACGATGCCATAGTCCGCACTTCACACTGTCAATACGAATCGGCAGACGTATTGCTGGCGGCTACTATGCACTCATGGACATGTCTCAACATGCATTTACATGCCGCCTCCTGCGTTCGTTTTGTTCTCATATTGCAAAGCTTTTATAGTACCCTTTGTATAACTAACGTTACAAATACCTTACGACAACTCTTATATCTCTTTAAATACCTAAAAAATCTCATAAACTACATGTACCTGAAAATGTTGTATTATTCATTAGCTGAATCACGCCTAAGATACGCTATTCTGAGTTGGGGGAGTGCCGCATATTGCCATTTGCATACTGCAAAGAAGTTGCAAATGTTGAAAGTAATATCTGACAAAAAAGACTAGTCCATCTGATAAAATATTAGAAAATATAGACTGGGGTGTTGGCCCTAAGACAACTGTCTCTGCATCAACTAAATTCATGTACAAGCCGTTTATAATACATTAATATTTGTTTGAAAGAAAGTTATTTCAATGTACGCTGATTATTTTCAAGCATCTGTCCGTATAGCTAGAATTGAAATGAATCATACGCAATTATGCAAAACCAATTTCTGATAGAAAACTCAAAGTTCGGGACTTACGAGGTTTTTTCAATGACAGATATGGTTAAAAAATTGGAAAATGAAAAGTTTACTGGAAAGGGAGTAATTGGCGCTAACTACCATTATTTACCATATCTCCCCTTCCTTTGAAATCGCTGCATCGTCTACTGAAATTTCTAAGTAACGAAATCCCCAATAGATAGACTGATGCTCTTCATGATCATAAACTATCAAAAAGTATTACATTTCCCGTGCTTGTAAAGAATGGATTCACTCACATGTGAATTAACGTTCAATATAAGGCAATTTCTTATTGAAGCTAAATGAATTCGATTCCCTGTAAAATTGTTTCTATCACTTTTTTACATAGGAGTGATGGTTTCCAAGATTCTCGACCAAACGCGTTTATCAATATGGCGACAAATGCTTCAGCTCTGTAATCACGCCAATTTGAACATATCATTGGAAAGCAATAATCTAACGATACCACAAAAAAAATATTATTGTTGCCAAAATTGTAGGATTTCCTTGGCCTACTGACCCACCGGAGCCGCCCATGGCTTCAGGGCACGAGGTCGGCCTCAGCGCTAACATCTATACACATACTATATGTTGTCTAAATGAATTTAATTCTAATTGATGACAAAATTGCGTGGGAAAGAGAGTGCTTGTTTGACGCCGTTTTTGTTCCTGGTGAAGGCAACAAGTATCAAACAGTAATTGAGAGCTGATTTTCGGTACTGCATGGGAAGTCAAGGAAGGATTAAGCACCCCCGACCTATCTATTCATTATTCTACCAACCGATCAAAAACTGTTTTTTATGACGATTCAAAATATTATTTTTATAGTTCAACTAATTGGATCTGGCTAAACTGAGGAAGATGATGACAGGAACTGGGAAGAAACTAAAAATTTGGGTGCAACAGTTACTGGAACACGCGAGTTAACTACTTGCAATTTTTGCTCTCATCTGAGACTGAGACCGTGAGAGAAGCAGAGGCAAATGTTAGGTGAGATATATACGAAAAAAATGTGCAATATTCTACCAGCGGTTTCTAGAGTTTAAAATAGGAAGAAAAGTTTATATAAACATAGGTCGACAAACGTCCCCTAAGGGCGCTACAGTCTTTTAAAGGGGCTCCCCTGAAGATGGTTTTTCCTTAATATTTCCGAAACGTGTTGAGATAAAGACATAAAATTTGGTATTCTAGCCTAGTTTTTTATGCTGGATTTAAAAATATTAACAATTTTAGACAGTTTTGTTTTTAAGCGTATGTAACAGGAACGGTCTCAGGTTATTTTAGCCCCAACATTTTTGTGTGATTCTATTTTTTAAATTCAATTTTAGAATTTGATAATTTAGGGTTTTCTACATAAAAAAGGTACTCTTATTGAATATCGATAAATTGTGACATTTTTGAATAAAATCAAACTAAAAAAATTGTCACATGATAGGAAATGTACTGCAAATTTAAATGAATTGTTGATTGTACATAGTTAGCCATGACTGCAAACAAAAATTGTTTTGATTTGTTGTGACTTATTTTGACGTTAAGCTGACATTGTTAGCAGTGTAAAATTACTAGATTTAAATCAAAATTTTTATTAAATCGATTTAAAATGCCAAGATTTACAGACAGAGGACTGACTGACATGCATTTTGTGTACGGGTTTTGCAATGGCAGTTCATTGGCAGCCGTAATAGAATATCAAAAAAGATTTCCCAATCGCATAGTACCTGGAAGTCGAATGTTTACTGATATTCACCGCTATTTGTCAAACCATGGAAGTTTGCAGCGCATGCAGGGCTCAGGAAGGCCACTGGGAAAGCATCGTATGGATATTGCTTTAAATATGTTTGAAAATAATCCGCAAATAACCATACGAAATGTTTCAGAAATTATGGATATACCTCGATCAATAGTAAGAAAAATTTATGAATGCCTATTTGACAGTTGTCCTAAAAATAATAATTTTAGATAGGAAGAATGACAAGAATGCAAGAATTACATCCTTATCATTTTAAATGGGTGCATCATTTAACGGAGGCAGATTTTTTACCACGAATCGAGTTTTGCCAGTGGATATTAGCAAATGAAAACACTATTCCTAGAATATTATGGTCGGATGAGTCAATATTTACTAGGAATGGTGCTTTTAATTTCCATAACATGCATCACTGGTCAGATGAAGATCCAAAAGTTGTTCGCCGTACAAATTTCCAACATAGATTTTCATTGAACTTATGGGCAGGAGTAATTGGGGATCAAGTAATTGGGCCTATTGTACTTCCCAATCGTCTTAATTCAGAGGTGTATCGGAACTTTCTTCAGAATGAGCTCATGGATATAATACCATTGGATGTACCCCAGCAGTTTCAAGAAAATATGTTTTCTCAACATGATGGCGTCCCTGCACACTTTGGACGCAATGTTCGAAATTGGTTGAATGTCAATTTTCCAGACAGGTGGTTAGGCCGAGGAGGACCTATAGCGTGGCCGCCACGTTCACCTGACCTAAATCCATTGGATTTCTATTTTTGGGGGTCATTAAAACACCTAGTTTACTCGACTGAAGTAAATACTCAAGAAGAATTACTTCAAAGAATCCATCAGGCTGCAAATGAAATAAGAAGAAAAAGGTTTTCCACTTTTCGGGCTACGCAATCATTAGTTCGTCGAGCGAGACTCTGTATCCAACAAAATGGGAATTTATTTGAACACTTATTGTAAAGCTAGTTTTAAGTATATCCAACTGTTCTTTTTTAAACAAATTTCAATTTCGTCCGTAGAAAACATTTATTTCTTTTGTTTATGCCTAAATGTTAGCTATGTTGCAATAGAAATATGTATTTATGTAATATTTACCAATTATTAAATTAGTTTTATCGTTGCCATGGCTAATTATTCAACAATTCATTTAAATTCGCAGTACATTTCCTATCATGTGACAAATTCTTTACTTTGATTTTATTCAAAAATAGCACAATATCGATATTCAATAAGAGTACCTTTTTATGTAGAAAACCCTAAATTTTCAAATTCTAAAATTGAATTTCAAAAATAGAATCACACAAAAATTTTGGTGCTCTAATAACCTGAGTCCGTCCCTGTTACATACGCGTCCAAACAAAACTGTCTAAAATTGTTAATATTTTTAAATGCAGCATAAAAAACTAGGCCAGAATACCAAATTTTATGTCTATATCTCAACACGTTTCGGAAATATTAAGGAAAAACCATCTTCAGGGGAGCCCCTTTAACAGACCGTAGCGCCCTTAGGGGACGTTTGTCGACCTATGCTTAAATAAACTGTTCTTCCTATTTTAAGCTCTAGAAACCGCTGGTAGAATATTGCATACTTTTTTCGGGACACCCTGTATATAATATTAGGGAAATATTATCAAGCTAAGTGATCACAAGGAGACTAACATTTCAAGAGATGTTTGTCTCAATGAGAAATAACAATCGAATCCAGAAAAGCATCTATTACAAGCCTTTTTGCCAGCAAAAGATCAACACACAACCCTTTTAAAAGTATTGATCATTATCCAATAATTGCGGGTTAAAGATGCCAAGAAAGCATAGAAGAAAAGCGGCTGCTTGTTATTATTTTGCTGTTAATTCCTGTACTGTATACAAGATGCTTCACAAATATTGAGTGAGAGTTTGGATTAAGAAAAGAAAAAAATAACAACATAATGGAAACATTATTAGACCAACTAGAATTGGAAGATCAGGTATATTATATAAACTTTCTTTGAACGTCCGTTGCTGACTTTCGGTATTTTCTGGACAAATTCAAGCTTGCAATGGAAAAACAATACACACATATGCTAAGTTTAATTCTAGCAACTGGTCGATTTTTGTCCATGGCTGATTTTGTCAGATTTCTATTTTTGTGGATTTCTGGCGAACAGTCCCGCAAATTGGGATCAGATTCATATAACTCTGTTATCTCCTCTATCATGGATCTTGTGCAACTGAAACTAGAAATTTTCCTTTTTAAACCTCTCTTTTTACTTGGCACACTCATTTCCGCAAACACAAGTTTTACGTCACTATACGAGCCCCTTCCCACTTCAGTTGGCCCACTTCAAGATTTCTACCAAAATATGCCTTTATAAACTAAACCTGACGAAACTATTTACTTCTAAAACAATTTATTTTCTCAAAAACATTTTAGATACACTCTAGTCGTAAAAAATACATATTTGAAATCACTTAGACCTATAACTAATAGAACATCTGAACAAATAAGCAATGTGCGAATAAATGCGCGAAGTTAACAAAGCAACAATCGAAAGATTACCATTGGGTAACATCACCTTTATTTTTTATTACGGCTGAAATTCTTAACCAAGTTTTAGCAAAAATTTGGTGTAAAACAATCCCATATTTCTTGAAGCTTTTGTCTCAGTTCAGTGATTTTACGAGCAGGATGTTGTCGTAGAACCTTTTTCATCTCGTCCACAAAGTTTCAATAGGTGACAGATCTGGACTGCTAGAAACCCATTTTAAAAGTGGTACATTATTTTCTTCCATCCATTTTATAGCCTTTTTTGAGGTATGGCACGCTGCACCATCTTGCTGAAACACAAAATCTTGGCCGGATGTCAAACATTCATTCATCACTGGTAAAAGCGATTCTTCTAAAATTGCTAAATATTTGTTTGTATCCACATTTCCATCAATAAAATGAAGTTTTCCTACTCCTTTTTGATGACATACTGCCCCAGACCATAATGGATGCTGGAAATTTCACTTTTATCTTCAGAAAGTCAACATGGAATGCTTCATTTTTTTGCGAATAACTCTACTGCGACTGTCACCAACACAAACTTCGAATTGGGCCTCATCACTCCATTGTATTGCACACCATTCTTGAGGTGTCCATTGTCTATGTTCTTTAGCCCATCTAAGCCGATTTTTCTTTTGCAGTGGAGTTAATAGTGGCTTTTCTTTGGCCTATAAACAAGTTGTGCAACTTTAGGGTTTTTACTTCAATTTTTTTTTATAAGAGAACTTACCTTGCAAGTGCTAAATCCCAGTTTGTGGGCCTCTCTATGAGTTGTGGACCTCGAAATTCTTCTTCCAACAGCGACACTCCACAGAGCACTTAATTGTAAATAATTGGCACGCCTGTTTTTCACGATTATTCTTCTTAATGCTCTTCGGTCGGCATTTGTGATATTACCTTTTTTCACCTATCGTGGCTTAATATTATCTGAACCAGTTACGTTATATCTTCTGAAAATATTTCTCACACTGTACCGCGCGGTAAGCCTAACAAAGTTGCAATTTTTGAGTTTGATTTCCCAGAATTAAAAAATTTAATTATCAGTAACCGAATTTTCTCACTAATAACCTTTCCTCTACCCATTTTGAAAACCTTAACTACCCAAAACTATTTTAAACGTATTCTGACAGCTGTGATTAATAAAGACAATTGTCATGGCTTTTATTTTCCACAGCCATATTTTAAACCTATAACACCCTGCGACATTTTCATTATTTGTGTTTGATAAGAAAAAAACTATGATTTCAATAGTTGGGCCAACTGAAGTGGGAAGGGGCTTGTATATAACAACATAACTCCACGTACAGCAAGTGCAATAAATGTATCATGAGACACCTCACGCCTGTTCCCACAAAGAAATAATACTGTTCATCAGATTTTTATTTCACGAGAAGAAAATATTCAAAAAAATCTCATTGTGGATCTGCAGCTTAAGGAATAAAAAACTTCGATAGGTATGGAGACTTCCGCTTCCCTTTTTCACCCTTAACTACGCCCGTAGCTAGTTCCGCTGCCCTGGAAGTATAAGGACAACGATGTTTTGAATTTTTTTCACCACTGCACGTAGATGATGCGTGCCGATAAGTATTTCGATTCTCGATCGAGGGTCCTTCTAGCCAGACAGGCGCCGCCTTCGCGCAACGACACCAATGCCATCAACAGGATATTGGTATAACCTTAGCCCACTTTTTCAACGCTCTAGAAGCGCTTCCCATTTGTACACATCGTCCATCGTCAAAATCAAATCAATAATCTTCACAGGCTTTGAATACCATTCCACAATCGCAACGTAATGGATACTTTCTTACACCATGAAAGTGATCTGTAGTTTCAAAAGAGCGACTGAGATACTCGTATTCTTATATCTCGAAATCTAACTTAACTTTATCAAAACCGATGATCAAAAATTACAAGTACATTATCCCCAGTCTAGTGTGTCAGCTTATACGCATTCTATACTACTTGTGTATTCAACACTAATAAATTATTATTATTACATATTTCCTCAAACTCCAGTCTTTTATTGGATTTTTGTTGCCAACTTTCACAACAATGCTTTGTCTCTTAACCCAGCTTAACAGCTCAATTGGGAGGCCGATATATCAAAAATATTCATCAAGATTTTCTAGCTGACACTAGTTCTAATAGATGAATCAAACTACATCATTTAGTTTAATATGAAAAACTCTCATTTGAATAGCTAGAATTAGTTCACGATTTCAACATTATATGACCACTCAAGGGCCATGTTAATAAACTGGTAAATGATAAACAAATGTATTTATTTGAATCACAACAATAAGGTGAAGTTTAGTCAGTTGGCTACTCTCACACCAAACTATTGTGCTAGGAAATATGTACATACAATATAAAAAAGATACATACCGTCCTAAAAATAGATAAATCGGTTTGATGTTCAACTCAGTAAACTAATGAAAAAGAGAAACAAAGTATTCAACTGACAAATCCATGCTATGTTGCTTTACCAAAGAGGAACCATATGAGAACTAATAATGACTGGATGAATATACAAAAAAAGAAAAGATTCTAGCAACTATTTACAACAGATCTAACAGCAGATTGTGAAGCAGCTTCATGAGTATTAGAACACTTTTGCTTCTCCAGGCAGGGTCGGTAGACTTACTGTATTGAAAGTAAAACAATTTTGAAGCAATGCGGTGTACTGCAAAGGCATGGTAAGCTTATTATTATGCCCCAGATTTCTAAGAATAATGCTTCTTCTATTTATCAATTTACTATAGAGATAAATGAGATAAATATATCCTTTTTCTAAAAACTATCTCTCACGTAAGTAGTGTCACTGCTATTTTGAATAAAATGTTTAGTATTGCATCGGGTTTGATGAGTGTTTCGGGCAGTGCACAAATTCTTGGGAGTAGGGGTCATATATGCAGTATTTCTTGATTTAATATGAGAATCAGGGCCACATAGACAAATCGTATTGCTTTTTTTCTCTAATTTGACATATTTTATAAGTTACGTACTATAAATATTCATTACATCCATTACTTCAAAAGCGCTTTTCGATAGGCCTAATTTGCGCCCTAGAAGCAAATTTTGCTTCTTGGATAGTAAAACCGGGCCCAAGAACTCCAGTGGCCCAGCTATCAGTAGTCTGTACACGGTTTCGGATTGGAAGGAACAAAGTAGCACTTCCACCATTTTTGAAACGCACATTGATATTCGTAAGCATGCACCATTTCTTGATTTATATCCGATAAACTACGCAAAGATAGCAAAAGGTTTATTGACTGAACACCTTTCGCTTTTCTAGATACGTTACTTGCGTACAATGAATCTTGATGTATATAGGACAAATTATCACATTTCCATTTCAATGGCAGATGTAAAGAAGAAAATATGCGTGATTATTATATCTGATAGGTGCCTTGCGTTACCGATGTCAGCCATTTCGTATTAATAGAACGTCGTTTCCTTGTAATAAGAATGCAATATCTACAAGCGCCACCCTGTAACCCCAAATTCCCAATTTTCAACGACTCCAAAAAGTCTAAAAATTAACATTATTATTTTGCTCGTTACACCGTCGCTAGTAAATCAATTTTCAAAACCTACAAAGCTTTTTCGTCCATAGTATAGTAGTTCTATTCCTAATACTCAAATGCTACCCGATTTGAGATAGACAGATACATTCATTGCCTCGTAAATCATGAAAAATTACATAGGACTCGTCCTAAGAGGAGGCATATAGCACACATAATTAACAGTAAAACAGCTTTAAGAGAAAAGTACACAAATTTTTCATAGATCTAGAGCAGAGTTCCCCAAACTTTTTTGTGTCGTTGACCCCTTGCTATGTTTTTCCGTGTTGGATAGACCCCCTACTTACCTGATATTGATTTCCTGTAGTGAAGTTTAATGTTAAAAACTTAAAGTAAAAACACATGTTAATTTATACATTTATTAATTAAATTTAAATTAAAACTACTCAAAATAAAATTTTGTATCTGTTATGTAAAATATGCGTAACATTAAATAAACAGGTGTCTGACCAATAAGTGTCCGCATTGGGAATAAGTGCCCGCATTGGAAAAAAAATAAGAGGGATTAAATAAAAAAAAAAGTGAAAAATAAAAAAAAAGGTTTTTTACTTAAAATAGTACAATAAGCGAGTTCGTTTATTAATTATAACATACACGTATGTTCTACAATAATTTCACTGTTAGTTTGATTAAATTCTGCTTCTTATACGTTTAAGTTATCTAAAAATAGGCAAAAAATTAACGAATTTTAGTGTGTACCTATCCTTGAATTTTCAGAATAATTGAAAAAAAAATTTTTTCTATAAGGGGGGTTCTTTAAAAAAATCAATGCGGGCACTTATTCGAAATGCGGGCATTTATTGGTCAGATACCAATAAACATAAAATAAACTATAAATAAAATAACATAAGCAATAAGTCAATATTTTTAGTGAGAAGGATGAACCTGATGCCTTAATAATAAATTATCAACATTTGGCGTCAATTTTGTAAGGGTTAATCTTAAATCTCCTCGGCTAATGATGTCCAGTCCGTTTTTTTTTGTTAGGAGATTGGTAACAGCGCTGAACCCCCTTTCCACTAGGTATGACGATGGAAAGGAAATTAACAATTTCCTCGCTATATTCCATAATACGGGATAAGTAACGGGTATGTTGTTTTGCAGCCAGAATTGCTGATATCCGTTTTTGAACTGAACCTTAAGTTCTTCGTTTGTACTTAGTTCAGTCAGTTCCTCTTGTATTATGATATTCGTTTCTTCTATGTCACCATATGGATTAATTATCCATGGTGGTATTACCATAGTCAAAATATCCTCAAACCTAGATTCAAAATCTGAATAGAGGGCATTTAAATGGTGAACGTAAATTGAAACGTCGTCTTCTTGGCAGCTTGTCTGTGACAAATTGGGGAACTGAGAAAATTCGCCCCGTCCAATATTTTGCTTCATTAGTTTAACTCTGACAAGAAACGCTGATAAGATGAACTTTGTTTTAATCAAATTTAAACTGTCGCCTTGTAATTGCAAATTAACCATATTAAATTTTGTAAACAAATCTGTTGAATAGGCGATGTCTGTTTTCCTCTTCATTAAATTTTCTTTTAAAATTGTATCTTTAGTATCCAGAAATTCTGAAATAGTCTCAAAAACTGCAAAAAATCTTGTCAAACATAAGCCTTTCGACAGCCAGCGTACTTCAGTGTGAAGGAGTAATTGATGAAAGTGTTCGTCATTTTCTTCACACAACTGCGCAAATAACCGCGTATTCAACGCGTTGCTTCGGATTCGGTTTACTGCATCAATGACTAAATGAAGTGATTCATGCAATCTAACACTCAAATTTTTAGCAACTAATGTTGTCGATCGATGACGCAATGTATTGCTAACACCCCTGACACATTTTGTTTTAAATAGCTTATAAATCCACGATACCGTCCAACCATGGCAGGTGCTCCATCTGTAGCTACTGATATTATATTTGATAAAGGAATTGCTTTTTCAATGAAGTAATCCTTCAAAACATGAAATATTGATTCACCTTTAGTGTCGGTTATCAAAGTTCTTGCGAAGAGCAGTTCTTCGTAGATTTCTTGATTCATAATAAAATGAACATATGCCAATAATAATGCTGCATTATCAGGTAAAGTTGACTCGTCCAGTTGTATAGAGAAATGGGTCGTTTGCAAATAATTACATAAGAAGCTTTCAATATCAGAACTCATTTCATCAATACGTTTTTCAACAGTATTGTTGCTTAAGGGAATTCTTTTAATGATATCAGATGCAGGTTTGTGTAAAACAGTTTTTAAAACCTCTTCAACGGCTGGCAAAATTAACTTCTCTCCGATAGTATGCAGTTTTCCGGTAACGAGATATTGTAAGACGCCCGCAAACCATCATCATTTCTTTATGACGTCGAAGCGAACATTCTGTCCAGTGAAATTTATCTTTGAGTGTTTGAAAGTATTTCAAATCTTTCTCTGTTTTATCAGGGTGGCATCTTCTCAGATGATCTTGCAGTTTAGATGGTTTCATAGCGTCATTGCCCAAAACTTTGTTGCATAAAAGGCATATAGGCGATTGTTTGTCCGGCAATGATGGAATGAAGCCAAATTTCAAATAATCAACACTGTACTGTCTACATTTCTTTTTAGATTCGGACATGGCATCAGTCATCTGTGGGCAAAATTAAATTATTTAAGTAAGACAGAAAATCCAGCAGCTGTATATTAAAAATATTTTTTGATTTTTCCGAAAACATTCCATAATTCGAACATCTTCTTGCAACAATTAGCTCGAATTACGCACTGTAATTATATTACCGATTGCTAATACAATCAAAAAGAAACTATTGAGGAGTACTCGTGTAATTTTGCATGATTGAATATTAAACTACTAATAACTAAATTCATGACTGGCGTAGTTTATCTATCTTTGCTAACTACGAGTACAAAACTAAAATTTAATAAAAAATAATGTACTTACTTTTCTCCAGCACTCTCAAACAAAATAACACTGACTCACTATAATTTGTGTGATATACTATCTGTTTATATTTTTAAAAATATTTTCTTAGCACTTTCCTTTTCAAGATTCAGGAAACGAATAAACGTATTTGTCCCACATTCGTATTTATAGAGTGACGAATTGAACAAGTCATTGCAAGGTAGCGAAGCTCTGAGACTGCGACTCTCAGGTTTTTACAAGTTCAAAATGTATTGCGACCACAAAGCGAATACCAACATCCTACATCTTACAAAATTTTATAAACATATATAATAATTTTTTTACTTCATAGGTACTTTTATAAATAATGTATATGTTTTGATATTATAAGATAGTATGATGTAAGTAAATAGGTACTATCAGTGTATGTGTTGAGATCCACTATCGTGGACCCCCATATTCATTTCATGGAACCCAAAATTTTTTTCGCTGACGTAGACCCCTTGCAGGTTGTCATAGACCCCTAGGGGTCGATATAGACCACTTTGGGAATCAATGATTTAGAGCCTGGGGCCTCGGTTGGCCGCGTTGGTCAGAGTGTCGTGCTACTGATCAGCCGGCCGACCGGGCCGCGAGTTCGAATCTCGCCTTCGCCATGGATGTTGTGACGTCGTGTGTTTGTCCATAATTAGAGAAATATAAGTAACACACATCTGTGGCAAATGGATAACTTCCAATGCCAATTATATGTTAAAAAAAAAAGGTCTAGAGCCTGATTGTCTGAATCATTATTTAGCACGATACTAGTTTTTTCTCTCTAGTATTTTTGTTGATAACGTTATTTCACCACAAATTGTGGGTGTTTTGCATAGTTATTTGCAAATAAAAATTTGTTGTTGTTGTTGTAAACTTGGCTATACAGAGAAATCCAAATATCATTGACATCGTAATGTGTACGAGAGGGAACCGCGAGAAACGTGCAATATGTATATTAGCAAGCGTGTGCCCATGGGAACGCCGCAGTTGCGTCCGTGGCCTCGTCACTTGGGTTGCTAGGCAACGTGGTGCTTCAAACTCTTTCTATCATACGTATTGCACGCTTCTCTCTCGTACACATTACGACGACAGTGGTATATGGATTTCACTGTACTCGTATGTGTCTACGAATGACGAAAAAAATCCCAATCCTAAAATAAATTGTAATATGAATCTTGTGACCTAAATAGTAAATTGTGTGCAGTTAAAGGTACATAATTGGACTGCCAGTCCCGGTGACCTGGTTTGTCAAATGGACAACGGGAAATTGGTTAGCCTTCACCTGCTGTTACTCCCTTCCTTAATTTAATAGTGTATAGGGAAAAGGGAGAGGTAGTCGCTATTCTACTTTTAAAGCCACACACACAAAGTATTCAGGAAATGCGCAGAAGCAACTTCTAAAGAATTCATAACAGATGCCTTTTATTAAGTCGCTTTCGAAAACTCATTTAGCCAAGTTGAAAAAGGTTTTGATACACGCCTTTATTCGAAGATCACATGTAAAGATTCAAGCTAGAATGCACTAGCATGTAGAATTATAGGGTGTCCAAAATTACTAGCAGTAAGAGCAAGAATCCTTTATGTTTCAAAATTTCTGCTGGATGGTTATCTGACACAGAGACGTGCTAGCATTCACCTCTTTTTGAACGGAATAGTTGATATCATTCAGTAAGCACATCCACCATTTCATTGAAATTATAGGAATAGCAATTTGGGATCAACTGGTCCGATAAGTATTTCTGCGGTATTGGTCTAATTTTCCAACTGAATCATCAGGAATGACTACTTATACAGGTACACCTATATCGGGTGTTTCAAATTGTTCCCTCACCACTGGGATCCAAGCCGCTTGAATGGCGGCAAAGGTGCGTTAGGCAACTAACAAAATGCCGCATAGGAAGTTTCAAAACTCGAAGTACCTCCGGAAGGAGACAGAAAAAAAAGAATTTTCCCAAAATTGTTTTATTTTTATCCTAACTTTATTTGTAGTGGGATTTCAAAATAAATTGCACATTAACATTGCCACTTTTTCCCCTCTGCAAGATGGCATAAATAGAATTTCAACAACGTTTCGTCTTTTATTCTTTCTAATGGACGTCATATTATATTTTTGCACAGATAACGTTTTAAATTATGATATAAAAAATTAAGTGTGAGATGTGAGATTAACGACCAACATGAGTTTCAAGAATATAACTGAATATTACTAAGCGATTATTATCCTTTTGGTTATAATACCCAAGCCTTGCCTTACCTTTACCATCACTAGAACCTTCTATTTTTCGTAGCTCGTTGTGTGTTTGTAATCGTAAAAATAAACACGGTTTATTTATTTCTTATATTAAAAAAATGGTCCCAAGCAGGTTGAATGTTTCCATGGTTATTTCTGTAATTCTAGATATAGTATTTTGGTTATGATTATTTTATAACTGGTTAGATTCATTTTTTACTGATCATTCATTGCTGAGTTGCGATTTTCACGAAATTGAGTGTTAAAAAACTTGGACAAAAAGTGTAATTTCTAATTATAAACTAGTGTGATCATATTGAGGGATTCTGCTTCTGATCCATTAATTTTTCATAGAAAAAAATATGCAAGATATATCCGCTCATTGATTAGTTGCTAATGAGCACGAAACAGCGTCTGTTGCTGATCATGGTTAGAGAGATGAAAAGCAAACATGTACATTTCAGCATTTTCTATTGCATTTATCCATAGCCGTGTTGATAGGGTACTTAGACATTTTGATTTTGCTGCATTTGGTGGCCTCATCATATCAAGCCAGGGCCCTGATCCCGGACCATGTGAGCCCATAGGGTCAGGCCGTAATAGTTCATAGAAAGCCATTGCTTGTTTGCTCTGTGAGAACTTTGTACTCAGAACAGTTAATAGTCGATTGGTAGGCGCTTACAGAACGGTGACTATCGATGCGCTGCTGGTGGTAGCTGGTATCTTGCCAATAGATTTGCTGGCTGCAGAGATGTGCACTCTAGAACGGGGCGTCGAAGCTGCAGCGACGAAAGGGGGGTGTTTTTTGTCAGATGGCAGGAGGGATGGGATGTAGCTGGCCATGGTGCATGGAGCAGGAGGCTGATCCCAGATATTAAAAATTGGATTGACAAGGAGCGGTGCGGCTAGATTACTATACTGCACAGTTCCTCACATGTCGTGGCTGTTTTGACAGCTACTTGAAGAGGAAAGGAAAGAGAATACGCCAATTGCGTATATTGCACTGAAGAGGAGGAGTAGGTGAGTTGACTCCCAGGCATAGCGGGAACTAACGCTCGGCGAGAGGCTCACTACCGACAATTTTGCCACGCATATACGTAAGGGAAAGTGGACTGATATTCAACCAACAGTGAGGCGAATGATGCTGAGTAAGGTATGGCAGAACAAAAATTGACCAGCAAAACAACAGCAGGCTTCTACGAGTATTTTGTTCGATTCCACATATATATATATATATATATATAAGTATGAAAGTATGCATGTGTACTAAAGAGGATAAATAAGTAATACCTTCGGTATGAAATCCTAACGCCACGCACCACTTCATAGTGGGCATCTTTTAATCATTTAAATGCTGCAAGCATTATCGTGGTGGGATGTGTGAAAGAAAGACAGTCGACTGTGATAGAAGAAGTGCGGTGCGATATCTCTGTGCATAGCGCAGAACGTCGAGCGGTTATGAGCTAGAGGACGTAAGGGTCCTCCTGTCATCTCCATGACATGGGATGAGGATAAAAATCAGTTTTGCAAGTCATTGGTACGGGACGATCGTCAGATTTTCCACCTACATACTCAGAAATTCCAAATTCATCGCGACACAATACAATATTTTAATAGCATGTATTCAAGGCAGTAAAACATTTATATTGCTGGGAGATGCTCAAGAATTGCAATATTCTAATCGCTGTTACCAATCAGAGTATCTGTATAGGATTTATAATACTTCTTGCGCATATTACCGCAGGAGCGAAGTTTTGCCAGTGTATTGGGAACAAAACTTAAATAAAATGCCGCGTTTCTTTGCATCATGAACGTTTTATTCCTAAATAAGTACATAATAATCCCTCTCCCTACATTCTACATAAAGAATTTAGAATTCTTTACCAGAACAACAGTCTTACTTCGTTTGATAGTATTACAATCTATTTACTTATACGTGAACAATCCAATCACATATCATTTCCAGAGGAACAACAAACTAATATTGTAATGCTCAAAAAACTATTTAAAAGCATAGATGAGCTTTTTGACGTACGATTAGAATATCTTTCAATAAATGGAGCTTACTTTTGAGGTAACATCAAAACATTTTTCTGTGGTATTAGGAAAGTACACATACAGTGCTTTTGAAAAAGTCCTTCTCTCCACTTATTTTTTGAATGGATCGAGTAAGCAGGCTGAAACTCGGAATGCGCTAAAAATTTCAGGAACGGTGAGAAAAGTGTATCTTTCTAAAAGGGGGATATGTTGAAAAATAAAAAGAAATATTTCAGAAAATGATGTTTTCATTTCTAACACGGGTACTTATTGAACCGCTCTTGTAGTTTAGGCTTACAAAGCAATGATAAGTAGCTTGAAAATGAGGTATCGTGCGACCCCCTATTCCATTCACAAGCATGTTCCAAAATAACGCTTATCCGCTATCTTTAAACTCAAGTGTTTTTTTACGTTAAAATATAGAATTCATGCGACAATTTCATTGCGCCGAAAATCAATTGCGAAGAGGGAGCTTTTCGAAAAACGCTGTTCAGGACCGATTGCATAACCTTTCGCTTATTGTGATTCCATATTTGTGTTATCTTGACATATAAGTGATAGAAGAGTGATCATATCATATAATCTAGCCTGCCTCGCACAGTCGTTAATTTCAAAGTATTTGTGTTTTAAACATTTATAACTTAATGATGCTAATATTAGAATCAAAGTGAACAGTCTTATAGTAGCTTTAAGTAGACTTCCTGTTTGAGAAGTTTTATTTATACATTTTAGAGAATAACAAATGTTTATTTATCGTAAGACTTATAAGCTCATCTTCGCTTTCTTGAAAGACACCACCTAGTTTTATATGCTTTAGCATGATAACAAAAAGACCCTAATCTTAAAAACACAGATGCGCATGCGTACCCTCATATCACGGAATAAACTGAGCAAACCTTATGTTGATAATAAAACCCAGAGTAATTATTTTTGAGATTCGAATATTACATTGGTTGCAATAACCTTTAACGACATCTTAGATTTCTGAACCGAAAACCATACTTTGCGCAAAATGTTCATGATACCTTGTTAATTCAATATTTGAACTGCTCAAGGTCAGCAAAACAGCAACGTTTTTCCACAATCTCTCTAGTTATACCTTGTAAGAAAGTTTTAACCTACCCCTATCCTCCTCCTCGTATTTCACCCCTTTCCTAAGAAGTACGTATTTTGAATGTATATAGAAGCAACATATTGTTGGTTTTCATTGTTTATATGTAAGCCAAAGGTAATATTATTCTATATAAAATAAAGGTATCAAATTGAATTGATATCATGGAGCAGGGTTCTTATTTGTATAGGGTAAGGAGGTTATGTTGACGTTCTTGATGGACCTCGCAATTCTTTGAAGTATCCTTCCTTTATCAAGTAGCTCAGTTTTTGTGGATATGCTCTGTACAAACCAAAAGTTCAATCACCCTTCTTCTTTCCTTCCGCAATATTGTAGCCGGAAAATATCCTAAACATTTTCTGACAATATTGATCGATTTATAAGTTTGCAACATTTGACATGCAGAAACATGCTTCTGTTTGTTATGAGTGACATATGCAGAAAGTATGGATTTCGATCATGACAATAGAATAAAAATTGTTCAATGAACAAATTTTACAGCAACACTTTAGTGGAAAAAACTATTTTCAGTCGATGGAAGAGTATTGTACTTATGCATAAGAATATCCTAGTACTGCTTGGTTTACGTTTTGTAAGCTTAAATCTCTTTTAAACCTAAACAGGTACTGAATAGGATGGAAATGAATAATTCGTTAAATGTATGATTTATAAACCTTCATTTCTTTCGATTCCGAAACTTTGGTATGTCATCTTTCTTTACCATGATCTGGTTGTTAAAAGGATCACATAATTCAAATAAAAGGAATCTTCTTACCTGCAGGAAAATCAGTGGCAAGATGTTTACAACCAATGTTTATCAGAAATGTACCACAGCTATTGTTCTACCATTACACAATCAAAATTTTGTAGACTACATTTGAATTAATGATCTTGTATCAGTGGTTCTGGATACACCGTTTGATATAGTATCGTTGATGTATGAGATCTGATTAAAAAAAAACTCATAGCATACCTTTTTACTAACAATGGAGTAAATCATTTGAGATATACAAAATATTTTATAACATTAGTAGTAAAGGTTTCCATATAGGGAGGCATATTGAAAAACACGATACTATAAATATTACATCAAAAATATAGAAATTCTAGATGTTTGTGTGCACTGTAGTAAGAATTTTTTAGGTGCATTAATTGTTAAGACCGAAAAATTTGATTTCTAAATATTCTGTGAATGCGGATGTGTACAATAGATATCGTAATGGTAAATTCTAATCCTACTTCGCGATTACTGAATAAGTTGTCACCGTTGTCATCTCCGTCAACATTGTAAGTACACACGTAAGCTTTGAAAGCTCACTGGACAACTGTAAATAAAAATAATACTAATTCTTCTGAGATACCACTCGTAAGTACCTTAAACTTGTACTTAGATATTCAACTTATTCAGAAGCCCCAAAGCAGGTTAGATTTACAACAGATGATCAATGCTATACGATACACTCGAAGTAAACCAACTGAATCAAACATTATCACAACGAATTTGGCAATACTTTTTCTTGGATTCTTAAGTAGTTTTCCGCTTTATTGGTAGTTATGCTTCTTATAAAAGTTATAGAGGCACACAATTATTATTACAGGGATGACTTCTATACACGTATTACACATGATAATAACCTCAAAACCAGATAACATTTCAACAACAAACACAGAATAGTGTATAAAATAAAAATTCAAAATGTTCTTTTCAAATTGATAGCAGTTCTCGTATAAATAAATTTAAGGGCATAGCAGCAGGTCATTTAAACAACGTCGTTGGGAATATTTTTCATCAAAAGCCTTTTGAGTTAACTTCTGTTTATTTTGCGACATATTGTGGTCTCTTTACTCTTGTTCACTTTATTTTACAAATCTAAATAATAATTACCTGTATACATTTTGAACTTCTGTTAAGCGCAATAGATTAAAGAGCGCTAATTGTTCCAAATAATTGATTTGAATGCAGAGAATTAAAAGCAAGTGACTCATTTTCTTCAGAATACAGTGAACAATTAATACAGTTTGACTGGGCTATTGATAAGTCTATGTTTAGACCCAAGGTTTTTACAGCCACCTTGAGCCTTGGTTTTTTAATAGCAAGATAACTTTTTGGTTAGTTAAAAATAACCAGGAAATTGCCTGTAAATGCCTTTTTAAGGTATTTTGACAGCGCCAGTTAACTTACCAGAAGTTCATTATACTATATTTATGTTGCAACTCTTCATATGCGGTTCTTGGATATCGTGTTATGGGCGTTTGGAGTACTCGACGTCTGTGTCTTCTTCATACCGTCATACGTATTTGCTTGTACAAATGTTTAGTAGTGGACGCGACAGGCGGGATTATGGAAATTGTGTGTAGGTCAAAAAATACGCTTAAAATACAATTAAGTTTGTAAATATCTGTTGAATATCGTGTTTGCCACCTTTTAGGTATTAAATGTATAACGTACGACACACAAATACAGGTCTTCAGCTGGAAAGAGAAAAGTTTTGTTTCTACAGTCCTTTTTGTAAGACGAAATTTTGCAAGGAAATCCAGGTCGTCAAATTCGTCAAAGTAATTCGGCCGATGCCGGATTATTTTTTGCTTTTAAGCCTCTTCGTATCTGCTATACGCTTTCACGTCATAATTCAATAAGATATTTTAGCTTTTATTTATATTTATCGATAAATTGATATGAATTTGTGAATTTTTGAATAAATGTCACAAGTCTGTGACAACAAAAGTTAGGTATTGCTATTCAATTACAGCCTTTTTATTTAACTCATAGATGATCTTCTGATTGAAGTTAATTACCGTTTTACTATAAACATGATATTAAAAAACGCTTTTTCATAGCTAACTAAAAGTTAAGACCGGGCCAAAGCAGTTAGCAGATAGAGACGTTAGCCTATAGCAGTATTAGTATCAGGAAGTAAGGAGTTGATTTAAGCATATTTGCGAATATTTAAAGTTCTGTGTAGATAATTGTCATTGGGTTTTAATACGATGTGATCGCAAGTGATAAAATGTAAGCTTTTTGGAGTGAATTATAATGCTTTCTCAACGGATATCCCAAGAGGACCATTCGAAATTATGCTACTATGTCCTTAACTATCGGATTCCCGGTTTTATGGTTTTTGTTTTTCTTATGATCAGATAGGAAAGCTTCCTTATCCATTTAGATGTGCATTCCATCTGTCTTCCAGAAATTATATTGTAAATTTAAAGTAACAAAAATTCATCAATATTTTTTTGTATCACGGTCTTCTTATAGCACTCATTCTGTGTTTGTTGCAGTGTGCTAAGAAATAAGAAGATGACAGATGAACATTCACGAATATTACCAAGTAATTATTGTATCTTTCGTTATGTAGTAATTGGCTAATTTAATTCCACCTTCAAGGCTTTTATATGCTAGGCATACCCTAATATCAACAAGCTTTTAACGATTTTCCACCCTTATAGGGCAAACGTACGAGAAGCATCAACATTTTGGCAAATAAGATATAAACGATATAAGTCCGGAAAGCTTATTACGATACTATGTGAATTTTCGAAATACTTTTGGATTTATTGCTTTCTTATTTACAGTGAGCAAATCACTGGGTCACGTAGGTCATTTGAAAGGAATGTTCTGATTTAATCCGATACATCAACTACGAAGCATTAAAACATTTTTTATAATACATGCCAGTCATATCTTGATGCTTCTGTATATATATATGGTATACAGCAATTTCTGACTAGAATACTTTTACTTTTGTTCAAAAAAGCAATGTGTAATCGAATGTTCTAATAACATGTTTCATGTTTGGTAAAATTCTTCTTTTTCATATCACTACGTTTGACGGGACATCTTAATATATACAATATATACAAAATATGTATGAACATACACAGAATTGTTTACAACATCTAGCCTAACTCTAGTTAACAATAACTACACTGGACACAGGAGATGTCCTCATTATGATCCAGACTCCAACGGTCCATGTTTGTTTATATCTTGTATCCGCCAACAAACGTCCAAATTCAAAGATGTTGAATAAAATATTTATATTATCAAACTCTCTACCTCTACACATCCAACAATCCATAACGTCCGTAAATAATATGAAAAGTTCCTATAAACATAAATGATAAAATACGTTAAATGTGCCACTATGATCGTGAATAGCATTTTCTAGATCACTAACGGCACACCTCTATCATGCTACATACCATTTTCGCTGTAAAACCTCACCAGCGTTAGAGTGCTTGTTAAGAAGAACGGTTCTACATGTTCTTAAACGGATCTGATAAAAATTTATCAAAGGAGAGAATTAATACAAAATAAAATTGAATTTCTTAGTTTAAAGGATGCCAACTGGTGTTCCTAAAAAGTCAGTGGCATAGTGAATATTTTTGGAGGTGTCAAAATACCCTGCATTCTGGCAAGGAAGGTTCATGCCTATAGGAATACTGTTCAACGTATTTTCCGTTTCAAAATTATTACTGACACCATTTTTAAAACATCCTTTATAAAGATCTTCTGCAAATTTGGCTTGTTATATGTAAAGTCCTATTTTTTATGATACCGAGAAGTGAAAATGATAATATTCTAGGATATAATACAACATAAAACGTTCTCTAATATTCTTAACAAAATTAGAATCCTACTAGTTACGCTTCAGATGTTTATCCATAATATCAAAGTTAGGGAATATTAGGCCATCCAAATCCATTTAGGCAGTCGTTGTCACGTTTTAGCTCAAAAAATGCGTCTATTGATAATATCGTGTATCACAGAACATGCTTAGAGACTTTAACTGAAGCTTTAGCAATTTTTTTGTGCAAGGTTAAAAAAAAAGTCGGGGTAAATATTTAAGGACGTTGCCGACAGATTTCAGCTTGCCGATTTTGAGATAAATCACTTTTAAGCATTTCTCTGAAAGTGGTAGCTTTAAGCAACATTTCTTATTTTTCTTTCTAGTTGAGTCTCTATATCTGATAATTTTAAGTAATTTGGGAAGCAGCCGTATCCGTCAATAATAATAATGACTCCAAATCATGTTTGGACAATATTTTCATTAAAACAGATGTGAACTTTCAGTCTAAAATTATTGATGCACTTTTTTCTGACCACAAACGGCAACAATGCCCTCTTTTCACTCAATATCAATATCGGTCATAAGTCCAAAATTGATTAGAGTGTTTTTCTGACTCACATATAAATAGTTTTCTGCAAGATCTAAACTCGGCATCATGGAACGAAATATATAATAGTGTCGACGTAAACAAAAAGTGGGATATATTTTCTCAGATAATACAAAGCAGATTAAATTTCCATTTTCCTCTGAAGATTAAAAAGCGAGCTGCGAAAAGCAAGAAACCTCCTTGGATTATCCTGGTATTGGATTGACTCAGGAACAGGGTGAGTGCTCTTCAAATAATTTTAGAAAATGACATAAAATATTAAGGTTTTTTAAAAGTTGTAATCAGACATATGAGAAACTCTTGAAAGATTCAAAATCGCAATACTATTTAGACAAAACAAATAATCATGGCAATAGTGTTAAAGGAATTTGGAATGCAATGCGAGAATTAACTAACACACCCAAAACACCATTTGATCAGTTTGTCTTACCTGTACATAATGATGTAAATGCTTTAGCCAACCATTTCAATGAATGGTTTATCGAAGCTGCTCCAAAACTCCTCTCATAACAACCAATTTGAGTTATGAATGCGACTTAAAACTAAAAAATAAAACAATATTCTTAACTCCAATAGATCCTGATGAATTGCTCAGAAAAAAAGTGACGACAACATTTCAATTTTTATCATTAAAAAAATAATAACCATGATATCTGATCCTCTTCTTAACATCTTAAATACATCTCTTAGTGAAGGGCAATTCCCAGAAGCATTAAAAATGGCACGTGTATTACCAATCTATAAAAAAGGCGATCCTGATGATACCGCGCTACTAGCTTGTTGATAAATTTCTAAAAAAAATTTGAAATTGCTTATAACAACCGTCTTATAAATTTTTTCCAATCCAATAAATACTTTACCAATAACCAACATGGCTTCATGAAAGGTAGAAGTAAGTAGCAATCTATTCTGAGTTTTGAGTTATATCAGATATTGGTAAGATCTACCTAGACATTTATCGCATCAATTCTGAATTTATTTCCTACATTGCATACACATTTACTCATGCACAACTTGCGTCTATATACTTAAGTCAGCTTTGAAAACGTTTGTTGTAAAGACCCCAATAAATGTACTAAAAATTCCATATGTGCTTTCGACCACCGACGAGGCCGAAGTGTTAGTAAAAAGTTAATCCTAAATATGCGGTTTCATTTAACGGCCAGAAAACATGATGAGTATATTGTTAAATTAGTCGGTAAGTGATCCTTAAATATTCGCCACGATTTCCCTGTAACCCTGTATAATTTGAGGTGTCAACTGGGAAAACCCATTTTGACTGAAATTTATCTGGAAGATCTGTTACTGAGGATACTCGTAACTGTTATAATCACCGCGTTCATAGTACCAACTTGGACAATGTTTTCAATGCAAAGGACTAAACTATCCAACCTTAGAAAGTGAGAACGAAATATTCTTCTAAGCTTTATCTCAGCGTTTATCTATGAGACTTCGTTCACCGAAGTCGCCTACCATGCCTGCTCTCTAACTACTTCATAGTCGAGACAGACCATCGATCACTGTAGGTCTTTTGGGCGGAGCAAAAGTTACCTGAACGGTGAAGAATTTATGGTGAAGACATCTCCTGTGTGTCAGTTTCGACTGTCAACATGCAACATATGGATGGGCCTGCCGAAATGGCCGTTGAGGACCCTTGGCCCCCTTTCAGGATCCGAATCATCAGAGTCTGAATCATCAGATAGGTGTGGAGGGGGGTAGGGGCCACAGGGGCCTAGGTCGTCCTCGTCGTCCAGCTGTGGAATAATGTACATGTTAAGGATTATTCTAATTAAGGAAAAACGTATTGTAACTTATTTAAGTTATGACATAAAGTATTTTTGAAGTAATCGTAGCATCTACAAGGTGGGCCATTTAAAGTGGAAGCATCAAGCAACCCTATATCTTTGAGATCAGTTGTCAGATCGACTAATGTCATACCGCGTTGGTAGCGTCATTTCAGTACAATTTCAACCACAACACCAAAACAACGCGCTGAAATTATTCAGGTGTACATGTCGTTAAAACTAGACGTGCGTTTCGTAAAAAAAATACAGTTAAAAGTGCTCCAGGTGATAACACTATCAGACGAGCCAGTGTTGAAGAGACTCCGGTCAACATCCGGTCGTCATCGTTCTCAATAGTTAGGCATCGCTCGAACCACTCTCTGACGCATAATTCGTAAGGATTTGAAGATGTTTCCATACAAAGTTTAAATGGCTCATCAATTAACCCCAGCTGATTGTCCTTTGATTTTGCTAGGTGGAGCATTGACATGGCCGAAAATGAAGATGACTTTTGGCGATAAATCATCATATGCGACGAGGCACATCTTTCGTTACATCGAGGCGTAAGTAAACAAAATTGTCGATTTTATGCTACCAAAAACCCTCAATTAATCGAACAGCAGCATCTTTATGACCAAAAAGTTACTGTTTGTGCGCGAATATGCTCATCGTGCCGTAATTTTTTGAAGACGATGATGGAGCTGCGGTCACCGTCAATGGTGAGCGTTATCGAGCCATGATAACGAATTTTTTGAGGCTAATTGTTTGTGAAAATGACATGGACGATTACTGGTTCTAGCAGGATGGCGCCACATGCCACACAGGTCAAGCAGCAATCAATTTATTGCGACCATTGTACCTTGGACGACTGATATCGAAAAATGGCGATTTTGTCTGGCCACCGAGATCACCTGATTTGACGCCACCAGACTTTTCCCAACTAGCAATGTAGTGGTATAAGCTTTTGGTAAAAGAACCGTTCAGCCATAAAAGCTCTCTATTGTTGTTGCCTGAACTCCAAAATGCTGGCTTAATGTTGTGTGGAATGCAAATTTGCTTTCTGCAACATATTTGCTCTAAAATGACGTGTTTAAAATATTCTTATAGCATAGTTATACAACATCTTATAGGGCAAATTTTTAACTGTTGCATAAACGTTTATACAACTATTTTATACGGCATATTTGCAAGTTCGTCAAAATGGTTGTGTTGTGGCATCCATGGTAACGTTTATAAAACAAACCCGAGCCTTGTGGTTTTGCTGTGCAATCTACTACTTTAGCCAACAAATTTCTCCCAACGGAACCACTTATGCAACTGTTGCTTAGTAACTGTTAAAGGCTGTACATATGCTAAATATGTTGGTAAACAACTTCACCGTAACCTAACTTTCTGCTGTCATATTTTTTGTTAAAATGCCATAACCAATGTTTTAAGACAAACAACGCATGCATATTGGTTCAAAAGGTTTTATCAACTGTTCAAACAGAAGATATAGATCTGGTACAAATTCTGGGTAAATCATTCGACTCTGTCGGTATTTCATTTCAGACATTTGTCAAATTGTTGTATAACACCTGCAGGCAACACCAAAATATTGTTATAACCTAAAGACAACATGGACGATGCCATGATTGTGCACAACCACCCGCCATATTGGGTAAAGATTTATTCCTCTATTTAATATTAAATAATTATGTTTCAGTTCGAAATTACAGATATAAAGTGATAAAAATTAGTGTAATTGTGTCTAAATATAGGATTTGTGGAAGATTTAATGCAGATAAGTTCAGTTTTCCATCTTAAAAATCTAGACATACTTTTGATCATTGTCAAAATATGAATCAAATACGAAGCCCGTAGAAATTGGGTAACTAATTTGCACGATAATCACAATAAAATTTGCTGCGCAAGTAATTCAATAGCCCTATATCACAGTGTAGTAGTTATCATATACCTGCGTATGAAATTCACAATGGCCTATATGTAAGTAAACAAGAATACTGTAATGTCGTGTTAGTTATATACTCTTCACTTCGTCTATACAAAACATAAGAAATAGTTTGGTTGCAATAAAGTAAAATCACGTAACAGAATAGTTGTATAGTTGACAAAAACTGAATCTTGCATTGACGCAAATGTCCTATTGCGGCTGCAAGAGGCTTACACCTTTGTTTTATAACTGTTACCTGCAGCCCTTATACAACCTCTTAAATGACTGAAGTGTCCTATTAGGTGTGCCCATTCGGCTTGTATAGCTGTTCTAAGAGGGTTTTGCCAATGATCTTACAATGCTGTTTAAGGAATACTGTATAATCATTCTTGCAACTCTAATATGAGTGATAATTGTTAGTTGGGTTATTTGTGGGGCTATTTGAAATCCAAGGTATACGCTAACACGCCAAGGACTCTAGTTGTCCTCAAAAACAACATTCGTCAAGAAATTGCCGCCATATCCGACGAAATATTGGCCAACGTGATGGAAAACGCCGAAAAAAGGGCACATTTGATTATCAAGGCCAGAGGTGGCCATTTGCGCGATATCATTTTTGAAAAGTAATTACAACAAATATCCTTGGATCAAAATAAAATACTTTTCTAATGAACAAAAAAAAATTTTTTTAATGTATTTTTTATAAACAAATGCTTCCACTTTAAATGGCCCACCCTGTATTTGATGAAGACTACACTGCTTTAGAGAAACGTCCACTTGATTATTTTTTGAACTAGTCAAGTTGACAAGATGAAATTCTGAAAGATTAAATTCGCACATAAACACTATATTTTAACGCAAAAATAACAGTCAAACATTTAAAGACAGCGGCTGGACCAGGATATACAAAGTTAAGCGTTTTCGTACATTGAATCGCTTATAACTTAACAGTCAATAATCAAAACGTTATCAATCTGCTTCCTTTGGAAGGATCTATCTGGATGTGCAATGAAATGTTGGTCGATCAGCTTAAAAAAACGGACAGATTTTCACAATTCAACTTTCCATATTTTCTTGCACATTCGGATAGACTCCTCCAAGAGATGAAAATGGGTATCGATGAATGACTGTTATGGTATAAAATACTCAATGTTGAAAAGGCACAGCTCTGACAGCCTGCCAGATCGCCATTTTGGGAAATAGTGGCCTGTATTTATAATAATAACGAGATTTAAAATGAGACATCACACATTATATCTATGAAAAATGTTCCAGAATGGCACCCAGCCGCCATCTAGGAATTGTCAACTGCCACTTGTACGCTAAAACAGTATTCACGCCGCAGGACTATTACGTAAAAAACTTAAAAAACGTAAAAAAACGACAAAATCCCAAGTTGCTTCCTAGTGTGGAAATAGTACATTCCGAGTTTGCTTGATATGAGCGCTGTTTCCATCTATGGAGGAATGACTCAACGATACGGCAAGCTCAATGACCATGTTGCAAGCAGCCAGTCAGCTCCCATCATGCTTTGTTGGTTGCGAAATACCGAGATAGCCTGTATGTAATATACTCCGAGAAGGTGTGTGGTTGAGTACCAGGATAGCTTGACATGAATGATTGTGTGTATTGGACTGCATGTGTATAAATTCAGTGATATTTGCTATGTTAGTCAAAATGACAATGAACGGGACAATGAACAAAGTCACATTGGAAGGGAAAACATCTAGAGCTTTTGGCGTAACGAGAGGCCTGAGACAAGGGGACCCGCTATCTACAACATTGTTTAACTTTACACTGGAAGCTATTTTACGTAATTGTGGTATACAAACCGACGGAGTCGTTTACTATAGAAAACATCAGTTGATTGCTTATGCCGATGATATAGCAATAATAACCAGATCCAAAGCAGAACTTGAGAAGACGTTTAGAAGGTTAGAAGAAACTGCCAAACGTTTTGGGCTTCATATAAATGAAGACAAAACAAAATACCTTGAAATGAGAGGAAGCAATGAAGGAAAGTTAACAATAAGAAGTAGTTGCAGAGAATACTGTTTCGAGAAGGTGAATCAATTTGAATATCTAGGGGTCACAATAACAGATAAAGCAGAAGAAGATTTAGAAATTGAAAAAAGAATAGCAAAAGGGAGTAAAGCAATGGGGGCTTTAAGCAAGATGATAAACTCGAGGTGGATATCAAGGAAAACAAAGGAAAGGATATATAAATCAGTTATCCAACCATCAGTACTTTACGGCGATGAAGCTTGGGTGTTAAGCCAGAAAAACGTACAGAAATTGGAACGCTGGGAAAGAAAAATGTTACGTAAAATATATGGGGGCACAAAAAACAACGATGGTACATGGAGAAAGCGAACTAATAAAGAACTGATGGAGATGTATAACCAACCCAGTATAATACAAAAAGCCCGAGCTCAAAGAGTGCGCTGGTTAGGACACGATTACAGAATGCCGTCTCATAGGAATGCCAAAAAAGTTTTGTTTGGAGGAGAAGGTAGTAGAAGAAGAAGAGGAAGACCGAAGAAGCAGTGGCTGGAAAGTTTCAAAGAGGATATACAAAGACTGGGAGGAAAAGACCAAAAATAGAAAAGCGTGGAAAGAAGTTGTCAAAAAGATAGAAGCCATGGGCCTTCAGGCCTGAAGCGCTGAATTATATATATATATATATAACTTGAGACGTGGTCATTGTCGTCTAGACCAGTTAGGTGAAAAATTAAAGCTTCCGCTTTTTGTTGGGTACTTCGACAAGATTTAAGCAAAGAGGACTCTTTATACTTTTTTTAATTCTCTCTAGCTTTCAATGGACTTTGCCATCATCATCAGGAGAGTAGTATGTGAGAATGTTGCTAATTGTTGTTTTCGTATAGGATGAGGGAAACGTCCAGTAACATGGTGAGAGCTGAATAGGTTGCACAATAGTCAAAATTTATACAAAACATGACAAGAACACGTTAAAAACAGATTAAAAATTATTTTAAAAAATTTAAAACATTACATCGTGAAACCACCTGATGATTGCACTGTGCAATCATCAGGTGGTTTCACGATGTCGTCGCCTTAGAAGAAGACTGTCACAACTCGAAAAACACATTTTTTTATTTTTTTCCACGGAACAACTCAAAAAGATGCCTAAAGTTTGGAGAAAAATTGTTATAAATTGATCTCGACTACTTGCCGCGAGATGGCGGAAGTGTCTCTTTGGATCTACCAAATTTCATCGTAAGATTACGCGGAAGACCGTCACATAGCCAGTTGTGTCTTGAACTCCATACAGTGTGGTTCGTTTGATTATAGAAAATAGTCACATTTCGACAAATCCGCGGAGTACAGTGATTAGTTTGGTGGTAGAGTGTCATATTTTGTTTTGGAACAGTCTTCTCCATAAGGTAAGTAAGTCTTGTATTAAGGTGTTTTGGTGGAATACAGTTATATCTTGAATTAGTTCACTATTGACCTGAATTTTGTATCTTTTGCCTCATATATTTGCAATAAAACAGAACTATTTAGTGATATGACATTTTTCCGGTAAAAGTAAAAAGCAAGTTCATGTATTGCGACTATAATATTTTGATATATAACAGTATCGTTCTTAGGAAATTGACCATATTGGTTGTAGTTTATAGTTGCAACTCAGATTGAAAGTGTCATTAATTGATCGAACACTTGCATATCATTGAGACTGTTAAGGATCTTACACCAAGTTTGGCTATAAAAATACTCTAAAAATAGGAAAATTCTTTAATTTTCAGTTCGATACTATAGTTTCTTTGATTAGCGGTTGTGTCTATACGATAATCCTATCGAGAAACCTGATGCAATATTGAAGCATTTTAAGCTAAATATGTATTCGTATTCATTCAAGGTATACTATGGCCATTAGCAGCAGATCACGTTTGATTATGAAACTCTCACGTCAGCTGGAGCAGGACAATCAAGAATTTAATAAATGGTCAGTAAAGAACTCTGAGGCTACGAAGCCCACACAAGAAGCTACAACTACGTCTACAGACAAATCTATATCTGCTGTAGATACTGAAACATTTTCAGGTTGGTACTTTGCAATATAACACGTACTCAAAATTTATTTATCTGTATCTTTCAGTTGCGGACACCTTGAAAACTCCTACTTTACCTATTAATCTCACCAGATCAACTGACTATGTGGGAAAATTAGTCTTTCCTGGTAATATGGACAACTGCGCAGGTTAATATAATGCTAACAATTATTCTAACTCGGGTACCGAAAAAAAAGGGAGCAGCGAAACATAATTATTACACGCCCCCGTCTTTGGTAAGATAAAGTCGGTAGGCGGGTATCTCACCATATTAAAATGGGTTAGCATGGGTGTGCAGTGTTTTGCTGCTATCTTCCTTTTCGATGACAGAGTATAGCAGAGCATTCTTTTATTTTCAGTGGCTTCAAATATATCGTCTGGTGAGGGTAATACCAAGGAGAACAATGGTTCTGGGTATTGTAGGAGAACTTCGAATGAAGGTATACCTAAATCTAGCTAATGAAATATTTTTTCCAAAACAATTTTTTTAGGAAGTGAATGTACAAATAGTGAGGGTGAACCTTATGGATCGGATGACTCGGTAGCGGACCCTGACTTTATAGCATCCGATGGCGAGGTACCAGATATAGAAAATAATCCAAGCTTGACGAACATTGAGGCTGAATATCAAAATGAAACAGTAACAGTTGGTGTTCAAAAAAGAATAGGACGAAAGCGGAAGTCAAACAAAGATGCGTGGCTGAAAAATTCTGCAAAAAGACTTCGAAATAGTGGTCAAGCATATCGGTCAGCAAAACAAGTGGAGCAAGTTGATGGGGCAAAAAAATATGTGTATGTTCAAAGAGATGAGAAAAAGATGGGACCTCCCTGCAATGATAAGTGTCGGCTAAAATGCTTTGAAAAAATAGGACCTGAAGCTAGAAACACACTATTTAAATCCTATTGGGAAATGGGTGACCTTCAAAGACAGCGTAATTTTATACTCTCCAATATGACGCCTATCCAACCAAAATACAGATACGAGAAAGCTGACAGTTGTCGTCGTCTCAACAATGCCTTTTATTTGGGAATCGGAAATGAAGGAAGAATCAGAGTTTGCAAATATTTCTTCATTTCAACCTTAGGCATCAACTCTAGGGTGATACGAACTGTTGTTATGAAGCAAGAAAATGTATGCAGTGGTATGCTCAAAGTCGACTTAAGAGGAAAACATAAAAGTCATGTGACAGTTCCAGATGAACTCAAAAATGGTGTAAGACAACACATAATAAGCATTCCTAGAATCGAAAGCCACTATTGCCGATCGCAGACACAAAAAGAGTATATAGAAGGTGGAAAGACAATTTCGCAGCTTTACACTCATTACAAAAAAACTTGCACAGACCAAAACTTACCTTTTGTCAAATACTCTATGTACTACACAATTTTTAATACTGAATTTAATATCGGATTTTTTAACCCCAAAAAAGATCAATGTGAGCTTTGTCTTGCCTTTGCAAATGCAAATGAAGAGAATCGCTTACAAATGCAAGACCCATATAACGAACACATTATCGAGAAAGAGCTAGCTCGCGTTGAAAAAGCCAATGATAAGAATTCTGACAAAATTGTCGTTGTTTACGATCTACAGGCGGTTCTACCATGTCCATCCGGAGAGGCTCAGTCATTTTATTATGTTTCTAAGTTGAACGTTTTCAACTTTTCTATGTTCCGCCTACAAACAAAAGATGTTACATGTTACCTTTGGCATGAGGGACAAGGACATAGAGGTGCAAACGAAATCGGATCTTGTGTTTGGGACTACCTGGAGAATCTGGATCAAGAAATTGACTCGCTGGGCACAAATGAAAAAAAAGATGTAGTGTTTTATTCCGACAATTGCGTTGGACAGCAGAAAAATAAGTTTATGGTCGCACTGTATGTCTACGCTGTTTGTAAACTAAAGTGTATACAATCAATAACACATAAGTTCCTGACAGTTGGTCATACCCAAAATGAGGGTGATAGTGTACATTCAGTAATTGAAAGGCGGGTTAGAAGATTTAAGAAAAACGGTCCAATCTATGTACCTGAGCAGTACGTCAATATAATACGAGATGCGAGGAAAACGGGGAAACCTTATGCTGTTAAAGAAATGTGTTACCAAAGTTTTTTTGATCTCAAAGACCTCACTAGTCAGATAGGACTAAATATCAACAAAATTGCTGACGCTAGAGTAATATCTGTCAACAAAGATCAGCCTACAGTCATATTAATGAAAGACTCCTTTGGTCAAGAGGAATTCAGTATAACCAACTTGTTTAACTCACGACGTAAACCTGTAAGCATAGAAGATTTACAATTAAAACAAGCTTATAGATCGAAGCCCGGAATAACAGATAAAAAAAAGAAAGGTTTGCTGTCTCTGATTTCAAAACCGGGAACAAAAAAATCGCTAACACGACCGGTTCCCACGTATTATGAAGACTACTATAAAAACTTATGAATCTATTGTAGCCAGTTGTCATAAATTCAATAAAGTCTGTCAATATTATAACTTTCTTTGATTAGACCAATATATTACTCATCTAATATTTTTTGAGAAAAATAGTCACAACTATACTATTTTCAAAAATCTGAAGCGGTAATGCAAAATAGAAATAAATAAGTCTTTTTATACTGTTTCTGACATAATGTTATGTAACAGTATGTATTATATCAGTGAATAACCTGTTAGAACATTAAGATTTTGCATTACGAAAATAATGGAATCTTTAACCGGCTCTCACGAAAAAGCGCAAATTTTGAGTTGTATCAGTCTTCTTCTAAGGCGACGATGTAATGTTTTAAATTTTTTAAAATAATTTTTAATCTGTTTTTAACGTGTTCTTGTCATGTTTTGTATAAATTTTGACTATTGTGCAACCTATTCAGCTCTCACCATGTTACTGGACGTTTCCCTCATCCTATACGAAAACAACAATTAGCAACATTCTCACATACTACTCTCCTGATGATGATGGCAAAGTCCATTGAAAGCTAGAGAGAATTAAAAAAAGTATAAAGAGTCCTCTTTGCTTAAATCTTGTCGAAGTACCCAACAAAAAGCGGAAGCTTTAATTTTTCACCATATATATATATATATATTTGCTATGTGAGGAAATTATTAATACTGCCAATGAAATATATCTATTAGCTGCGCCTCGTTCTCTGTAATTAAGCTACATTGAAGAACAATTAGGAAAGACGCATCACATACAAAATATTTTGGCACTGCCTCACATCTAGACGCTGATTTATATTTTCTACTTGCATCGCAGAATAAATTTCCATAAAAATTAAATGACTTTAAATAAAAATTAATGTGAACTGTTTTAGGTTTTATAAATATTCCTGTATGTACCATATTTTCTTACCTGTTAGTTTTAATATACTTCAACAACAAGGAATTCTTTTTTTACTTATCGCTCCCTTTTTTAAATTCAAATCTGCATATCTAATTTCCAGGTTGATTAAGAAAAAGCGGATGCGCAACTGATTTTTAATGCATTTTAGAAAAGAAACTAACGGAATAAACATCAACACAGATTATTAGCACACAAATCCTCCAATAATGTCATCTTTAAAGCGTTACATCACATCAGAGCCAAACATTGGTAGCTGGAGTATCATGAAGTTTAGGCAACACGTACAGCTACGGAACAAGTACACAACAAGTGTACAACAGCTACTGCTAAGTTGACATCTTGTAGAAAAACCTACATAATGTCACTTTTCAAGATACGCAATATCCCTGTCGATTTTCAGCTTGCTAACTTGACCCATATAAAAAGATAAGTAGGGAGATCCTTTTGAAATGCACTATATAAGTACAGGGTGCGTCATCTACTTCTTTTTTATTTGAAAAATCAACACGCTTTTTACGAGGTGAAATCGAATTTTTTTATTGATAAACGAAGGTTGGTTTATGCCATATATGTATGAAAAATAACATCAGTGATGTCATCACCGCAGCTTCGTTTACAGGCCAACATCCGAACATCAAAATTTTCAATGAGTTTTCCCAGAATAATCAGGTCTATGGCCGCAATTTCAGTCCGATTATTGCGCTTTAGGTCTTGAATTATCCGGGGACCATGCTCATATACGTTTTCTTTCAAAAATCTCCAAAGAAAATAGTCAAGAGGTGTTAAATCGCATGATCTCGGGGGCCAACTGACATCTGAATTTCGTGAAATTATGCGGTCTTGAAATTTCGTGTGCAATAAGACGACTGTTTGGCGAGATGTGTAAGTCGTTGCTCCGTCTTGATGAAACCAGAGATCGTTGACACCAATACGATCCAATTGTCGCCCCAAAAAGTCTGTTAACATGCCGCGATAACGTTCCCCGTTGACGGTAATGGACTTTTCTTCGCTATCTTCAAAGAAGAATGGTCCAACGATGCCACCAGCTTTTTCAGGACGGAGAGGTTGTTTATGATATTGGTGTGGATTTTCAGTCCCCCAGAATCTGCTGCAATTTTGCTTATTTACGTACCCATTGAGGTGAAAATGAGCTTCATCAGAAAAGAGCACTTTGTTCGAAAATCCGTCTTCTCTTTTCAACATCCAATTAACAAAAACACGCCGCTGTTGATGATCTGCCGGCTTCAATTCTTGTGTTAATTGGATTTTGTATGGATGGAGGTGTAAATCAATGTGTAAAATCCGTCGTAAAGTGGTCTCACTAATTTCCAATTGTTGCGAACAGTGCCTAGTCGAGGTGGTTGGATCTTCTCGCACACTTTCACTCACTGCGGCTATGTTTTCACGAGTACGAGCTGGACGAGCATGTTGGTATGGTCTACGACCTTCAGCTGAACCAGTTTCCTCAAAACGATTACCAATCCAACGAATTCCAGGCTCTGTAGGGCGTCCATGTCGGCCAAAACTAGTGCGAAGTTTGCGAAAAGTATTTTTTATATTTCGACCGTTTTCGTAATAAGTTTGGATAACCAAAATGCGTTGTTGTGTTGTAAACGAATCCATGACTATAAATGGCATAGCTTTGACAGTTCATGTATGCATACATGACTTTTGACTCACATGGTAACATATAAACTTATAGGTAAGAAAAAGTAATACGAGGGATGTCTTTTAAGTTTTGCATATAGAAACATAGTAGGCCGCGCGGATCGAACGTCAGTTCTGAATCTTAACCTCACTCTTTAGTAAACATAAACATTCAAAGTTTCACAACAATACGTGCAGTGTTCTCACTACAGTGAGTTTTTAAGTGTGTCACCAAGTCATTAGAAAAATGGAACTCAAGCGAAAACATTTTCGCGCCATAATTTATTGCAACTTTCAGATACAATTATCGCAACAAGAATGCCTTGCTGAGTTACTGTCTGTTTTCGGCAACGAAGCGCCACATCAGTCGACAATTTCCCGTTGGTATGGATAATTTAAACGTGGACGGGTGAGTCTTAGCGACGATTCTAGGGTGGGTGCACCAAAAACGGCAGTCACCCAGGAAAACGTCGATGCTGTGCGCAAACTCATCATTGAAGATAGACATGTGACATATCGCGAGATTGAGGCGTCCTTGAAGATCTCAAAGACCTCAATTAAAAAATTTTCACATGAAGAATTAGGAGTAAGAAAATTAGTTTCTCGTTGGATACCCCACCTGTTGACTGAAGAGCAGAAAGCAGCCAGGGTTAATTGGTGTCAAAAAACGCTTGACCGTTTCAATTCCGGAAACTCAATAAATGTGTACAGAATTTGCTAGTGGTGATGAATCGTGGATTTATTGTTATGAATCAGAAAATAAACAACAGTCGGCTGTTTGGGTGTTCCAAGGTGAAGAAAAGCCAACAAAAGTCATCCGTTCTCGAAGTGTCTCGAAAAAGATGGACGCGACATTTTTGTCAAAAGCGGGTCATATTGCAACAATTCCTCTTAATGAGCAAAGAACTGTTACTGCGGATTGGTATACCATCATTTGTTTGCCAAAAGTCATCACCGAGCTTCGAAAAATCAACCCCGAAATAAGAATCATCCTCCACCAAGACAATGCAAGTTCGCACACAGCCCAAAAAACAAGGCAGTATTTAACGGAAGAAAACGTGGAATTATTGGATCATCGTCCATATAGTCCCGATCTAAGTCCTAACGATTTCTTTACTTTCCCGAAAATTAAAAACAGACTGCATGGTCAAAGGTTCCAGTCACCAGAAGAAGCAGTTGACGCATTCAAAAATGCCGTTTTGGATCTGCCAGCAAACGAGTGGAATAAGTGCTTCGAAAATTGGTTCGAGCGCATGCAGATGTGTATTAATCTTCGTGGAGAATACTACCTACTGTGTTGTTTTATTTCCATATGCAAAATTTAAAAGACATGCGCACCCAGAAAATACTCGTAGAACCACCAATAACACTGTGATGGAAGATTTACTATAATCTATTTAATTCTCATTTATTTCGCCACAGAATAAAGGCGCACACTCGGTCGCCGCTTAGTTCGCTTGTCGCTGATCTCCTGGGCATTTATGGACCGCTGGCCAATAGGAGCGCGCGAATTTGAACTTTGCGCACTTGTGCTTGCCTTGACGGGGCGTAAATGAATACACATTAGTATGTATAACTGTTAGGTAAAACTCGGGAGAGGTCAGCCCAGAATATTTCTTCTACTGTATAGCTTGGTGCACTAATGAACTAGTAAGTAACTCCAGGTTACCAAAGGAAATTAATATTAATATTTATTCAACGGCCCTCGATGATTAGTAACATTTATTTTTGTAAGACGGATGTAGTATTACTTTATTGAAGTAATACGGCTATACAATAAATTGGGTGCAATTCTTTTGAAACTCATTCATCTACATTTAGTAGTTGTCACATGTACAAGACTACATTCATAAATCGCAGGATCATTGAAATTTAATTGCTTACGGCATGTACCAGTCACATTATACTGATTAATAGAAGGCATCAGGACAACCAGCTCATAAATTTTTGTTATAATAATTTGAGAAAACTTTTTGAGCTGTAAGAGCCGAAACACGTCATTTTCGTAGTAATTCTTGCTTAATTGAGTTAGGATGCCTCAATGGGAATTTATTGAATGCAGCAAAAATGCATGGTCAGTTAATACTTCTGGAATCCTTTTGGGCTGCTTCTCGTATTCTGAATTAACCACAGTAGGAACTCGGCTCCATAGCCAACAGATGAACTGACCCAAGCCACAAATAACCGCTTCTCTTTGTGTTTTTGAGCGATGCCTTCTACGAATTTCATATCAGTTTTGTCCCTCCATCACTTGATTATATTATTGCTTCTACTTTTTCACTGGAATTTATGATTTAATGTTTCCTATATTAGCATTAGCATTCTCATAAATAATCTTTTGTATGATTTGTAGCTAAGCTACTTATACTACAAAGGCGAATAAAATTGACATAGTAGTTGAAATCATGCGACCTTCTAAAGATGCTTAATCTTGGCTACAAAAAGCAACAAATCAAGGAAGTTGGCAAAACATACTAACATTATATACATACAGCATGCTTGGACCCTCGATTCAAACTTTTAAAGGGCTAATAGTAAACCTATTTCGGACACATTAAGACCCATGTACCTTAGTACAAAGAGAAGAAGCATTTTTAAGTTCTCCGCAACGTTAAGTAACTCTAGAAAAAAAAACATGGCACGTGCCATCGCTTGTTTTGTTTTCTCGTTTGTATCCTTTTTCTTGAAGTACGTTTGATACAAATAGTTTTGACGTTATCGAAAGATGGCGTATACGTTGTAAAAAATAATTTGGTTTGCTATATAGTTTGCGGGTTTTTGAACTATTCTATGGACAATTTTGGTAACAATTTAAAATGATTGAAAAAAATTCCTTTCTTAATAAACGAAAATGCTAGAACAAGCAGAATACTAGGATTGACATTACACAAAATCATTCTTTTTAAAGCAAAGCACTTGATAGTGATAAAATTATTTATTTACCCAATAACAAAATGCAAATTGCAAGTAAATTGCCCTCCGAGTTGAAAACTATCAATGATTTAGAATTTTTCAAAAAATAGCTCTTAAAATGTATATACCCTAAATGAGTATTATAATTCTCTATAATTACTGCATATTCTATTGTCATTTACTTATTATATATTTATGCCGATACTGCTTCTATTTATGTTATCTATATGCAAGTGTTTTTGTTACTTATTTCATAACTTACTTACTGTTATTTAATCATGTCTGTCTTTTATAGGAATCTGACCTTTGACGGTTATTTATCATGTTAGCTATACTATGAAATTGTAATTTAATTAACTGTTCATATAATGTTGTCGTCCCATATCTGGATAGCAATTTGAATAAGAATTATTATTATTTCTTATGCATTTTTCCGTCCTTGTTCCGTATTCCTGTTGCAGAAGCCAGTTTACTAAAAGTGTCTCGGTTACAGGGTACCGTGTACCTTTTCCGAAGATTTACTGTGTAGGTATGGCAACTGCACAAATCAAAAACATTTAATATCCAAAAATCCCACAACATTTCTAAGTAGGGTATACTTTTTGTTTTGTTTTTGGTGATTTTAATATTATGGATCATTGAGAAAGAAATCATGGTAGCATCGTTTCGCATGACATACCATAAAAAAGAGCAGAAGTTAGGGGAGTTTTTTCAATGATTTTAATTCAAAACATTGACAAACGTTTCCATAAAAGGTTATACATCAAGATAAATTATAACAGAAGAAAGGAGTTGTTCTCCATAAACGAATAAGCGATGGTTTATGACATGATTTTCGATTTTTTATAAGATTTCTAAAAATTGCGCAAAATATTGTACTAAGGTACATGGTGCTCATTTTTTTTCATTTTGGAGTGTGGGTTCGATATCGACTTTTCGAACATGCTTTATATAGAAAATGACATGCACTCCTAACAGAAACTAGATAATTAACTAGGTACTGATGAAAAGTACCATGTCAAGATGTTTGTTCAGGGGTAACAATACGGTCAGTTAAATCAAAACGGAACAGGCACTAATGTTAAGGACTTTCTAACGAGCTTCTACTTGTTAGGTCTGAAGTAAATAGGTAATAATTTTTGGTTGCATCATCAATCTGCTACTTACATTTTACACTTCGAAATCTCCTATAGTGAATTTGTTTTTGAGCGTGTTTGTAGCTGTTAGACAAGGACCGTCCGGACTTGTTAATTGTTCCTATTACATGTAAGTACAACATTAGCGACTACCTATATACTTACTGCACGGAATACAGACATACTCGACGCTTATGCAATTTGTGAATTTTTGTTTCTGCTCCTTGGTCTTCCCAAGCTGGTAGCTTTTTGTTACATATAGATATTTGAAAATGGAATAGAGGCCGTTCAAGTATAACGTGAGCACTATGGGGGGAGGGGAGGGGAGGGGGTCTTTGCTTTGCTTATTTTGGATGACATGGGGGGTAGGGTAGTCTAGATGATGATTACGTCATCGGTAGTTATTTACTTTTTTACACGAATGGCAACCCTTACATTAACTTTGCTTGAAAACGAAACGCATTTTCGGGGATTCCCGCAAATAATGCATACGTTTAGTGAACAGCGCGCGGTAATTCCCCTACTGGCTTTAGAACCGAGTAGGGGAATTACCGCGCGGTGTTCACTTGTCTAAATTTCCTCTATCAGTGTATTGTTTCGTTTGGATACTATAGCGAGTAGACGTATTGTAAGCATAGTAAAGCTAGTTAACATATGTGTTACCATTGATTCCATTAGCCAAAGTTTAATGTTTAAATAAGATGTCGTTTCACATAGTCAAATCCAAGTTATACCAAAACGTGTTTAAAAGTTTAAAAAAATCTCATACAAGTACGAAAGTACAAAATGTACAAAGGTTAGTTAACAAAGTGTGGCGAAATTACAAGCAAAATCCGACAAGGAACTAGATATTATTATATCTAAGAGAATCGAAGAAGAATTGCAAGCGGCGACTAAGAATAAATCCAATCTACTAAATTTTTTTTCTAAGGTGAATGAGGAAGTCATTTTAGGTACCTATGAGTACTAGAAATATTAGAAATCGCCAAAAAGTTTCTCTATACTGATTATAAAATATTATGGCCTATCTCAAAGTATAGAGGTAATATTCATTATATTATAGATTTATTTCTTATGATTGATTCCTTCAATTGGTCACAAAGTACAGGATGTTAGTTTTATACATATATACAGAAAACTAACTATTTTGTGAACGGAACGAATTGCTCGTTTAAACATATTAGATTTAAATCCATAGGGTTTTGTATTTACCATATATATTCCCATACTTTGTATTTATGTAGCTTAATAAGAGAGTATTTAGCAGAAGCCATAGAAAGCTTTTATTTTTAGGCAACCCGGTAATGAATCACAACAACAATGCGAAATTAATGAAAATATAGATAAACAGAGAGCAAAACCTTCTCAGGAAGCTATGAAAAATAAGATTGCTCTACTCGAAAAAAATCTGAATGCTTTGTATTCTGCCAGAGCTACTATGCCAAGCTGTGCTGAAGTTGATAAGCAGATCATTAAGTTGTGCGAGGAAACAGCAAAACAGTCTTTAAACAGTTGCCCAGAAGAAACACAGGGATGGTATGAAAAGTAAGTTAGAAGATATTTGTCATGAAAATCCAGAAATAAAAAAAGACTATCTCTGAGAGATTCAGTGGGACGTCCTAGTCTTGAAAGCAATCAACATTCAGTATTGAAAACAATCGCGGATATAGCTTTATTTGGGAGTGAAGCAAATGATAGAAGATGAACGGAATCAATTCGCAGCGTAAAAACTCTTGATGAACTCACACAAGAATTACGTAAAATAGGATTTGACATTAGTCGCAGTGGGACATGTCTTCGTTTGATTCCCCGAAAATCTAATTCTGCAGAGGGACGAAGGCATGTATCGACAGTCCCTGTTAAGCTCATTCGGGCTCAAACTGATCACCACAAGAGCCACTTAGATAGCAAGTTCGCTGCAACATCAATCCATTATTTAGAGAACATAGCATCCATACTTGGACCAGATCAAGTATTTTTCATATCGCAAGATGATAAAGCTCGAGTCCCTATTGGCGTAACTGCGGCAAATAAGCAAGCACCTCTTCTAATGCACATGGAATATAGAATCAAATTGCCTGATCACGATTGGGTAATCGCAGAGCGTCATAAATTAATACCATCTGTTTATGCTGGTATCAAAATCCAATATGCTAGGACAACCGCAAGCCGTTGGATATTCTGGACCAACATACATCGCTATTCGAAGTGGAAAGCATAGTTCATCTTCTGCTAATACTCATGCTCAGAATTTCGAGACGCTTCTCGAACTTGAAGAGTTTCGACCATTAGCTAAAACTGACCATTGACTAGTAAAACCAGTGGTAATCATGACGGTTGATGGAGGGCCAGATGAAAATCCACGTTATCAAAAAGTCATAGGGTTTGCTATACAACACTTTAAGCGACATGATCTCGATGCATTGTTTTTAGCTACCAATGCTCCTGGAAGAAGTGCGTATAACATAGTAGAGCGCAGAATGGCTCCTTTTAGTCGGGAACTGGTTGGTTTAATATTGCCTCATCACCTTTTTGGGTCTCATTTGGATGAACGTGGCGTTACAATTGATGAACATTTAGAAAGATATAATTTCGAATTTGCAGGAAATGTATTAGCTGAAGTATGGAGTTCAATGGAAATTGATGGCTATAATGTTAATGCAAAATATGTTGGGGCAGGTGAACAAGATCTTCGTGACATTAAATGGTATTTGTAAAATGTAGAAATACAGAATGCTGTCGTCCAAGAAGTGGCCTATTTAGATTACTAGACAATAGGTTTCTTCCACCACCTGTAAAAGTAAAACAAACAGTTGATGACTTGGTTTTGGATGAAGGAGGGCAATTTCTTAATCTTCCAGTCAATTTAGCTCTACGCGTAAGTGCTTCACTCAAAGATTTCCTGCAAATGCCCTACGATTATTTTGGTCCGACGGTAAAATTGAGGCTATCAAGTCGAACATGCAAAACGTGTGTCTTTATCATGCCTCCGTCAAGTCACTAAATCGTCACATCGAAAATATCACTGATGTGCATTATTCAAAATTTAGAGCACCATGATGCTGAATGGCTCGATGAGAACGACGTAGACATTCGAAAATCTGATGAAAGCGAGCAAACTCACAACACTGAGCAGCAATCGAAGCAATCCAAAGTCATCGAAAACTTAGAATCATGGATTCGGGTTTCATGGACTGAAGACTGTTAATTTGAATTTAATATATGTACCAAAAATTTAAAATATGTTTGTTATGTTAGTAAGATATAATATTTTTGTCCTTTACTCTATGTTGAATAACGTATCAGTAAAATATGATCTCTATCCTAAATCTATTTTCTTATTTTTCAAATTATAATTATAACGTTATAATCATAATATTAAAAAAAAACAATACATTAATTGACAGATGTTTACGTAAGCATGGGGGGAGGGGGTAAGAGCTTTGCTTACTTTTGCTGACAAGGGGGATGGGGGGGGTAAATAATTGTAATAAATCTGCTTACGTAATACTTGAACGGCCCCATATTTAAAATATCGGTAGGTATACATATTTATACATACAAAGGTCATTAGGGCCCAACTTTGACCTTTGCTCATAATAAGTGGTGATATAACACTAGGTAGCAGAAACACACAAATTGACCAAATTGCTGGAGCGTAAAAAAATGAGATTTTCAGCTGGTTTAAAAAGGTTCGAAGATTCTTCTGTTTGTTATTGATAACCATATTTTTTCTGTGTATACCACAAATTGCTTAAGCGTAAGAATATGTATTAACTCCGACTGGTTGTGAGAAGAATAATCAAGAGTTCAACCATTCTTCTGTATATTTTGAATAAATATCTTTTTTGAGTTATATATCGTTCTAAGTACCATCGTTTCTAAGATATTCCATCATAAAGTTTGACTAAAAATGAGTTGGGCTCTATTCTTTAAAATAAAGTTTCATTGAACAATATAACATTGAATTACGTATTTACCTGAAGATCGCCAATTCGATGGACAATTTTCTAATAATAATAACAATCAACGATTATACGTATTGCTCATGGTCTGTAATTCAGAACGTATTCTAAAAGGCGAGACAAAAATGTAGATTGACTGCCAGTGTTTATTGATCTTTTTAAAAATTCTATTAATTTGTGAACGCGAAATGTTATGCCAATATTACCCTTTGATGGAGTATCTGTCAGTCTATCTGTTGTGGTGGTTGGGCAGTCGTACTAGGTAGTGCTGATATATTTTCTAAGATCAACGCTGAGTCGACAGAGTAACTTTCAAGCAAAAAAACAAAAACTCATATACTCGTATTGCTATGCAGCATCTCCTAGTGGAGTCAAACAAATATGGTCAAAATAATTATATCAAACTTGAGTGTTATGGACAATGTCTTGTTATTTATTTAAAAACTACATTTCTTAACAAACGCGTTTTGACAGATATGAAATGTCGCGAATTGACTCTGTTACGCAAGAAAACCTCCAGGGCAGGGCTTTTTGTAGTTAGAACAAACATTTGTGGTATATACAAATTTTGTCTGCTCAGGTGTTAAAAAGCAGACGTAACGGCTGTTGTCTCAACATAACGTCGATATACCTCAAAACCAGTATGAGCTATTCCGTGCCGCGTATTGTGCAGTAAAGTTAGCATACGAACATTTAGATAAGCCACCATTTTACTTTGCAGTGTTATACTTACATCAACGTCTGTGATCATTTCCTTCGTGGACACAGTAGTGTCGATCCTTCTAATGGAGCCTTCGTGAATGTTGATGTCCATCTTCAGGATCTGGTAGCGACGCAGCAGGAATACTATGGGGATCGGAAGGATGCCTGCCAGGATCATCGAGATTGCTATGCCAAGCACCCAAGTGGGATAAGGGGTAGCTACGGTATCACCCTGTAAAAAATGGCTTCATGTAAATTGATTTTGTACTTCCCACACAAAAAGAAATTGCGTATCATAGATAATGCAACATCTGCCGCTAAACTTTAGAACGCAAAGCTATGTTAAACTTATAATACAATAATCCAAAAACAATATCGCAAACATTCTCAACTCCAGTATTCGCCGAGAACGTGGCCTGCGCGGTGGTTTGCCCGTGCTCGTACCTTGTCCATCAAGGTAAATTTACTGGCGTCATCGGGCGGTCGCGAGTGGTGAACATAATGTTCACTATCAATATTATGTGTATCACTAGTATATCTGACCGATGGTTAATATTATCGGGACCAGAAGATGCAACGTTTACAAACATTCAGTACCCTATAATCCCAAAACTCCAATATAATTTCGAAACTTTTCGCGATTAAAACATATAAATGGGCATAGTGTGCACTAATTTTCATGCAAAATGTTACAAGCTATTATAAGCCCACGATATAGGAAGCACATACAAACTATAGAAAGCTTCAGGCTTCAACCCAGTTTAAAAGTCGTCAATATCTCAATCTGTTTTTGAGAAATGTAAGGTGAACTGTTAAATGTGGACAAGCATTTTGGAAACAACTCACTCTGCGATCTAAATTTCTTGACAAAATTCTGTAACACCTTGTATGCATGTACAACAAGCAATTATGTCAATTTTGTGGCTTCTATATCTTGCGAACTGCCCGTGTCGATGGTTAATAAATAGAACAAAAATACATTTTTAAAAACTAGCTTTTATTTAGCTGTTAACAAAATGAATAAAAAATTAAAAAATATTTTTTCCTTTTGGAAATATTTAACCGATAATGAAGCTCCTTCATCTCAAGTTTTCAAATAAAAGCATTTTACACCCTTTTTCCATTCTCCTGTCAAAACGGAGAACGCCTTTATTTAAATGTTAAATGATTTGTAATGACGTCACTTCGCTTATTGTGTTTCTCTCATCAAGCTCTTTCATTTGATACCCATATCATATGGAAATGATGAATCGCCAATTTGTGGCATCGGCCATATTGATTTGAAAACGGCGGCAGGTAATTTATTCTGTATTGACATACAAATCAAACGTGTGTATAAAACTTCAACGTAATTGGTTAAGGTTGGCTGGTTCATAATTGTGTTCCATGATTTGTACCAGTCATACTAACATACTAAGAAGCTTGTAAAGAAGTCAATTTAAATATAAGCTTGTTAAAACAAAAAGCAAGCAAGAAATGATACTTCACTTACCTCTTCTCTACTCCACGCTTGATACGTCGGATGCTTGATAACCATAGACACCACCGAGGACACCAAAATGACCGCCATGATGATGGGAGCTAGAAACCGCCACGTGACCTGCCAGTAGATGCCTGGCTTGTATCCTGTCATATCTTGGATGTCTTTGGTGAATTTCTCGTGTCCGTAAACGTAGACCACCGATATCATTTCCATCATGGCGACCACTACCAGTCCAATGGTTCCAGCGAATGAGTCGAACATGCTTAGCCAGTATTCGCCAGCGCCTGTTGTGAAGATTATGCCGACGAAGAAGCAAATTATGCACACAGTTGCTGGAAAAAGAGAAAAATATATCAAGGACAAGATTAAATCCGCGGCTCCGCTCGCCTGAAAGTAGTGTAAAGCATGATTCCAAAGGAATGTCAACTGTGGAAACAAATTTCGATGTCGCATACATAATAAACCTCTATGATAATTTGATTCCTGGTTCTCGTTCTTTCATAGTCAAATTATCATGGCAGTGTCAAGGGTCGAGGGTCGAACTTCAATTAGAATCATGACACAGGTCATTCGTTTTGCATTAGTGTGGAGGTAAAGAAGCTTGGCGTCGGAGGAAGATGTAATATTCAAAATAATGCAATGGTTACTTTGGAAATGAACATTTTTCATCCAATGTTCTAAGTCAACAGTTAATTAATTTCAATGTCCCATTTTTTACATTTTTGACAAAAAGTAAGAAGTTACGGTATACCTGAGATTAAAATTTACCACAATTAGCAGTTCAGAAGTTAAAAATAGACGTTTTCCGTTGAAAATTCATTTGGTCTTCAAATTATAATAATAATAATATTTATTCACTCAATGTATAAAGATAACAAACAATGTGAGTAAATAAATATAAAATCAAAACAGGCCCAATAGAAGGCATCGGCTGTGCTGTACAGTAGATTATGTATTTAGTTGATGTTCGTATTTATGAGTTTATGAATTTCAGTCCTAGATATAGAATGTAGCCATTTTTTTAAATTTCTTTTGAAACAATTGCCGAAACGTAAATCTTTTAAGTCTTTAGGTATAATTTCATAAAATTTAGGCGCTAAATAGAGATATGATCGCTGCATTATAGATTTATGCGGTTGAGGAACTACTGTGCCACGATTTTTGTACCTTGTATAATGATTATGTTTAATTTTTTGGTCGGTGTTTACAAATTTATGGTAGTGAGTGATACTGTGTAATAAATAACGCTGTCTTATATCATACAATCGAACATCTGCGTATAATGTTTCAGTGGGATAAAGTTTCGGTTTTTTGGATATCATTTTTAGAATACTTTTTTGATAAACATCTAAATTATAGATATGTGAGGAACATGCAGCTCCCCATGCTAATATACCATATGTGAGATGAGGCTCAATCAGTGCATGGTATAATGTTCGAAGATATTTTTCTGTCAATATATTCCCAAGGTATTTAATTTTTTAGGATACAAATCTAACTTTCTTTAAAATATAATTGACATGGATTATTTTATAATTTTTATAAATTATTACCTTGATAGTCATAGTCAAGGCCATGGACATACTTGGATGCAAAGTTTTTTGCTCTTTTTATTTGGCTGTCAAAATAAATGGGTTCCTTTCGAGAAATCTGTCTTGACCTTCAAATGAGCTTGAAGGTCATGGTCAAAGTCTCGTTTAAGATCACTATTAGATGAATCTTTTTTCCTATAACCTCCTTCGGGTATCAGTTACCAAGTGTAAAAATTATTGGCATTCCAGATTTATTCCACAATCATTTTTATTTCTCCCTGACTTTATTTGTGATGGGATTTTAAAACAAATTGTTACTTATTCTACTCTGCAAAATGGTAAGGTTTCTACTTTCGACATCCATCACGAATTTAGTTTTTTATATGGACGCTATGTTTCAGTACTAAATTCAGCGATTTTTTTCCTTTGTTGGCCATGTTGGCGAACACTATAGATATCAGATATAAGATAGGGACGGCAGAACTGGAAAAGCTTCATGTAGTAAAAGACCTAGGGGTATACATTGATGAGAAACTCTCATTCATCACCCACGTAGAGCACATCGTAAATGATGCAAATAGAACACTAGGGTTCATAAACAGGACATGCAGAGAATTTACGAACCCAAAAACGCTTCTTTCATTGTACTACGCTTATATACACAACAAACTGATGTTTGCATCAGTAATATGGAATCCGTCTTACAATGTACATATAGTCAGGATAGAAAGAATTCAACACAAATTTTTGAAGATGTTATAAAACTCACCATCCTGTTACAGATCATCATTATACGCAAATTATGAAACAGTTCAATATGATTTCCTTAAAAGATAGAAGAACAATTTCTAACATTTGCTGTGTCCATAAATTGTTGAATGGCCTCACTGACTGTACGGATCTTTTGGCAAACTTGAACTGTAACACTCCTGATAGAACGTTTAGAACCTATCATCTGTTTAGAATACCGTTCCGTAGAACCAATCTTGGTCTTAATTCCCCTTTGGTCAGTGCTCAAAAAAATCATAATAATTTCTGTAATATAGATTTATTTAACATTAGCTTGACCTCCCTGAAAAAGGCTTTAAAGTATGAGTATTACAGCTCTATGGCAGACTAAAATAGAAATGTTTTATTTTTTTACATAACTATCACCTCCAATATCATTTCTGGTATAATTTCAATTTAATTTTGATTTCAGTTTTAATTAAACGTAAGTAAATGTTAAATTATGTATACTCCTTTTATTAAAAAAGTTAAATTAATAGTTTATTGCTTATAATTAGAACTACACACTCAGTTTACGTTGTTGCAACAATATCGGAGGATAAAAAAATACTAATATTGAAGTATTCAATAATGTAATATATGTATATGTATACGATATTTTATGTAAGTTTAGTTTTAGTTCACTGAGGGTGTGTGTTGGGTTTACCTGTTAACACCCCAAACTGTATATAAATAAATAAATAAATGAATTTGTTGACGGAACGAACATTATACCGAAATAAAGAGGTACGTTGAAATCTAAACACAAAAGGAAATGCTTATTGATGGTAATAATAGTAATAATAAGCAGAGGTAAATCAGAACAGATGTTCAAAATCCTGTTCGTCATTTTGTAGGCAAAGCCTGATTCTTCTCTGTATACTGCTCACTGCTCTATTTATTTCTCTTTTTTTCAGTCTTCCAAACTGTGTTACTATGTTATTTAAGGTCTGGTCTGGTATACGAAACAATTGACTCTCTGATAATTTCAAGGCCTACCTAGGAACTTCTGTTTTTCTGGAATAACTGAAGTTGGCAATGTCAATAAAGGAATAATATTTTTAAAAGCAGCATACACAAATTCCAATATGGCGCCCTCAAGAAAAAATGAAAGTGTTGCTGGAGAACAAGGAACGAAGCGTCATATTAAAATTCTAATTATGCCATTCTGAAGAGCAGAAAATGTGCAATTTATTAAAAAACCCCGCTAAGAATAAAATAAAGAGAAAATTATAACGATTTTGGGACGTTTGTTAAATTTCTAAATTATATTCTCTTTCACAATGCAGCATTTTAATGAAAAATTATGAGGAAACCTGGGTATCCTTATGAAATTACCTGTGATGTACTGTTTGCTGACCCTCTTGAATATCTCGATGTCAAAGATCGTACATAGCATGCCTTCCAGGATACCGATTTGAGAACCGATACCCAGTGAAAGAAGCATCATGAAAAAGATGATAGCCCAGAATGGTGCGCCTGGCAACTCTACGATGGCTTGCGTGAAGACTATGAAAGCTAGACCTGTTCCCTCGGCAGCCTGTAAAAACATCGAATTAGAATCAAATAAATAAGTTAAATTTTGAATACGAATGGCTGAACAGGTTTTTTTATCATTTTCAAGAACAATGACGATTAAGTCTGTTGAACTTCCGTGTAGCTCAACTATCTCTTCAATAAAAAAAAACAAATCCAGAAATTAAACAAGAAAGTTCAGTCGAACATCAAGTTGAAGCTATATGATTTAGTGATGCAAAGTTTCGTTACTTTTTAGGACTTGTAAGGACTCGTTACTTTCGAACTTTGGACTCGTTAGTTTAGTTAGTATTTGGACATTTCGTTTAGAACCTACATTCTAAATATTATATCAAATTATTACTTTGGGATTGATCCAATTATTATTTTTTGTCTAATGCCTTGCCTATTAATTTTTTTGATATTTGATACGTAGAAGGGACTTATATTTTAAACTCGTCGTTGTGTGACGTCTGGTCGTTGGCTGTACGCTGTAAATAGTATTTAACAAGTGGCATAACCAGATGGGGACCGTGGAGGAACCACTCTCCTCACTCTTTACTTTAGTTGAGTAGCGTCCCCTGCCCTAACAGTCTGGTTACTCCCCTACCCTACTTAACAGTCTGGCTACTCCACTGTAAATGGTGTTCAACAAAATACTTATAATAATAAAACATACCTGAAACTAGGTTCCTTTTGCACCTAGGCATATTTTCGTCTTCCACCCGCCGTTTTGCCCTTTCTCCTTCCAATGAAAGAGTCGGATGTTTAGTTTTCAAATGCTTCCTTAAATTGCTAATGTTTCCATTTTTATGCGAATAAATATTTTTACAAAGATTAGACTTTGCATTAGCGTCCGATATATTGGTGAAATGCATCCAAATAACACTTCTTTTTTGAGATTGCGATTCTCCTGAACCGGACGCGGATGATTCCATATTTTTGTAAAAATAATAATAATATTATTGCTCGAGCTTGTACGGCAACGTCCAAACCAGTAACAACCTGCCAACCGGTAGCTCTCAAAGTCAAATGAAAAGTGTACAGGTGTACACAAACATTGCCAACCTAAAGCTCCGCAGTCCGCAACTCGTTTGATAGAAGAGCATCTAAAGTTGCCTAAGCCTAACGATATTCGCATCATTTCATTTCCACCCAGTTTACATCCAAGAACCAAGTCACTTGCTGCTGGCGCTGGCAGTACTGGCTACATTAGATCCCAGTAACGTTTGTATCTAAAGTAATGTATAGTGTAGTAACTAGCAGTAATTAAAAAGTATACATAGAAAAAGACCGTATCGCATTCAAAGTAACGAATTCAAATAAAAAGTAACGAGTCTTTTCGAAAAGTAGGACTCGTTACATTTAGTTACTCATTTGTAACGATTATTTTGTAAGCGTTACTTAATTATTTTACATCACTAATATGATTTGGAAGCCAGCTGTCGTTGATGATGAGTAGTCTTAAATTTTTGTTACTCATAAATTGAGAGTAATGGACTGTAAAATACTCGTAGTGTGTAATAGACTTTTACGATGTACAGATCTGTCATGTGTTCTTAATAAAGTGTGAATATGCCAAATTGTACGATAATGTCTGAAAATCAGTCAGTAAACATTTTATTCACTTTACAGGGTGTAAACGTTATGGTAGTCATTACTGAAATGGGTAATAGGGGGTGTCAAAACAAGTCAAAAGTTCATATGACCCATGGTCCAAAAGTCAATAGATTTTTGTCTAAATGGCTTTATAGTTTACAACTTTAAGTGCTTCATATCGACCACAATCACCACAATCTTACTAATTTTTATAATCTAATCTAAAACGTTTTTAAATTGGGTAATTAAAAAATAAATAGCATTAAGTTTTTCTAAGTTAAGCGAAAATTTGTAGTCAGTAAGTAAGTAGGTTTCATTACATTAAATATTTAAAACACACATGACAACAGCGCGTCGGTCTTTCATCAGTCTTATCGAACCGTCAATCGATCGCAAACGGTAACAGTGGTTAGTATGTTGTTTTGTTTTTGTTCGCGTACGTCGTCGTGTTTATTTACAATGTTCTCGAATCAAGAGTTCGCCGACATGTTGTTAGTTTACGGTGAAGCTCGTCAGAATTCAAATCTTGCAGCTCAAATTTATCGCGACAGATTTCGCCAACGGGTACACCCAGACAGAAAGACATTTGTGCAAGTGTACCAATGACTTCGAGATACAGGAAGTGTTCAGCCCACTAATATTCGCACTCATGAAAGACAGGTTACTGAAGAGCAGGAGGAACATATTTTAAATATCGTGGAAATCAATGCAGATATCAGCACTCGGAAATTAGGCCGTCGCGTAGGACTATCGCATACCATAATCGTTCATTGTGAAACCACGATTAAAAGTCGTGCGATTTTGGCCGAGTTCTACCAAAGAGCCGTTCATTTCGGCTGGTCGGAGTCCAGATCACCGAGGACTTGATTTGGCTTAACCGCATCAATAGGATAAGTGCTGGGGAAAGCTGGGCTTTTTGTTTAGGGCTAAGAAGTACTGATCTCACTCTGCATGAGGCCCAGATAAGTCATAGCCTCGAGTACTGCTCACATATTTGGGGTGCTGCCACTCTGACTACATTATCCATGCTCGATGTTGCTCAGAGAAGGGCTATCCGACTGATCGATGGCTCTAATCCAATGGACAGTCTCGGGAGCCTTTCGCATCGGCAAACCGTCGGCGATCTAGCTCTTTTCTAATGCTACGTCGACGCGCTTTGCTCCTCCATGCTACTGCCAAAGAGGCCTGCCCGATTTTAGCGACCCATACTAAACGTGTCGAACTTAGTACATCCAGAACTGGTGGATACGACCGCTCCTTTGTCCCTAGGGTTCCGAGATTCTGGAACAGTCTACATGAGGAGACTTTTCCAAGTTCAACTAACCATAGACATTTCAAAAATCGGTTTAACAAAGTTTCTTTGAGCCTTTCATAGCAACTGCGGTGCCCTGCGAGGCTCCTTCTGTGTAACAAAAAAGAAACGAAAATTGAAAGTATCTTGCTGTTAGCAAGTTGCCAGAACGCTGGTAAGGCTGTATTGATGTAGAAGGGCAATACTCAATACAGTATCTTTATAAATTATTTTTTCAAAGTATTTTATTTCGGGGTTTTGGTCCGGACAACCTTCTTAGTAAGAGTTTGAGATTTTTTTTATACTCCAACTACCACGAAAGCCTAATGCCTAAGCACCCATTGGGTACCGTGGGGCTATAGGGGGATACATAGGAAAGGGGGAACGCCACACGGACTCTGGCGAGGGAACACGTGTTCATGCAACATGCACACATTCTGGCTCCGCCTTCGAGATCCGCCGTACCACCCGGCGGATCTCCGCGTTCGACAGTCAGAGACCGTCTACCACCTACGGACAATCACAACATCCATAGTCAAGAGAAAAAATTAAGAGATAATGAAGTAGTACTTACTGCATCTAATTCTCTGTCCAGAGAACAATCCCTCAAACCAGTGATGTTCAGATGATCTCCCATTGCTACCGTTGTTGCTAACCCATGTGATTGGGCAAGTAATTCTTCGTTACTGAAAAAGTAGATCAACACTATTAAATATTGTGTATTGGATCGTATTACTTTTGAATGTTTTGCATTGCATTCCGAAATTTTGGAAAAATCCTGAAAACTATAGGAAAAGAAAATTTGGCATGGCAGAATTAGGCTTTCATGAGGAATGAGGCTCAAAGCCCTTTGGAATTAAACAACGCGACGAAAATCGGTGATTTCCGCCCTCCTCCTTATGCCAACCAAATTAACAAAATAGCATGTCAACAAAAACATTCATATATAATAAAAAAAAAACTATTTTAGACTTATTTGCGCTACTTATGAAGGTTTGTGAAAAAATGTGACTTTTATTTTTGAGATTAGAATTACGCAACCTAGTGGCCAACCTATAGAACTCAAAATATACTAAGTGACATATAAATCCGAACACCCAGTTTAAATGGTTTTATTTTAATAAAAGTTGGTGAATGTATTTATCTTACTGTAAATAACAAGTGAAAAAATTTCCAGCCTTATCAGTTGGACATTCCGGTTTTTATACTGCTTGTTTTTAATTCACTAACGCTCTAAAAATGAATATTTCAGCCGCAGTAAAGAATCAACGTTGGCGGATTTTGGTTCTTGACATCCTTTACGATCGGTTACGATGACTAGAGTACGGAGACCTGTACGATTTCGTCAACTTAGTGAGTTTGATAGGGGCCGTATAGTGGGACTTCGGGAAGCTGGACTCTCTTTTCGGGCAATTGCAGTTAGAGTGCAAAGAAGTGTAGACACTGTGGTTAGGTGTTGTCAGGCATGGCTTCGAGAAGGCCGTATGCAAAGAGCAAGGGGCACTGGACGCCGCCGTAGAACAAGACCGTGAAGATCGCCGCCTAAGATTATTGGCCTTAAGGGACCGTTTCTCCACTACCAGGTCAATTGCAAATGAATGGTTTGCAGAACACGGAAGACCTATTGGCATGCGAAGTGTTTACCGACGAATGAGAACTTTTGGCTTGTTTTCATACCGGCCACACTGGGTCCTCCCTTTAACTCGAGAACACCGACGTAATCGCCTTGAGTGGTGCAGACAACGGTCACTCTGGGATCAGGAATGGAACAGTATTGTCTTTAGTGACGAGTTTCGATTTTGTTTAGGCATGCACGATGGTCGTGCCAGGGTTAGAAGGCGACGTGGTGAAAGGAGGAATCCACAGTTTTTTGTTGAAAGACATGTTCATCGCACTGTTGGAGTTATGGTTTGGGGTGCTATAGCTTATGGTTCCAGGTCACCTTTAATCTTCATCAGAGGTAACATGAACGCGCAGCGTTATATCCACGAAGTTCTAGAACCCCGTCTTTTACCCTATCTTGACACCCTGGCAGATCCGACATTCCAACAAGAATTATCTTGTTGGAATGTCATTAGCCCGACCACATGTTGCAAGAGCACAATAGACTTCTTTCAACATAATGATGTCACATTGTTACCATGGCCAAGATCTCCAGACTTATCCCCAATTGAGCACGTGTGGGATATGAAGGGTAGGAGATTGCTCAATTTGCAACGTCCTCCTCAGACTCTAGAAGCACTTCGAGAGGAGTTGGTGGTTACCTGGAATGAGATACCACAGGAGGATATTGACCACCTGATCAGAAGCATGCCTAGGCGCGTTGGAGAATGCGTAGAATATCAGGGTGCACCCACATATTATTAAAGGTCAAAGGGCTTTAAAACAGTGCAATCATTTTGAAATTTTTATCATTTACTTATTATGCTTCATTACATACATACAGAGTCAATCTACTTGACGCCATTTTTATAAAATGTAGAGTGCTTAGCGGCTGTAGCAGTCGTCCTTTATTAATAGCCCGCCCAGTACAATGTACAAGATTGATATCTTTGAAATCGCTCAACCTTCGTGGTACAAAGTTACAAATTATGAGAAAGGCTAAACATGAAAGACGGCATTTATGAAAAATACAAGGTGAAAGTCCTAATATCAAAATGAACATCTTGAATGGAGAACGCAGTTAAATCGTATATCTCAAAAATACCTTCAGTCAGTTCCGATAATACTAAAAAGGACATGTTATCAAAACTGGCAGTTATTTCCGGTAAAGTAAACATAATTTTGATTGGTTTGCGATTTCTTTTCGTTATCCCAGCTATTTGTAATATAAATAGAATACGTCGTAATGCCACTACAAATCAATGCATGCCTGAATACACTTGGAGGTATCGAATAGGAGGTTGATTCTGAGATTGTATAAGGTTCGTAGCCAGAGTAATCAAAATGGTCAATTCAATATCTGACACCTGATTATCAGTATTTCTCAAAGAATACTGATTTTTCGTATCTCTTTTTGAGGTAGTTCCAGTCCCAAATGACCTTTTGCTAACTGACCTCACCCTGCCCATCCGGACCGTATAGTTTCAACGCTCTACGTTGAAAAATCTCTATGTTTGTCCTACCCTTAAGATACGTTTCCATTGCAACAAATTGCTCTACATAACGTGCCACTTATGCATCAGAAACTTGTATAACCTGCAACATGTTTCTCTTGTATTATACTCCATGAGAGAAGGTAAAAGCAGATACGGTCCCCTTGCTATTCACCATCATTCAAAATAAAAGTTGATTGATATTTTTACTTACTCTTTTTCACAGCTCTTGACATTGCTAACGGCCTTGAAGCCCAATATGGCGAAAATTACTACACTCGCATATATAGCGGTCATAGCATTGCAAACTGACACTAAGATGACATCGCGGACGCAATTGTTCTTTGGAGTATTGTAGGATCCAAAAGCGATCAGAGATCCAAAAGCTAGACCAAAGGAGTAGAAGACTTGCGTTGCTGCGTCCAACCATACTTTTGGATCCAGAAGTTTGTCCACCTGAAATAGTTGAAACAATAAGTCATAGTTCTAGTTTTTCTAAAAAATGAGGGAAATGTTGATCGTGGCTTCCTGAACTATTCTAAGGTTTGTCCCATAGGATGAAGATGACAGATAATCCTTACACAATCTGGCTTATTACTGCAAGTCCGACCACTTGATGGGCGAGCATAATGCTGGTGTGACATCTTCTGTGCATAGCGCAGAACGTCGAGCAATTATGAGCCAGTGGACGTAAGGGTCCTTCATTGTATGGGATGAGGATGAAAATCAGCTCTGCAATTTATTGGTAGATAGCGTTCGTCATAACATTTTGACCATACCCACTTATTTGCTCCTCGTTCTGTTTCCAGGACTAGACCTATACTACACTGATGAGTTTCTGATGAGCACCAAGCATCTCTGTTTGCGATTGGTCATGGTTATAGAGAAGGGAAGCAAACATGTCCACTCCACCCCATCTTAAGGCTATTTTGCATTTTACGATTTTCAAGTAGCCGTTCCGTTTCAAATTCACAAAAATTCAATGCACTCTTGATGATTTAAATTGAGTTTGAGTTTGTTATCCCCCGATAGAATGCAAGGTTACAGCATTCTCTTTATAGGCCTGGTAGTTTTTAATCTCTGGTTAACTTTAAGTCAGGTAACTATAACTTGGAAGACAACTACCAGTTGTCTGTGAATTCGTGTTTCAAGTTGTAGTTAACATTCAATAAACCGTACAGCTTAAGGTGCTAATTTAACATCTTGTAGAGAAACCTACGTTATGTCTCAAAAAACCTACTGAATGTCAAAAAAAACGACAAAATGTCACTTTTCAACATACGTAATACACGGGGTGAACTCCCCCAAATATACCAAGGCTGTTTCTTATCTACATCCATCATCATTATTCTATACCACACTGATGCTGGATGTAACGTAAGTAAGAACTGATTCTTGTCTATTTGAAAGAGTACAGCAATTCATTTTTAAGAGAATGTACCCTCATATTAGAGTTTTTTATGAATAAAAAATATTGTAGCAATATGGCGTATAGAAATATTGAGTATAAACGTCATACCTTTGGCTTCAACATATGTGTTAGACCAGCACCAGCTCCTTCTAAGGTAATACCTCTTACAAAAAATATAGTTAATACTAAGTATGGAAACATCGAAGTGAAGTACACAACCTAAAAAGGAAAGAAAAACAGTTACTTTCGTACCTAACATAGATCAGATAAACATTTATGGGTCATTCAAGAGCGTCCAACTTAAATTAGTTGTAAGCATTTTAAAGTATGTTGTGTTTATGTATTTGACCCCAAAAATAATAGGTCTGCTTTTTGACGTCTATTACTTTTCAACATATTTTAAATGGGCCACTTACTGCAAGATTGACAGATTAAGCCCAATTTGAGGGTTAGTTTTGAAACAAGCACTCAATCGACATAGAAAGAGGGAAATTATGCGATAATCGTATGTATTAAGAGAACCAACTGCTAATTTGCCTCTCGATAAATACGTGTGAGGCTCTTGGGAGTTTTTGAAAATGTTGAGGGATGAAAAATTGGGGTTAAGGAATTGCACGGGGTGGGGGAGGGGATTATTTATGCGCTTCTGGCTCCAGTAGTTTCATATACCCGCATGGTCAGTAAGCAGACGCGACCTTCTAAGGTCGAAACGATGTCTAATGGGAGGGGACTAATTGTATTTGATTTGCTTAATCCAATGTTAACTTTTTTCCAAGACGTGGTGACCATAATCTTTTATGCGTGGAAATGCAAAGTCAACTTACTTCATTTTCAACAGGAAAAAATTTAAATATGAAACTCAAAGAAAAAACGAAGCCACGGAAGGCGCCGTTGGTTGGTCTTATTAATGTTTCTTCATGTAAAAGAAGTGAGCTCTAATGACTGCCCTAACTGACACCTACCTTTCCCGAGCTTTGTATGCCCTTCATCACAATGAAGAAGACGATGATCCAGGAGAGCAACAAGCAAAGTACGATCCACCACCTTGGCCAACCTGGTTCTTCAATACTGGACGATGCGTCCAAAGTGACTCGGTACCAAAAGTAAGCGGTCGCTGACGATTTGTGGCATTCAGGTTCCACGGTACCGTTTATTATTGGGCAGCTGTCATAAGGCAGTGGACTCTGGAACAACACAGAATATGAGTCAACCAGTACACAAGTGGTACAGTTTATGTTTATGATAACTTGGATTCGAATTAATTATGCAATACTAGCGCACATAATTCTATTGAAAAATGGCATATATGTAAAGTATTAGGAAATGAAAAAAAGTAATTTGTCTATAACCTTAAATATGACCACAGATATCATTTGAAGGTCAAGTAAGAAAGTTCAAATACCAGTAACTATTTTTAGCAATTTTCCTGTCTAGCTCATGATTCTGCACCAAAGTGCATCTTGAATATGAGGTCACGCCGATATAAGTGGTCCAGTGTGGACACCATCTACTCAACGAATTTATAAATAGGTAGAAGGAATAACCCTACGATTTATCTGTCTCCAAAATCTCAGTTTGTAGTCAGCATAAAAGTGATTGACAAACGTTTATTTTTTATCAGTTCTGTAATTAAATTCGTGTTTCTTAATCGCCTTGTGGTATTCAAATTTCGAATTTAACGCGTATTTTTATTTTACTGTGTTAAAAAATGACACTATGTATATTGAAAATATGATTTAAAACGTAGTTAAAGGAAACTTTTTGATATCGCCGAAAATTCTTAAAAAATTCAAAATTAGTTTTCGTCCATTTCTACAGTTTCTATTCCCCTCATCTTTTCCGAGCATGGTAAAGAAAATCAATGTAAGAGTTACGTAATTAAGAAATTGGTTCATATTTACATTAATCCATGACAATTAACTTGTTTTATTTATTCGAAGGGATATGAAGCCATGAAAGTCACACACGAAATACACCTCGCTTGTTGTTACTCGTATTTTTCTAGAAAAATACAAGTCTTCCTGCAACGTTATATCTTAATTATACCCTGAATCACTGCAGTGTTGATGTACACAAGAAGGTCAAGGCTATATACATATAAAATCGATTAATTGGGAACTGGAATGATTCCAACTCCTGAAATAACGAGAAACTAGTATTTCCAAATTTATAACCTAATCCATTCTCGACATCTATTTAAAGCTCTTGATAATTTATATTGAATTCCTCTGATGTTATGTAGGTAAATATTTGGAATGAAAACAATTCAAAATTATTCAAATTATAGAAACTGAAAATCAACACAACTAAATTAGGATCATTCGGATTAAACTTCATAAATCACTCCCCAAGCTGTTTATTTATAACCGTGGCAGGTATTGACTTATAGCGTGACGTTTTTGGCTGCGTTCCAAGAAGTACCAGGAAATTACGTTTATGCCACCACCGATGTCACCCTCGTACGCCGAAAATGCGACCTTTTATGGATGTAATGGGATGGAGTTCGTGGAAGCCGCTAAATGTAAACGACATTTTTGTATCGAGAAATAGCGATGGTCTTCCACATAATTCGTATCAGTAATATAGTATGAAAGATACAAAATGGTTTGGTACAAAGGCGATCTATATACCGTGGGTAGCCAAACATTTACTTAATCACATCAGGCCTATTATTAACATCTGCCTAGAGAGAGGCGTTTTCCCATTCAACTGGAAGGCGGGAACAGGCACACCTTTGGCCAAAAATAATAATCCATCCGAACATGCTCGTTGAGTATTTTCTAAATAATAATTTGTTTCCAGTACACCAATCTGGTTTTCGTGGAGGTCATAGTATGAATACTGCATCCACCTTGCAGATGAGGCACTTCACTTGACGATAAATCCAGCACGCTGTTGGTCATGCTTGATTTTTTAGAGGCTTTCGATACGGTCAATCATGAGACTCTTGTGAGTAAGCTAAAGTATTACGGCATGTCAGAAGTTTCTTTAAATTTCTGCAGATCCTACCTAACTCATCGGACCCAAAAAGTGAACACATCTAGACCTTCTGATGCACAGTATATTCCATCAGAGATTCCTCAGGGTTCTGTACTGAGACCTCATTTATTCGTAGTATACACGTTTGATCTGTATAAGTGTGTAGAATATTGTTACATTCAAATGTATGCTGACGATACACAATTAAAATTTTGTTTCAATGAATCCAAATAACATGAAGCATCGTATAAGACTAACCTAGATCTTGATAACGTAATAAAGAATTGCAAGATGTACTCCGCAATTTATCAAAATGTACTGCGATACCATACTGTCCTAAATATTCAAATTACAATGTCACAAATTAAGTATCTTTATTAATCAATGATAGTAATATTCCATTTATGTTAATGCTAAAACTGTGGTTTTTGAAAGGTCGTTTTCCTAAATAATGCGGTCAAGTTATATAATTCTTTACCAGCTAATTATGAGACCTTAAGTTTGCAGAGCTTCAAGAAGAAAGTCAAGTTGCACTTTTTAGGCTCAGCACATTGAGTGATAAATTCAGTTTGCCGAATGATAGCTTGTTTATAAGGTCCGGACTATTGTTTTTATCCTTTCTTTAAGCTCATATTCTATATTTGCCCCTTTTTACTTCTCTTTTACTTCCTATGGTTATGTGGTAGACTAGCCATGGCCAAACTTCGCCTTACTATGATCATTCTCTGAACACGCTTTACGCTGTATACTTCACCAAAGATCTCCTATGTGTTTTCAAAATGAATTTTCTCCAGTTAGCATTGATAGTGTCTATTCTGCAAATCTTTTTTACAATCATAGTAATGCCACAGCATTTCATATCTTAGTAGATAGACTCCAAGTAATATAATGCATATTTTTACTAAATGAAATTTGCTCACCTGAAAGCTGTTGAAGAAGTAATAGAAGCACCACGTGATGATAACGTTGTAGTAGAGCGCGACGAAAAAAGTGACGATGGTGGACGAAATTCCGATGCCTCCCAGCCATGGGTGGATGGTGTTCCACACACCCAACGAGCCAAGGCGCATCTTCTGACCGATTCCCAGTTCGATCAGAAAAAGCGGAATGCCTTCCAGGATCAGCATCACTGCGAATGGAATCAGGAACGCACCTGGAACAGTAATTTTGTGTCAAAGAAATGCTCTACTTACCCAGAGGCACTCTCATAAAGGATTTAGTGAATCGTCAGTTTGTCACTGTTCAGAGCAATAAGTGCGGCATTTGCTCTTTATCATTCACAATATGTATTATTTAGTAAGCTACGATACGAGTACTTCGGTTTTAATAGCTCTTTTATTGCGATTTTGAAAGGAAACACAATATGAGCCGTATTCATAAAAGAGAAGCATATCCTCGGAAGCGTAAGGTAAAAGTATAAGGTCTTGCTTCGGAGAAAAAGGTAGAAGTATAAGAATATCCTTGTTTTCATATTCATAATGATTACCTTATACTCGCGAGGATATCCTCCAAGAAGAAGTAAAAGGTTGACTGGTATTTGTATCTTGAGCGACATGTCCTGACTCGTTCCAGCTTGTAGTTGACGTGGGAGTTCGTTCACTCAGCATCACTGACAGTTGTACTCCAGAGCTTACACAGACCGTTCCATATTTTTACTGGATACAGTTTTTCATCAAATTAATAAGCATGTCATCCTCAAGTGATGAGGAAACTATAGAAAATAATGGCAACGACCTGCAGTTCATAGCAGATATTATTGACATTGCTCCCATTATTTTGCAAAAGTCACAAGTTCCAAAAATAAAAATGAGAAAGGACGATGCCTTGAAGAAGATGTTGAAAAAATACGAATCAACATTCGGTAAACCATTAGAAACTAAAGGCATATTAAAAAAAATCTACAACATGAAATCAAGATTGAAAAAAACATATCTAAAAAAAATCTGGTAATGAAGCAATTACATTGTCAGATTGGGAAAGAAAGTTGCTGGAAGCTATGGAAGGTGATTATAATCCTACAATTGGGACAGCTAGATGTGCCATTCAAGAATGACGTGAACAGTATTACAGCGCCAGGAATTCAGAAGACATTGCCACCAAAAATAAAATTAGCAGAAGAAAAATACGAAACTGAGGAAACCAAAGGGTTAACTACAAAAGAACTGCAACGTCTAGTGCTATTACAGCAGTACTAAACAAGTATTTTATAACAAGAGTATTATAAAACGAAATTAGAAATGATGCAGCGTCAGAAGCCACCTGTAACTTATGCTGTTCACGAAAATAAAACTTATTATAACTTATAAATACACTTTAATAAGTAAAACTATTTATTATAATACTCAAGTTTCTTCTTATTTGTTGACCTAGTTGGCGGAGAGGAAGTTCGTCATTCTCATGATTTCCTTCATCCTCATCTGGGTCTTGTTCAACTAACTCAAAGTCAGGATCGCCCAAGCTCTTCACAACATTATGGAGTACAATACATGCAATAATTATTTTCCGCACATTTTCCAACTTTACGCGGCAAACATACTGTAGGATAGGAAACCGGCTTTTCAGTTGGCCGAAACAGCGTTCAATTATAACTCTTTCTTGTTTTAAAAACTTGTTATAATTTATTTCTGCACCTGGAGTAGGATTTCTGAAGGGAGTCATAATCATTTGCTTCGTCGAACAGATATAAATTTTTGAAATCACAACCAATTGAAGGTAAATGAAGTTTGTACGTTTTAACATCCCTAACATCCACAATTTCCGCCATCATCGTTTGACCACCTTTCGTTACGAAGTTGAGTCTGCTACTGACCACACTCAGAATTTTTGAAGGATAAGCTTCCTTTGCCGAATTGCGGACTGGTCTCCAATTCGTGAAATTAATGATGTAAATGAAGCATGTGATTATTTTTATTCAATTATAAGAAAAATTTTCGAGAACAACGTTCCTAAATATAAAATGAATCCTCGTTCATATCCTCCTTGGTTTACAAAGGAAATTATTTCAAATACAAGAGAAAAGGATAGGTTCAGGAATAAGTACAAAGCAACCCATTCAAGCCACTGTTATTTAAAATTCAAAGAACTTCGAGCTATGATTAAAAATCAAATTATAGTCTCCTATTCAGCTTACATTAAAAATGCTGAGGATAGGATCAATAAGGATCCCACTAATTTTTGGTCATTTGTAAATGCAAAAAAGAAAAACTCTAGAATTCCAGGGAACATGACGTTTAAGGAAAACACTTGTACCTCATCACAGGACATAGTCGATGTTTTTGCAAATTTTTTTTCAACTGTGTTTATAAATTCTGATTCTTCTAATTCTGAGTTCATGACTTCAAATCTAACTAACATAGTATGAATATATCTCTGAACACTGTAAGTGAAGCGAATAAAATTCATGCTTCCAGAAAGTTAAAGAATAAAATGACTTCAGGCTATGATGGTGTGCCTAGTTTTTTAATAAAGGATTGTATTCATGTATCGGCAAAACCGCTTTGCATGATCTACAATATGCTCTTACCCTAGTATCTGGAAAATGACCAAGGTATGTCATGTCATTAAAAGTGGCGATAGAAGTAATATTTGTAACTATAGGCAGATTGCGATACTTTGCAGTTTTGGTAAGATTTTTGAGATTATTATTTATAATATCATTTTCAACTCTGTCAAATGTACTTTATCTCCTAACCAGCATGGTTTAGTTGCTGGCAAATCAACAGTCACAAATCTGACATGCCTGACTCAAACTATCACTGAGGTATTAGATGACCAGGGTCAGTTGGATGTCATTTATACGGACATTCAAAAGGCCTTTGATCAGATAGATCATTACTTGCTTCTTTCTAAGCTTGAAATGATTGGGTTGTCTAAATCTTGATTGAAGTTGATCAGATCATCTTTATTTAATAGAAATCTGTACATTGAGTTTGGTGGTGTTAAATCTAATTCTTATACAGCAACATCTGGAGTGACCCAAGGATCCAATTTGGGTCCTTTGATTTTTGTGTTGTTTATCAATGATCTGTCGCTGGAATTGCCTAGTATGCATTTACTTTATGCTGATGACTTAAAAATTCATACTACTATTCAGAGCTATCACGACTGTATCTCTTTTCAAAACACCTTGAACTTGGTGCATTCTTGGTGTTCCAGAAACTCTCTTACGATTAATGTATCAGAGTGTAAAGTTCTGTCTTTTAGTAGGAACCAAAAATGTAATACATTATGATTATAATATGAATGATCACTTACTCGAAAAAACAGAAACGTTCAAAGATTTGGGTGTGGATTCGATGCCAAGCTGACATTCAAGGATCACATCACTCAAATGGTGAATTCAGCGTTTAAGATGCTAGGCTTTTTTGTAAGGAACTGGTCAGGGTTTTCAAACATATCAACTCTAAAGCTTTTATGTTTTACATTTATTAGAAGTAAGCTGGAATACGCTTCATTAATTTGGTCTCCAATCTATAACAATTTAAGGGTTAGTATTGAATATGTGCAGCGTAAGGCTTTAAAGTATTTGTATTACAAATGTTATGGCAATTATCCTGAAAGAGGTTTCGACCATTCTATTTTATTAAACATTTTTGATATAGAGTCATTGCATCTTAGACGCGGCATATCAGCTCTACATATTTTGTACAAAATCATACACAATCATGTTGACTGTTCATTCATATTAAGTAAGCTTAATTTTCGTGTGCCTAGGTTGGGAAATCGTGCTCAAATTACTTTCTATCCAGTTACTGGTAATACTAATTTATTGTCTAGATCTCCGGTAAATATGATTTGTACATGTTTCAATTCTGTTTGCAGTTCCTGTGAATTATTTTTTGATAGTGAGAACTTTGTTGTGAAGTGCTACAGAGACTGGTACCTTTGTCAATGAGAGTTTTTTCTTTTTTTAAGTTTTTTTTTTGTGTTTGGCGTTACCGCTGTTGGTAATTGTGTAACTTTTTCTTGTATTTTTTCTGTAATTGGGTGTTACCTGTTGGGAATAAATAAATAAACAAATAAATAAATAAATGCCACGTATAAGGAGAAGATTATGAATATCCTTTTACTTATGTCACTGTTTTGAAGGATATGCTTATACTCAAAAAGCAAAAGCATTTACCTGAAATTATTATAAATACCATCTGGAGGATTTCCTTCAAAATTTGCAAGTACAAGGATATCCTTTGTTTTGTGAATACAACTCAATGTCCCTTACAAGAAATACTATTCGCGTGTTTTTGCATTTATACCTGCGGTGTTCCACAAGGATCTAACTTAGGACCGCTACTGTTCATTCTTTTCGTCAATGATTGACACGACTCTTGAAATGTCTTGAGTTGATGTTTGCTGACGATTAAAAATTTTTCTCTACTATTTCCTCAATAGAGAACAAGAACAAATTAATATATTACTAAGATGGTGTGAATATAACGTTTTACTAAATATTTCCAAATTCAAGGTAATCACTTTTTTTAGAAAGTCTAATCCAACTTACAACATACAACTACAAAATGGAGGATTTCGTATTGGAGCGTTGTGAGACTGTGAGAGATTTAGGTGACTACTTTGACTAACGACTCATTTTTAATGATCATATTAGTCAAATAATTTCCAGTGCATTAAAAAAGACATGGCTTTGTAACAAGTGTAGGAACTTTGACAATGTCCGTACATTGAGATCTTTATTTTACAGTCTGATGAGATCAAAACTTGAATAATATGGGGCCATATTTATACGATGCTATCGAAAAATTCAGCCAAAATTTTTAAGTTTCATTGTTTCAGAGCTGACAGAATATACCTTGCAAGAAGTTCCGATTATAATAACTTTCTACAAGAATTTGATTTTTAATTATCTCGCAATCTCTGGTGCCATTATTAGCTTCAGAAGCTGATGTTGATTTTTTGTGCCAAAGAGCTATTATCAAAAGCAACAATTAATATGATGTGAAACAATGCCAATATAATTGCTAACGAATGTGACATTTCTTGTTGCAGTTTTAATGAGTTTTAATTTAACTTCCTACGATATGAGAAGTGATATCACGACCTCTGCGCTCAATCTGGAGCTTAAGAAAAGGTACAGGCCTAGGATTCAAGCTTAAGACGTCTATTGACATCTTGCGGTTTCTCTTGCAAGACCGCCGACTCGTGTGTGAAAAATCAGACATGGTTTCCAAACGTATCTATTTTATGAGACATTATGTGAATAACCTGAATAGTAGGGGGAGTCCGGGAGAGTATACCCACCTTCCACTAAAATGCTTTTAAGTCTTTACACGCTTACAAATCTTCATTTCCGATAAATTATATCTTAGAACGCATTATTTAGCTACATTTTTTCTCAAGAAAGCTTAATGTAGCATTAAGAGTTTACGAGTTATCAACGATTTCTGCCAAGGTGACATTCGGCTAATATCTCCCGCATGGGTGGGAGACTTGACCCCTCGAGTAGGGAGCCTTTACCCTCCACTTTAGGATTAGGCAAAATAATCATTACACATTGTAAATCTATAAATTTAATTAAAAAAATATGGCACATAGTATTACCTGAACCTACTCCATCTTTCACATAACTAGGTAACAAACCTTATAAGTAGTTAAAGCTTAAAAGTAGGTAATACAAATTATTTTTTGGTATGGAATCTTGTACGTTGTCGGCAAAATAAAAATTAGAGTTATTCTCAAAATTAAGAACAAAAATAAAATAATACATAACAAGATAACAAAATCTACTTATAAAATAGTCATACTCTCCATCAGAAACAGGAAGTCAACCTTATAAGTAGTTTAAACTTAAAAACCTTGTATGTTGTCAGTAAAACAAAAATTAAAATAACTCTCAAAATTAAGAGCAAAGATAATAACAACCTTCATCAGTCTTACTTTTTTTAATTGGAGCAATTGGGACAAATAAACTGCTCCTTATCGTCTTTGGATAGTCCAACACACATTTCATGGACATATTTGCCACAAACAGCACAAAGTCTCATGTCCATAACTTTGTCTTCCCCACAGATGAAACAAAACCAATTATCAGTAACATCTGGTACTTCATCCCAGGGACTATCAGAACTATCATCATACTTGGGTTCTTCGTCAAGGTCTGTCTCACTGTCACTTGACTGTAAAACTTGTCTTTTTACTGTCTTTTTCTTTGCTTTGCCTGTTTGCCTTTTCGTAGTTATTTTAATTTTCTTATTTTCCGGTGCATACTTATCATCTTGGTCTAGTTTTTCTGGCGTTTTTGTTAAAATTTTAGTTTTTCCGGGCTGTCTACCACGACGAAGACTTTTTCTAGAAGTAGCTTTTGGAAATGGTCGAATTGTTTGTGGTAAAACTATTTTTGGTGTGTGTCCGGAATCAGAATCTACCGTTGTCATATCCAGAACATTAGATGTAGAAGCTATCTCTGCTGATCGTCTTGGTATTGTATTTGCTTGCTCGGATTCTTCCGCAGTCAAAATTGATGGTGAATTGATTCTAGGAGCTGCAGTTTCATTCGTGAATACTGATGCTGATGTTGAAGGCTCTGACTGACGTACAGTAGATGTTGAAGGTAATGCGACCGTGGTTGAATCTGATGGTACTTTTGCAGCGACCGAGGGTGAAGTAATCGAAGAAACATCTTGCTTTTGGAGTTTACTAGTCATTTCTCTATCTGTTACCGCAGAGCATAAAAAGTCGTCATCTGTAAAGATGTCCGGGTTATAGGGGTGTATCCCAGTTGATCGAAATCCACTCAAAATATTGGATAGACTAAAAGCCTGCGACATGATTGTGTTTACAAATCCAGGTATATTGTAGATCGTAACAGTTCGTCCTGGGTTACTGATCATCCAGTTATTCATGGCTGAATTATATCTAGTCTTGAAAGATGAATAGACGGAAACATCTAATGGCTGTAGCTTTCTGCTGCAGTGGGGGGGTATAGTCAGCAAAGTGACTCCATTTGATTTTGCATATTTAACGACTTCAACACTGATATGACTTTCGTGGTTGTCGAGGATAAGCAGGACTCGGTTATTAAGAGATGCGTTCGAATATTTCACAAAATGCTCCATGAATTTTACGAAACTCTTGGTTGTCATCCATCCACTAGGATAGGAGTCACCATGTGAGCCTGGAGGCCCACCAGCTACAAAGCATTCGTTGTATCTAACCCTAGGGAAAATGAAAAATGGAGGAAGAACATTTCCCAGAGCGTTCACAGCGAAGCAAACGGTCACAAGGCTGCCGCGTTCAGCTGAAGTAACTTGTCCTACTTGACGCATATGCTTGCTCGCTATTACTTTGGGACACTCTTGTACAGTCATACACCCTGTTTCATCACAGTTATAGATGTTATGTGCTTCAAATTGGTATTTTTCTCTAACTTCTTTGAGGTTCTCGAAGAAATCAGTAACGTTTTTTCTATTGAAGCTGGTTGATCTGGATAAACTGGTGGCTTCTGGGGTTCTCAAACTTAGTTCAGGGTTTCTTGTCATAAATCCCCGGAACCAATCTTTTCCTGCGCAGTTGTTGGAAGTCCAACAATCTGGAACCTTTTTGGAATTCATTGTTGCATATTCATATGCTAGCTGCATAGTCGCCTGTCTGGTTAATCCATAATTCATTTTGCTGCAAGCTATAAGATATTCAACAAGCGCCTTCTCTTCTTCGATTGTAAATATCATAGATGTTTTAAACTGGCTTCCTTGTTCACTTATTTTAGTCAATTTAGACCTGTCTCTTAAATAATTTCTTAAGGTATTTCTGTCAATTCCATATTCCAAAGCAACACCTCGGATAGACTTTCCTTGATCAATGTCACCTAAAGCATTTTTTATTACTGACAGATCTAAATTGCTTCTCTTTCTAGTTGTTTCTTTTTTTCTATAGTTGAAGGGCATTCTCTGAAATAAAATGAATAAAATTTATTGCGGGAGAAACGACCCTGACAGAGAGGGAGAGATTACCCTGGGTAAAGTCTCCTCCCAACGCCAGGGTAATGTCTCCCACTCCACGCCATACTACCAGTTATTAAATTTAAAAAAAAGCTATGACACTTGAATAAAAGCTGGCTGTCGTAAATATGACTAGAATAATTACACTTACGGTGTATATAAGTGGCGTGCTGGAATCTATCCACAGTAAAGAACAGAGATCAAATGTCGAAAACTGAATAAACTCACTTTCCAGGTACGAAAACGTGTTGCCACTTCTTACTTCCAAACCAAACTGCCGATTGTAACGGCGCTACGTGAGCGGGGTGGGAGGTGCCTATGACGTCTGAGAAGTGTGGCAATGTCGTAACATCTCGTGCCACAAATATTCTATGAGCAGCGGCTATTGTCTCCCACCTGCTAGACTCTCCCGGACTCCCCCTACAGGCTCTCTCCAATGCATTTTCTCAGATGAAACGTGGATATTTGCCAGTGTCGTTTAAACGAGCTTGGCAAGATAAACACGTGAAGAGTTTGAAAAGCGGCCATCAGGGTTACGGCAAGCGGTATGTTGTTCTCCATGCTTGGACTAAAAACGATATTTTGAGGGATACTGCATTGTTATTTGCTACAATATCAAAAAGTGCTAACTACCACGATTCAATGGACAAAGACTCTTTTAAAAATGGCTATGAGAGAAGTTGATACCAGCGTTACAAGATCCATCTTTAGTAATCATGATAATGCCTCTTATCATAGCGCCTTAACAGAAAAAATGCCCAATTCCAGTTGGAGTAAAATGCAATTGAAGCAATGGCGGCAAGACAAAAGGAAACATGATGGTGACGCTTTTAAACTCGAGATTTTTAATCTATGTCGCCTTAATATCATATCTCTATTTAGCGCCAAAATTTTATGAAATTATACCTAAAGACTTAAAAGATTTACGTTTCGGAAATTGTTTCAAAAGAAATTTAAAAAAGTGGCTACATTCTATATCTAAGACTGAAATTCTTAAACTCCTAAATATGAATATCAAGTAAATACATGATCTACTGTAGCTAATTTTGTCCTTTTTTGTCATTTGCATTCTACAGTTGCAACTTGAAATTATTGGTCCATGTACAGGCGATGCCTTCTATTGGGCCTGTTTTGATTTTATATTTATTTACTCATATTGTTTGTTATCTTTGTACATTGAGTGAATAAATATTATTATTATTATTAATAAGCCATCGGTTCCAAGATGAGATTGAGTTGGTCTGGGGAGTAGCTAAACAGTACTATGATGGTCATATTGGGGAAAATGGATATGACGACAAGGAAGTTTTGAAAGTTTGGCACGATGCTCTAGAGAAGGTGACTCCTACAGTTTGGGTGAAGTGTGTAAAGCATACCGAGGACTTGACTAAAAAACGACTGGGACAAGCATCAAGAGTTTAATAGGAAGGAGACTAATGAAATCATTCTTCTGGGAGAAACTTCAGATGATTCTGATGGAGAAATCCAATAATTATTCATACTTTTATTGGAACAGTTTTAAAAATTTATATTTCTTAATTTTCTATTTGTGCACCTTAATGTAGATTGTTAAATATTTTCATAGATATGGAAGTTACAAGTCTGATGTTTATTAAGGCGACATAGATTTAAAAGCTCGAGTTTAAGAGCATTATCAAAATGTATTTTTTTGTCTAGCCGTAATTTAGTTAGTCGCATTTCACTCTAGGAATAATTGAGCACTTTTATTATTGAAGACGGTTGTTCTAAAGCTCTCATAAGCTTGTCACATATCCAATGGTTAATGTTCCATCAAGTTAGCAAATAGATGTGTTATTTTGTATTATATTGTAAATTCCGTATGTATTTTTATTTGTGCAGATTTTTGAGAATTACGATTACTAAATAATTTTGAATCAGTTTCCCTCAGTTAGGAAAATTAAGATCCGCTCATGGTACGGAGACTCGATCTGTTTGCTTGTTTCATAGGGTATTGATGACGTAACTTCCAAGAACGGTGAATACAACTATATTTAACACAGCTCATGCTATAGGATAGCATACGACATTTTACTATGAAAATAAGTGTGGTAACTGGATAACAGGAGTTTCTGGGATACAAAATATTTAAGATTACGAAATGGATAATTTTTGTTATTGATTTGTTAATATAATCAATGCGTTCATCCAGGTTTGAAGTAACATTTATGTATATGCCAAGAAACTGTCTCCACATGGTTATTACCAACATCATGATTGTGTTGATGGAATGTACTGTTGACATATTGATTGCAAACCAAGTAGAAGTCACATTACGCATGTTGGTAATGGAATCGTATGTCTAGGCAAGGGTGGTGTAATTAGTTCACACTGTTCTAAAACAAAACCTCCCTACTTATTTTATCAACGAGACTAAAAAACTATGTTTAAGCATAAAAGTTGCAGTTTAAAATTTTAAGGTTGCGGATAGGCGACATATTGGATTTTTTTAAATAGAATCAGGGGTCATGTAACACCTCATTTGGAAGCAGTCATTAGTACTTCTAACCATCAAATATAAAATTACTATTTTCCAAAATGTCGAAACTGATGATAGAGTTGAGTCCTCCTCCTGTTCTGGAAAAGATCGATTCGAATATGTAATAAAAAACGTATCGGGTCTTATTTTATTGTACAGTTGTTGAGTTATAAAGAATTCAATGTCCGAAAGCGGTGAAATTTGGCAGCCCACCAGACCGTTAATTTGGAAGATTCTGAAATTATATCGTAGAGTTCTAAAGTTCAGATAAGGAGCTTCAAACCGGATTAACACTTGGCCCCTCAATCCACTTAAAAAAATGTCTCAGCTTAGCGCCCAGCCGATATCCGAGATCGATCCTAATGGCGATCCATTTTAGGTCGAAATGAGAGGTCAGGTTCGTCACAAGTTCTGCAACATTGCATCACTGATTCGTTTGACAACATCGCATCTCGTTCACCCCAAGGCAAGATTTCCACTTCCATGATCACAGATGAGCGATTTTGGTCAGTACCCATCGTCTTGCTTCGAAATGTGTTTCACGTGCGTACACGCAGGCAGTGATAATTTGTATTGCGTAATGCTATTTGTTACATTTTCCGACCGCTAGCTGTCTCAAAATGTAACACTAACTCAGAATGTATTGATTTTATCACCATTGGTGGAAATCAAAGATAATTCTAAAATGAATTAAAACACTAAGTCGCATCAACATTGAAATAATTAATTCTAACCAAAATGAAAACAAAATATTAAATTTAGTGTTCGAACAGACCTCCTTCTTGGGTTTGACAGTAACCTAACCTATTGTAGAGGCCTTTGCGAGCATTTTCTGGTGCAACATGTTGGCAACGCGGCAGATTGCATGACATTGTTGCTAGGCAATGTAGTGATGACCTTCGCTCTTCAGCCGGCTTCTATCTCTTTCTAACATGTGTTGATACACACGTTTCATACTTCTCTCTCGTACACATTGAACTCACATCACACAGCAGACAAATTTGATTTTCCCTGTATAGTAGTAGCATTAGTAAGGTATGTCAAGGTTCTTGTGAACTGTCCCATTTACGTAGACATTCAAGGTAGAAAATACAAATCCGCGCGTGCCTAAACAATACCTGGCCTAAAAGGTCGCTATTTTGTCTACTCGGATTTTATTGCTAATACTGACACCAAGGTATTTGCTAAAATTGTTCTACGACTTCGTTTACTGAAACCTCTGAATGGGCACAGCCACGTTTTAGTACAACAGATAGCCTCTAATTCCCTATTGATTCATGTTGATCACTTACTGATCAGCCCATTGGGATGCCTCTTCCACCGCAGAGCTGGACTGTGCACTACCAGTGTGATAATTGCTGGGACAAGGAAGATCATGTGTAGAAACCCAATAAAGGATTACTCCGCAAACCAAGTTCCGAGAAACAGCAGCCCCATTCAGTCGTATTGACGTCAAATACTCAAATTCCAGAATGTTCTTTTCATGTATATTCCGTATATTGTTAAAGTTAATTTCCTGCTTTCTACGAGTATCCTAGAAAATGTCTTTATCACCTCCAATATCACCGAGTCCATGGCCTGTTAACCTGATTAAAGGTATGTTTACAAAGTTATATTTACTAAAACTACGTTTTGAATAATTTAATACGAGGAAAGTAACAATGTGAAACGGAATATAAATAGGATCGGTCTAGACGTCACAAACAGCCGTTACAGTTACATCAAAATCGATAGCTGCCTGGTAGAGTGCTGGGAACAACTCGATATAATGTATACGCAAACATCATTTCTGTCAGAAAAAGATTTTTCAACGCATTTCCTTTTGGAGAATCTATCGATTCTGCTATAGATACACCGTTGCACTAGTTTGAATGGAAACTTCCAAGGTAATGCTTGGGCGTCAGGTACATGAATCATTACTGACTAAATGATTGGATCGAATGGGTCACCGTTAAATAATATATACTTGAAACTACAGACAAAAAATAATAGTTCCAATTATAGCATAGATTGGTGAAAGTCAGAACGAATAAAATCAGCTATAAGTGTTTATGAAAAACTCAATAACTGTCTTTTTGAGTATTGATTTCCCATCCATAACACGAAATCACCCTGAGCGTTTGTCAATGTTACTATTCATACTTAGTAAAATCATTTGTGTGAACATTTGGACACCATAAGAGCAATGTGGTAGTTGACTTACCATTCTTCCCTGTACAGAGGTCGGTTGACTTAAACTCATTATCGAAAGCATGGCGAGCCCTTTTCTCAGAGAAGCATATCTACAGATAGCATCTGGATACCCACCTTGAAACCATCTGCTATGAGAGTATCATCAATCAGTGTAGAAATACCCTAACGTTATCAAGTATGGGTCTAAGCTTGGCCTGATACAGAGCCGGGACGTTAGATGGCGCTAGTACTTCTTTGCTGCAAGTATATACACTGATAAGACAGACAGATTAAACGTATTCGTGCCGAATCATGTCCTAAGACAGAATATTGCGTCTCCAGTCAGTGGTAACCACATATTCTTAGCTACACTAGTAGTAACCTCCAAATATTCCATCACAGAGAAAGTTCGTTCTAGTGTTCTTCTCCTCAGTTAATTCACAAAGATTGGCAGTCTAGATGCTTATGCAGTTGATCGGATTCATTCGTTAGATGTCATAGAAACCGCACGTGTAAAATACCTATACAACGTAAAAAAAAAGATAATATGTCATATTGCATACTAGGTAGCTTTTAAGGTGCAAACGTTTGCTCACTAGGATCGTTGTAAGCGTCCATCTATGGAGGAATGACTCAACTACACGCATTGTTGGTAGCATATGCTTTGTTAAGCCGAGTAGTCTGTAGTTTTCATCTCTGAGAAGATGTGAAACAAAGAAAGATGGTTGAATAGCAAGATCACATCTGGATGAGTATATGTATTGGTTTGCATGTGTATAAAATCAGTAATATTTGCTGTCAGAAAGTTATTACTCAATATGCTGTCAATGAAGTAACATCTATTAGCTGTGCCCGACGGGTTATTTATATGTTGTTATGTTCAAAGTTATACATTACGATTTTTCCCGTCTTTTTGTGTTTTCAAAAACATTGAGGAGCACTAGGAGAACTTGCCACCGCGCCCGCGTTGTGTGCAATTAAGCCACTTCACAGAAAAATTAGTAATGACGCATCACACATCAAACATTTCCGCAGCGCCTCACATCTAAACGCTGATTTGTATTTTCTATTGACGTATTAAAATAAATTTCTATAACATTTAAATGACGGGAAATAAACAGTAATTTATTAACCATTTCATTTTCATAAAAATTCCTGTCTGTTGCATATTTTCTCACCTGTTCCTTCACCAACCAAGGATTTTCTTTCTTATCTCTCTCATTTTTGAAATTCAGCAAATTTGCATATGTAATTTCCAGTATGAATAAAAAAAAGTTGATACGCAACTAATTTCTAGCTTTCAATCTCAAGTAAGTGTATTTGAGACAAGAATCCAATGGAATTATCAATACATATTATTACCACACAAATCCTCACGATGCACCTATGTATTGCTGTTTTCTTCTAGCTATAGATACAACTTACAGCTTAGACCTCTAGTAATGCCATCTCTAAAGCAGATTTTACGTCACATCAGAGAGAGAGCCATTGATAACTTAAGCATCATGACGTTTATTCGACACGTACTTCAAGACGATTTCACAAGTGGCCATCAGCTAGTCCTAAGTTAACATCCTGTAGAAAAACTTACACAATGGCAAAAAAAGTACAATGTAAAAAAATCGACATAATGTCACTTTTCAAGATACATAATACCCGTGCGGATACTTGTGGAACGCCTGCGTTGACTGACCTTACGTCTTCTTGACCAGACATGAAAACTTGTGCGAAAAAAAAAGCTTCAACATGTTCGAGAAGCGTGAAGTCTGATGTTAATTTTGGTCCAAGTCAAAACTGATTTAAATACAATTTCAGCAGACCCGCAGGATTATTACGTAAAATGCCTATATAATGTCAAAAAAACTGTTAAAATGTCTAGTTGTTGCCTAGGTAGCCTAGTTTGCAAATTTCGCGCTTTCTACAAGTGAGCATGGAGTGAACGACAGCTGGTTCAAAGTTGATGTCTTGTAGGAAAACCTACATAATAGCATAAAAAACCGACATAATAATAATAATAATAATAATAATTAACGTCTTTTTTATTTGTAATATTATTACAGGAGGCGAGATTTAGATAATGTATCTATTCTACTATCTAACCCCCTTAACAATACGAGATGTATAAAAAAGTGTTGGAAATTAATACCTGTATATAATAACGACAGAATGAAGTATAATCTAAGTAAAGGCATGAGTGAAACATGAGGTACAACAGATTTCGCTGCTGATCAAGTAGAACTTCTTTCACTTTTTTCTTGAATTTGGGATTACCCTATCATTAGAATTCGTTTCTTTTAAACTGCGGTCTAACGAATTATGTGATTTGATCGCATTGTAAATATATGTATTCTGAAATAGAGATGTGTGGTGTGGAATTGAAAAAGTCTCTCGATATCTAATATTCATGCATGCATATTCCCTCTACTTATGAATTTGTTTACTAAATATGATGGTGTTTTTGAATAAAGAACCCTATGAGTCAGACTTAGGAGCTGGTACTTATACATTTTATCAATTTTAATCCATTTGAGTTCATTAATGGCATTCGATATATGATCATACTTTTTGAGACCATTAAATAGGCTAGTAAACCACTAAGCAATACGATATCTTTGAAAATAAGAATCACACAATTTGTTTCTCGCAGATTTATGTAATATAGCCTTATTTGCAAATAAAACTCTGAGTATAGCGTAGCACTGAGAAATTATATAGTTTACGTGTACATCAAATTTTAAATCATCATCCATTATAATACCTAGGTTCTTCGCATGATCCACGAGAACTAATTATTACCTTTTAAATGTATGTCTGTCCTTTTTTAAAGTATTCTTTTTTGTTCTATTTGCGTATACCGACATATTTGTCTTCAAAGGGTTCAAACGAAGATTATGACTACCACTAAATTTTTCAATTTGGGCAAGATCTTGATTAATTTTATATAATGTCACAATCCAAGTCACATAATACCCCGGCGGTATAACTATTATAGTCAGTCTGACTGTTCCACGCATTGTCAATAGTTTATGGCAGTTATATGGGGTTAATGGGAAATTAGGCAGTTAATTTGCAGAAGCGGTTGCCGAGTTTGATGAGGTAGCGGTAGACGCACGTGGAACGTGAACTTCGGGGTTAAAGCAACTCACGGGAGTGGGGAAGTTGTTTTTCATTATCACTGGATATGGCTGGTTTGTATCGGTTTTAAATTTAATTAAAAAGTATTGTGATCGAAGCGATATTTTCACACGGGAAGAGCGAGCAATGTACAGACCAGTGTTTGAACATAAACATCACTTGTGAAACAGCTCAGCTCACATACAGTCGCATTTACAGCAAATGTCACTCATCTTATTTCAATATTATATTAGTTCCTTGTTTTTCAAAATGGCATACTTGAAATTAAATCTCAGTCGAATGAATAGCTTCCTTTGGACAAACTTTGAAACCACTGATTAAAAGAAAAAACGCCGAGACATGTCAAAGGATTTGTCAAGGGGGATAACTTTTGAACCAAAAACTACTTCACCCCCTTTCACCCTCTACCCCCAGGGTCATTCCCTTAAAAATTTTCAATGACAAGGGTTATCGAGTAATAGCTTGTTTGAAAGGGCTTTCGAAATCCTTTATTTTGACATTTGATTTTTCAAATCGGTCGATTCGTTTTCCAAAAAATCTGTATTTAACTTATTTTGTTCAGATAAAAAACAAAAACAAGAAAATATCACTTTTCATTTCAATGAGTGTTCAAAATGTTGCCCGTTAGAGTTTGTCAAATCTACATTCGTTTATAATTTAAAACGGAAACTACCTACATCAACAGCAATCCGGAAGATTAGACGTGGCAACAACCAAATAACAACCCAATTGTTTTTCCGCATTCTTTTCATCAACACAAATATCCTGGGCAAACTGTATTTATTGTTATACCTGTTTAGTTATTTGTTGCTAAGATAAAGAAAGAATTTAATTTGCTGTCAGTTACCTTTGTGACAATCTTGGGATAGTGAATATCAATCTATTGATTCAGATTTTACTTCCAAAATGGTTTTCCACACTAGCCGAAAGAGTGGAAATGACTTTGGTGCTCAAAATCAATATGCTCGACAAACTGCAATCACGTTTGACGCCAGACATCCGGAGAAGATAACTTCGCATATGTATGTTTTGGACCTTGTTACTAAATTTACTCAAACTGGATCTGTTGCAAATAAAAAAACATCATCGAAGAATTTTGGATGAAGCCGGTCAGGTTGAAGTTTTGGGTCATTTTGTTTTCTATTTTCTACCTGAACAAATTAAGATAAATGAAGATTTTTCTAATTTTCTTGAAAACAAATCAACCGATTTTAAAAAATCAAGCTTCAAAATAAAGGACTTCGAAATACCTTTCAAACAAGCTAATACTCGATAGCTCTTGTCTTTTAAAAATTTCAAGGGGATTACCCTGGGTGAATTACAGAGGGTGAAAGGTGGTGAAGCAGTTTTTGGTTAAAAAGTTGTCCCCTTTGACAAATCTTTTGACGAGTCGCGGCGTTTTTTCTTCTAATCAGTGGTTTTCGATAAGTCCGTGGTGGGAAGTTTTCAAATAAACACCCTATATAGAAATCATCAAAGGACAGGTAGCTAGATACAGAAAGAGGCATTACCAAAACAATGAGACGATCAATAGTTACACGTTGATAAAATTATTGCAATTATTATTATTAACATGTTTATGTACTAAACATTCCTCAAGGCTGTACTCGACGTAACTTTGATCTAATATCTCTTTTGTTTCTTATGGAAGGATATTGAAAATTTTAGGGCCAAGTATATTTGTCAATTTAACCTACTTTATTCTTTAAAAATGTCAATGTATATAATCAGTCTGTTCATCCTTCTTAGTCCCAAATTTTCTAAATCCCAAAGTTTCACAGATTCTAGACCCTTCCAAATTTCCATATCCTGGACATAATATACAGGGTGGCGCATCGAAAACGAAACAGACGCATTTACTGGCAGCTCAGTTTTTTTTTGAAAAACCCTCAGACCCGTCGATTTTGTTTTCGAGGAGGACACAAGTTTGGCAAAAAATCACGTTAACACGTGCAGCCCCCTGGGCGGCAGTGGCACCAACCCTAAAATCTTAAACGGAAAGGGGGGTCGAGTGATACTTTATTTTAAAGGTCTTTCAATTCCCTTTATAATGATATGATTCTTGATTCAAAGCTTAAAGTAGACTTAATTAGGTACATCAGGTTAGTTTGTACTACTTTCAGCAGAAATTTGACTAAAAGGATTTACTTAATAAGTTAATGCTTTTCTTCACTACGACCATGGTTTGGAAGATAAGGAAATATCTTGTACTTATTTTAAATAGGAATTTAGTCATAGTTGGCGATTGATTTGACCAAACTTTGTTGCTAAAATAACTTGTAACGCTTTATTACATAAATTAACCATGATATATATTCCATAGCAGAAAGAGTTGAAATTATCGAAATATTTTTCGGAAATAATCAGTGCGCTAATAGAAAAGCAGAAATATTTAATGAGCGACATGAGAACAGTAACGTGCATCGAAAATATATTCTAGAACTTGTAGCTAAATTTCGGGAAACTGGGTCAGTCGCCAATAAAAAACGCAACAAGGCAAAGGCTCATAGTTTTCATCCGTATAAAATTCATCTGGTACAAGAACTTAATGAAGACGATTTTCATCGGCGATTACAATTTTGTGAAGATATGAGTGAACGAATTATAAACGATGAACATTTTCTATTCAACACTTTCTTTTCCGACGAATCAATCATTTAGTTGGTCCTATTTTCTTACCTGGAAATTTGACCGGTGAAATGTATTTAGAATTACTGGAAGACGCCATAGATCCTGCATTCACAGCCATAATTGAAAATCAGAATGATCGGCGGTACATTGCGAATAGGTTGATGTTCCAACAGGATGGTGCCCCACCACATTACGCATTACGTGTTCGACAATATTTAGATCCGATGTTTCCAGATCGATGGATTGGTAGAAGAGGTGCCATTGAATGGCCCCCAAGATCGCCAGATTTATCACCTTTCTTCATTTCTTTTAGTACTAACGGTATCTGTTGAGCAAAATTATGTTGCTATAAAGAACATAAACACTAATCCGTCACTGTCACATATGTCTAGCCATATCCTCGTAACATCTCTCAACAGCCACCTAAGCTGTTTATAATCCAATCATTCATAAGGTGGGTAGGCAGAGGCGCTGCTTTTCCGCACTCAGACATAGTTTTGTATTTTTAGAGCAAAATTTCGACCCAAATCTTGATAGGCCAGCTGCCAGAGCGCGCCATATGGCTGTTGCAATATGAAATCCACGTTCACGGTTACTACGATTGGGACTGAGCATTCCAGGAGTAAAGGAAGTTGAAATATAGCGCAACCTAAATATCATTCGGCATTCGCAGATAATCTTCGAGTTTGTTATGAATGTCATGCTTATAACAGGTCATGTAATATAACAAAACTGTTTGCAATACAAATGAGGTTAAAAGGCCAATTAGTCCAGTAGATTACCAGTCAACTGTAAAAACATAGATAATTTCATATTTGAAAACTTGTCAGGTTACTAAAAGTACACATTTTGTCCACGCAAGAGTTTTCGGGAACATGTTGCAAACTGTTATGTCCGTGGCGTCAATTGCGGAGCATGCTGCAGTACGCGTTGCGGGCCATTGGCCACTTAACGCACTTAACACATCTAGAGTAACCTACCTCAACACATTGAACATTAACAGGCTTTCTTGTAAAATGTAAAAAAACGGATTTTATATTTTTAAGTTTTATTACATAGAATATGTAATGATATACATATTTTCTTTATTTCCATGCATTCTGTGCCAAGCAAATTTAATATAATTTAGTATTTGAAAAAGTTTGCCATAAAGGCGTGTACTTTAAATTAAAATTTATCATCCTCATTTCTTTCTTCTGAAGTTGAACCTGGCAAATTTGGTACTGAATCCACATCTAATTAGTCTATCGCTTCAGGAGTTCCACAAGGAAGTGTTTTAAGATCCACTCTCTACCTGCTGTATACTGCAGATCTACGTATTGCATATGATGTATGCATAGCAATATTTGCAGATGATACACCATTTTCATTCTGAACTGGTGATAGGATTAGATAGAAATCACTCACTGGACTGTTACTCTGCATGTCCTTATTTATAAGTTTAGATTAATCCGAAAAACATGCTTATTACCCATACGGGCAAATTGCTGCTTTCTCTTGGGAGTTATATCAGGTAATCCAATAAGTTCGTGCGGTTGATGTATATCGCACATCGCCAAGGTTGTTGTTGATCGATAGAATCTTCGACAGGTTGTGGATACAAATTCCAGGACAACGTGCCAAGAACTTGCAGAAATGTTCACAGTGAGTCCTGAAACTATTCGTTTGCATCTTCATCAGCTGGGAAAGACGTGGAAGTTAAGCAAATGGGCCCCACATGAACTGACAAATGATAACAAATTGAGTCGATGCACCATTTCCTAATCGGTTATTAATCTACGACAAAAAATGGATCTTGTATTCGAATTCTAAGCGTTCGTATAATTGGTTGTCGCCTACTGATTCGGTACCACACACGCCCAAGGTTTCCTTGCACCCAAACAAGGTTTTGTTGTGTCTTTGGTGGACAGCAACTGGAATTGTTCATTATGAGTTTTTGGAAAGGGCTCAAACCATCACTGCTAACTTGTATTGTGAGCAGCGTCAACGAGTACAAGCAGCAATCATCCAGAAACGGCCTTCTTTGATCAATCGGAAGTAAGTGATATTCTTGTATGATAACGCCAAGCAAATTTTTGGTTACCTGATATACAGGGTGACTTTGAAGTTGACTCATTAATTTTCAGATAATGATTGTAGAAGGAAGATAAACCAAAATATGTGTGTAAAAATAAAAAAAAATAAAAAAAAATGTTACCTTGTTTCATAAAGTATCCTCCCGACAAGTATTTCAGTGCGGACCTGTATTTGATCGTGCGGTCTTGGAGCACCGGCATGCCTTCCACTGTGAGGTCTTAAGTCACCTGATTCACGAGCCCTTTGTACTACATTAACAAAGGCACGAGGGGTTGGTTGCACTCGACTGGGAAACCGATTCGCATAAATCCGTGATGCATCCGGCAGCATTTTGTAAAGACTGTCCCCCCGTAAATAAGAATCATGTCCACAAGTTCAGCATTTTCGTAAACATGTGCCATTTTTTATTTCGTTTGAGCCACGCAACAAACACCACTATTCACTCACGCGTTACCGAATGACGAAAAACATCGTGATAAACGTTTCAAATTCTTTCGCTTTTTTGTTTCCGATGCGATGAACCGATATATCCGTTGTTGCCAAACACCAGCACATATTATTATTGAGACAGGGCGGTACTCAAACTTCAAAAGTGCTATAACTTTGTTACTTTAATTTTACCAGAAAAATGTTAAAGGAGAAAAACATTTCTTTTGATCAGATCTACTCACTGTTAAAATAAATGACTCAACTTCGAAGTCACCCTGTATAAAAAATAGTATGTAATGCTATAAATATTTTATCTATTTCGGTGCATTCAGCTTCAGGTAAATGTAGTACAATTTAACACAGAACTCATGACTGGCAGTGCTAAACAACAAGTCAAAATTAGGTATGTAGTTAGTCGCTAATGACTACAAAAGCGGTCAATATGATAAAAGATAGCAGATAGCCATTGACCATAGTTGCTTTTGACGAAAGCTAGGCAGCGCAGTGTGATGATACTATTTAAAAAAATACTAACTCTGGTCAGGATTGAGCACAATCCTGTATATTTGCCAAAAAAATACTCAGTACCTGAATAGAACGATATAATGCTTCTGAAAGTAGGTACAAGAAAATAATTTTATTTGCATATAACGTGGGTCCTTGATTTAACGGTACAAATTATTATTTTTCTTGGCATGTAATTTAATAGATCCATAGAACAATCCTACATTTTTCGCAACATTGTAGCTTCATTATTAAACAGAGCGACGCTGCGCCAAAAAACGTCTAGGATCAATAATTACAAACTTTTGCATGGATCAATATGAAATTTTAAACCAATCTTCAGCAGCAAAAATGCAACCTTTCCAGATAATAGCGATCTGTGGGCTTATATTGCTTACCTAATAGCAAGTAAATATCCCCCGCCTTCAGCGAATTTTTTAATAACGTGTCTCCTGCAAGCTAGTTTTAGCCGCCATCTTGAAGGTATTTCAATATACTGCAACTCGTGACCAAACATTTTCAAAAAAAAATGTAGCTTTGGAACTTGAGTTGTTAAAAACTCGAAACCTTAATCGAAATTTGGTGGTATGTCCGAATTTTTCGAAATCTTAAATGGTGAACATTGCGTGTTATTTGAATTTTATTTTTATAAGTTTTTCCTAGAATTTCGGAGTGACACGATATTTAAAGCAATCTCATTTAGTGCAAATACCCCTTTCTTGGTTGTCAAGAGAGAATTTACACAGTTTCATATTTTCAACTTGTAGAGTGAAAAAACGTTATTTAGAAGTAACGTAAAATTCTATCTTGCAGTACGAAAACCGTTTACATTCCAGTATTTTTGAAGCATCATAATTCAGAATTTTTCACACATCGATATTTAATCGCAAAGCAAGAAAAACAGACTACACATTGTTTCTGAGTTGTTACGAAGCATCCCAATTTTCAATCTTGAAACATAAGGATTACCAATTTGCCAATTTTTGGTTAGATAGATAACATAATATAAATAATCTCGTAAATTATTTTGTAAAACAAAGTAGGTAATAAAAATAAGTAACAATATGATACAGTATATAGTAAAAAACCTTAATTACATTGATTGCTTTAAACATGGATTTTGAAAATTTTTACAACGACGTTTACCGACATTTCACAAAGAAGCGCCGCATTTTCGAATGCCTCTGCGTAATAGCAGTGGCGTACGATGAGTTTCGCTACTGTCATCAAATTTGGTATTTTACTATAGGTCTTTAAGCCATGAATAGTACTTGTTCGAAAAATTTAAGAGAAAAAATGAAACTTGTTTACTTTTCACTTCACTTTTTTTATATACTCCAACTACCACGAAGGCCTAAGGCCTAAACACCCCTTGGGTACCGTGGGGCTATCGCTTGATGATTACTGATAAAATATACTAAGTGACATATAAATCCGAACACCCAGTTTAAATGGTTTTATTTTAATAAAAGTTGGTGAATGTATTTATCTTACTGTAAATAACAAGTGAAAAAATTTTCAGCCTTATCAGTTGGACATTCCGGTTTTTATACTGTTTTTTTTTTAATTCACTAACGCTCTAAAAATGAATATTTCAGCCGCAGTAAAGAATCAACGTTGGCGGATTTTGGTTCTTGACATCCTTTACGATCGGTTACGATGCCTAGAGTACGGAGACCTGTACGATTTCGTCAACTTAGTGAGTTTGATAGGGGCCGTATAGTGGGACTTCGGGAAGCTGGACTTTCTTGTCGGGCAATTGCAGTTAGAGTGCAAAGAAGTGTAGACACTGTGGTTAGGTGTTGTCAGGCATGGCTTCGAGAAGGCTGTACGCAAAGAGCAAGGGGCACTGGACGCCGCCGTAGAACAACAGACCGTGAAGATCGCCGCCTAAGATTATTGGTCTTAAGGGACCGTTTCTCCACTACCAGGTCCATTGCAAATTAATGGTTTGCAGAACACGGAAGACCCCCTGACAACGGTCACTCTGGGATCAGGAATGGAACAGTATTGTCTTCAGTGACGAGTCTCGATTTTGTTTAGGCATGCACGATGGTCGTGCCAGGGTTAGAAGGCGACGTGGTGAAAGGAGGAATCCACAGTTTTTTGTTGAAAGACATGTTCATCACACTGTTGGAGTTATGGTTTGGGGTGCTATAGCTTATGGTTCCAGGTCACCTTTAATCATCATCAGAGGTAACATGAACGCGCAGCGTTATATCCACGAAGTTCTAGAACCCTATCTTTTACCCTATCTTGACACCCTGGCAGATCCAACTTTCCAACAAGATAATGCCCGACCACATGTTGCAAGAGTCACAATAGACTTCTTCCAACATAATGATGTCACATTGTTACCATGGCCACCAAGATCTCCCGACTTATCCCCAATTGAGCACGTGTGGGATATGATGGGTAGGAGATTGCTCAATTTGCAACGTCCTCCTCAGACTCTAGAAGCACTTCGAGGGGAGTTGTTGGTTGCCTGGAATGAGATACCACAGGAGGACATTGACCACCTGATCAGAAGCATGCCTAGGCGCGTTGGAGAATGCGTAGCACATCAGGGTGCATCCACACATTATTAAAGGTCAAAAGGCTTTAAAGCAGTGCAATCATTTTGAAATTTTTATCATTTACTTATTATGCTTCATTAAGTACTTATACAAAATTTTATTAAAATAAAATCATTTAAACTGGGTGTTCGGATTTATATGTCACTTAGTATATGATACTTGATACTTGTCACACAGAAATCTTTAATAGATTAGTGGAGGGGGAAATTAAGCTATGACTGAAATAATTATTATCATAGTAATATATGACGCACTGGTATGTTTACTCGACTATTACAAACATTTCACATCCTAACATTTCTTGTTTCTTGTCGCTTAAAAGTGGATTCTGACATTGTGCGTCCGGGTGGCCCAGACCCCCAGCCCCTCCTTATCCACGCCACTGGACTAGACTCAAAAGTTCTCGCAAAATCAAGATACATAAAAAATCGGATATTCGTTTTTCGTCTATATTTTGTTTCGTTTTCTGCCTAATATTCCTACTGAGGCCTCACTCTATCCTTCCCGAAGGCTTTGGCTTAGGAAAGCCTATATACTCGTAGTATGATTTTCCTTGCAAAACATAAAGCAATAAGCTACATCCTTTGACTAGAGCACCACCTCTCCAGCAACAGCGATGGCAGATCCTGCCGTTGCCAAGCAAAATTAGTTAACACCCAGAAGATCAAAGTCGTTGTTTCAATTATCAGGGAACAGGAGCTCGACAGCTCCATTATGTTGAGAATGTGCATACAAACCCTCTCGGTAAGTTCGAGTGTACTCTATGATCGATTGCCGTGTTTCTGGGTCACCGGCATTGCAAGGGAACAAGTTACCATCTGCCTACCTATATTGGTCTTTGCTCTTCGTAGATTAATGTAAGCGGAGCACGTGGGAGTTGGAACATGAAACAGTGGGGTAGGCAATGGATGGACATCTATGACGTAACAACGTTGGCTCTGGAAGACATCTTAATACAATTTATTTGCACGAGACCTTTGGGAATTCGCCATGCTACTAGAGCATCTGATCTACATTGCTTTTAAAAAAAGCCGTCCTCCTCACTGTTTGAACGGGAGAAGTTAGCAATCTGAAATTTAAAAATAACACCTTAGGGGAAACGTTTTTTGAAATAAATAAGGGCTCATGTGATATATTATTTTGAGGCTCTGTATCTGTACCTGAATTTACATTTTAGGGTAATAAGTAGCTCCACAATGAGGAACCACATGACTCCCGGTACTCCTTGAAAGATGTCCCAGTATCCCGTATGTGGTCTTGAAAGTGCCAGCCTCCGCTACTACGCTTAAATATAACTTCATCACGCACGAGTTTCAGCTTACTAACTTTAACCATTCAATAAGTTGAAATAAGTTGGAGAACACTATACGAGTATGGTAAAGCGCTGTATGTGTTAGTTAATTTTTTATACAGGATATTTCCTGAATACGGGTCAAAAATTTCGAGTGAATACTACAATCTCCCGATCACAGACTGCTAAAGCCTCGTTTTCAAATGTAAGAGTGATATTTGCTGGAATATTTAGGTCAATTAGAAGTTCGATCTCCGGATTCTCCATCCAGGGTAGTCGTTCTTAACAATTTTTGTAAATTTTCCTTGATTGTATAATTATTTGTACCAAGGATACCAAATAGACCACATAAATAAACATGAAAAATATCTATTGCAATAGTCGGAGAATAAAATAATCCGTAATATTGTTGCTTATTGAAGACATTATTTTCTAGAATCTTCTTCACGTCTGTGACAGGTTGAAAATCTCGAAATTGGAGATATTACAGACCAAAATTTTTGCTACTCTGTATACAACAACTGACCAAAAAATCTTCTTTGTTCGTATTTTCACAACAAAAAACGTTTACTTGTTAGAAGTGTTAGTGTTTTTAAAAGTTCCAATGCATTAATTGTACCAAAATGATAAAACATTTTTATAACATAATAATCAAGCTGCTTTGACTAATATCTGAGTAGCGTTGCTTTGGTTTTTAATAATAACAAATGAGGATGGCAACAAAGTGGGTATTTGTTCTTCAATAAATTGTAAATACCGTTGGTCATTTAGTGTAGGTGGTAACTCAACGGGTAGTATTAAATATTGTCCAATTATCCTACCCAGAAATTAATTTGAAATTGTACTTGGTGGCGGGTTTGTATTATTGCATGAGGATTTTGGTCTACATTGCCCATGGTTAAACTTTCTTAAGAGCCATGAACAAAATTTCACCTTTGCGGGTTCATCATCCGTGCTTAAATCATGTACTTTTTGCAGGTGGTATAGATGGAGCAGTTGCTCTTGAAAAATGGTATTTACTGTACATTTGGGAACTTGAAATTCTCGAGCATTCCTAACCCCCAAGTGTAGGATTTTCAAAGACTGCATCTAAAATATTTTCTTCTACTTCAGCTGTACGTACAGTTCGGGAAGCTCCACTATGTCGGTCCATATTTTGAGCAAAACTACCAAAAATCCAAATGGCTTTTACTACTCATAATAAGGCTATAATCATTTCTTAAAAGTTTCTCGTAACCGCTGATCGATTCGCTGGAAAGTCTTTGAATTCGGCAGGTGTCTATTAGGGAATCTGTCAGCGTACAATCTTTGTGCTTTTAAAGCATTACATCTTGCCAACCCGTACATTAAATGCATATCAGAATATTCATCAAACGTATACCTACTCCAAGATGTTTAACAACTTATTGTCAATTTAAAATTATTCATGAAGTTTAAAGCAATATTATGACAAACATTAAAAACCATAGCAACGCTACTCAGATATTATCCAAAGCTACTTGATTATATTAAAATATCTCGAAAACTATCAGCTTTAGACACTTTAGCTTTTAGACACATTGTTAACAATATTGCACCCGACCAATAATCCCAAAATTGTATATCGAACAAACTACTCAATCATCCGTTCATAATCTACGGCTTGTGAATAAGAACTGAGACGCTACTGACTGTCTCCAAATGGACAATGCCTCCCTATAAACAATACCAACCCGTACCTTTTGATATTCAAACCGGTTCCCATTATGCTACGTAGGAAATGGTGCTAGCCTACATAGGGGTTGTAAGAGAGTTTTACTCATGGGTCAAGGTTACCAGACAAAAGACAATTATGAATGGTAGTCTTTAAGGATCATTCAAGCCTAATGAGCTTCAAAATAAATTCATCTCACATATCAAGTCAATGCCTACATACATTGCTGTTAGCTTGGTTAGTTATGAACTCGCAAATTACAATTAGATTGATCGGCAGCGGTATTACGTAACTTGAAAGGTGACATTATTTCGTTTTTTTGACATTATGTAGGTTTCTTATGAAATAGTGTAGGTGTGCCTACAAGATGTCATCTAAGAACTATTTGTACACTACCAGCTAGTCAACAAGTTGACATTTTACCGGTTTTTCTGACATTGTATAAGTTTTTTACGTAATAACCCTGCCGATCGATCAAATTTACAAAGATTCCAGTTCACTAAGTCCCGATTACAGATTAGTTACACATTGACTGACAAACTTTTAGTGCGCATTAAATTTGGACGGTCCATTTGCAATATTTGGATTTAAGTGATTGAAACCACAGACGAGCTTAATACCACTGTGTCCCTTTACTCAAGTACTCAAATTTGTATGCAGAGCCTCCCTGATTCTTTAAACGTATATACATTTTGTAGTACATGGGAAGCCGGACCATAACCGAAAATGCAACAAAGCGGAATCATTAACAATCTTTCATTTATTTTAATCTATTTTATACCTCAAAGAACTTGTAATTGGGTACAGGTGTGGATGCTCATTGCGAGTAGGCAATGCTATTCAATGGTATTCTATTTTTAGATTTTAGTCCAATCATATTAGCAAATTTCCCGAAAAAACACGTGTTTTTGGGATTCAATCGAAAGTGTCGACAGGGTCAAAAGAACTTTTTATTAAAGATTTTTAGGTATTCACGAGGACTACAAAATGAGACCACACGTAAAATGTTATTACATTTGTTGTGTGATGTTATGGCCGAAAAACGAGGCAAAATGCAGTTTTTGGCACTCGTTGGTAATGCGATGATAATTTCACGCAACTACAACAACAAAATTGGAGTATATTGGTCAAGGAGTTTTTTGAGAATTTCTAATTGCACCTGTTTTCCGGCCATCACTACTAGTTTACTGAGCATTATATAGGGTTCCTTCAAAGAGCATTTAATAGCAAAATACACGTGTTTACCTTGCTGATATGGATCACAAGCCACTCCGAAAGATAAATGTTATTTTTATGCGAAAAACAAAGCTTACGTTTTTTCTGCTAAACAAATTCAAACATTTCGTATTTGTGAATAATTGAACAAATGTGCTAAAATCTTCAAAAACATACGTTACTATACACATTTTAGTACAAAGCGGATGTGTCTGTCATCTTTTGTTGCGAATTACTCACAAATACGAAATGTTCAGAAGAAAAAACGTAACCCATCCTTTTTGGCATAAAAATAACATTTATCTTCCGGAATGGTTTGCGATTCATATCGGCAAGATAAACTAGTGAATTTTACTATGAAATACCCTTTGAACTAACCCTGTATATTGCTCAATAAATAAGTAATGATGGCCGGAAAATAGGTGTTTTGGGATAAACAATTAGAAATTCTCAAAAACTACTTGACTAATGTACTCCAATTTTGTTGTGGTTATTTAGAACTACGAATCCTACGAATATAAAGAATTTCAAATATCTGCGAGAAACCATCGTCGCATTACCAACCTGCAGTTTGCCTCGGTTTTCGGCCATAACATGTTTGCTATTTGTCGGATCTTTTTACGTGTGGTCTTATTTTATAGGTATCATAAATACTTAAAAATCGTATATGAAGAGTTTTTTCGTTCCTCCCAACACTTTCGATTGAATCCCAAAAAACACTTTTTCTCATTCTTTGTTGTCGAATAAAAACTTTTCCCACAAAAATTGGTGTATTCATCCAACAACTTACAGCAATAAAACCAGACTTTACAATTATTTCGGAAACCAGGTATATTTTCGTCTAATATGATTTGACTAACAATAAAATTCTTTAGGTCGTTTTCTGGTGTCCTAGGAGACCATAATTACTTGTTATGCACGGTATTGTAATGTTTGGTGACAACAGCTGTCAAGTTTTGCCGCGAGTAAACTCGAAAAAACTGCTGACAGGTGCTGTCATACAATTTTTACATATATAGAAACCATTTGTAATCCAAAATTGCGCGTTTGTGATTGGTAGAAATTAAGAAGAGGGAAATAGTCAAGTGCAAAAGTGGCAGCTGACACTTTTTACATGGCGGCTGGGCTAACACTACCACTCATGCCCAAAATTGTCTTACGTCAATATTACTCGTACCAAATTCTGGAACTTGGTCAATATGTCAACCGAAGAACCTAGTTTTCCCGAACTAACAGCATGACTCTTTAACTAATGATCTCTCCTCTATCGTCTTGATGTCCGAAATTGAGGCTCGTATTTCTCATGCCAGTTCTGCCGCATAGCCCATTCCTCCGCCGTCGTTTCACTTGTATGATTACGAGTACCAGCCCATGCCTGTCCCCCGTTCAATTATCCTAGCGTTCCCTCTCCCTTCCCTTCCATCTCCATTCCCTTCCCATTCTATCCCGACGTTTACCCCTGAACTTCAGTGACAAGCCACGAAGGTCGAAGGTGCATGGTCGATATTTGCAATTGTGCAGGGGCACTAGGAGTTTTAGCGTTAGGTGCATTATTTAGTTCACTCATTACTCCCTAGTCGTAAATATGAATGAATCTGTCATTGCAAAAACCACATGAGATACACGTGGTCGTTATAGTCCATCTTATCGCTTTGCCTAAAATCACTTATTCCTATTAAAACCATTGACTCAGTCTTCCTCATTTGTATGGATGAGAAAATCTTCTACTCGTAGATATACGCTGAATATTTTTGAAAGCTATTTGTTTGGATAATATAAAATTGGAATCCCACGAACAACACCTGTAATTCAAAATCAATTTTATTGTTAAAAAATTCGTTCTGCTGCCTGGTAGTCAAATAAGTACGTGGATTCATTTACAAACGATTGCTGATTATCGAAGAAGGTGAGTTTCTGTACTTTTAAAATATGGATAATTCATGATTTAGATGTATAACAGGAAATTTGACTTTCCCAGGGTGCTCGCGTTGCCAGGCTCTCTCCTATATACCTTAAGTGTAATAATAATAATTTTATTCCAAAAAGGCAGATACACTCAATTGCAGGAAATATCAATAAATATCAATAAAGCACAGCAAACAGATTCATAGATAAGAATAACAATATTCAGGCTGTTAATAAAGTATGTAGACAAACTTCAACCATCGAATCCTTGGTCAATTTGAAGACGAAATTTCCATATTAACACGGGTCCGCAACTTCATTGTTTTCATGCTAGAGCATATTAGCACTCAAAGAAATGATATTGTCCTAAAAAATTATAAAAGAATGGGACGTATTTTATTTTAATTAAGTATGCCCTGTGGTGAGTATCACATGATTTACAGACCCAACATACGCATAATGTTATCCAGCATTTTTTGAAAAAAACTAGCATGACATTGATTTGTTTTGATCGCAATACTTTTAATATTAATTCAACGTGATTATCTACGAGCCCCTTCCCACTTCAGTTGGCCCACTTCAAGTTTTGTACCACAATATGCCTCTATAAACTAAACATGACGAAACTATTTACTTCTAAAACAATTTATTTTCTCATAAACATTTTAGATACACTTTAGTCGTAAAAAATACATATTTGAAATCACTTAGACCTATAACTAATAGAACATCTGAACAAACAATGTGCGAATAAATGCGCGAAGTTAACAAAGCAACAATTGAAAGATTACCATTGGGTAACATCACCTTTATTTTTTATTACGGCTGAAATTCTTTGGGGCACAGTGTTAACCAAGTTTTGGCAAAAATTTGGTGTAAAACAATCTCATATTTCTTGAAGCTTTTGTCTCAGTTCGGTGATTGTACGAGCAGGATATTGTCGTAGAACCTTTTTCATCTCGTGCCACAAAGTTTCAATAGGTGACAGATCTGGACTGTAAGAAACCTATTTCAAAAGTGGTACATTATTTTCTTCCATCCATTTTATAGCCTTTTTTGAGGTATGGCACGCTGCACCATGTTGCTGAAACACAAAATCTTGGCCGGATGTCAAACATTCTTCCATCACTGGTAAAAGCGGTTCTTCTAAAATTGCCAAATATTTGTTTGTATCCACATTTCCATCAATAACGTGAATTTTTCTTACTCCTTTTGATGACATACTGCTCTAGACCATAATGGATGTAGGAAATTTCACTTTTCTCTTCAAACAGTCAACATGGAATGCCAGTACTGCGACTGTCACCAACACAAACTTCGAATCGGGCCTCATCACTCCATTGTATTGCACACCATTGCTGAGGTGTCCATTGTCTGTGTTCTAGCCCATCTAAGCCGATTTTTATTTTGCAGTGGAGTTAATAGTGGCTTTTCTTTGGCCTATAAACAAATTGTGCAACTTTAGGGTTTTTAGTTCACTTTTTTTTATAAGAAAACTTACCTTGCAAGTGTTAAATCCCAGTTTGTGGGCTTCTCTATGAGTTGTGGACCTCGAAATTCTCCTTCCAACAGCGTCACTCCACAGAGCACTTAATTGTAAATAATTGGCACGCCTGTTTTTCACGATTATTCTTCTCAATGCTCTTCGGTCGGCATTTGTGATATTACTTGTTTTCACATATCGTGGCGTAATATTAACTGAACCAGTTACGTTATATCTTCTAACAATAGTTCTCACACTGTACCGCGATAAGTCTAACAAAGTTTGCAATTTCTGAGTTTGATTTCCCAGAATTAAAAAATTTAATTATCAGTAACCGAATTTTCTCACTAATAACCTTTCCTCTACCCATTTTGAAAACCTTAACTACCCAAAACTATTTTAAACGTATTCTGACAGCTGTGATTAATAAAAACAATTGTCATGGCTTTTATTTTTCACAGCCACCTATGCGTTATAGACTTATTTTGCATTGAAATGAAAATAGGTTGATATGCTGTAACTGCAACATGTGTAATTTTTATGCTGCAAATTTGATTAGGGAGTGATAAAGTTGGTGTTTTCTACTATATATTATCAAAATATTCATTGTTAATATTTTAAACTTATAACACACTGATACATTTTTATTATTTGTGTTTGATAAGAAAAAAACTAAGATTTCAATAGTTGGGCCAACTGAAGTGGGAAGGGGCTCGTAGACACCTATGACGTACCCAAAAACAATTGAATTAATTTATTTTCTCAAATAATTCCACAGCTAATTGTCATAATGGTCCAGTTCAGAAATCAAGAAATGACAGATATGCATTTCGTTTACGGAATGGTTCAGCGTAAAGCTTGACGAGATAGTCGTTTGTATGGTGTTCGATTTCCACACCGCCCGCTGCCTAATGTACAAACTTTTATCAACATTCATGCTCGACTATGTGAAACAGGCAGTTTCAAGAGACCCGCAAGTGCAAGAACCATCCAAATCGAAAAAGCTGTGCTTAATAATATCTAAGAGGACCTTACAACAAGTACACGAAAAATTGCGCACCAGCTAAATTTAAATCATATAACGGTATAAATTATGAAACATCAGCAACTTTTTCCATATCATATAAGTAGATGGTCTATGGGGATTCGGTCTCAAAACTTCCAAAATCCGCCACCAGAGGCGCTGGCGTCGCGCGCCATTGACAGGTTGTTGGACGGAATCTGTATTCATGAGTTGGGGATTCCGCCGCTAGATGGCGCTGTCAAACCAAACGGAATCTGTGTGTCATTGGACACCTGTCATGCGTCATTGGGCATCTCACGCATAGATGGCGTTACACGTCATCTGTCATACGTCATTGGACACCTGTCATTGATGGGTTGAGCATCTCGCGCATAAATGGCGTAGATTTGTTTGGCGGTGTACAAACCTAACGGAATCTATGCGTCATTGGACAGCTGCCATTGATGGGTTGGGCATCTCGCGCATAGATGGCGCCGATGTCGCACCTGTCTGGTGTTGGCGTGGATTACGGGGGGCAACGTGTATACAGGGGTGCATCGAAAAATAGCGGATCGATGGACCGACGGTATATCGTTAAATCGTATATAGCAAGGCGTGACCTAAATAGCGTGGTGGGCTCCTCTGGTCGGTCGGTCGGTCGGTCAGAATGTCTCATAACCTGTATACGATGTACTGTTATTATTATACAGGATGATACCGTTCAAAATGAAAATAGTATAGACATTCTGACAATTATTTCGCAAACCAGAGGTATTTTCAATAAAACTACAATAATACGTTTAATATTTTATTGAAAATAGAAAAAAACTACATAGGTAATATGATATTTGAAAACCAGTGGCGTAGACGTTCAACATTTCTCTGGGTACAGGAAAATTGTCCGTTGGTGTGGCATGGATTGGAATCAGCAACAAAGTTTCCAGTAGCACACGGTGTACCATCATACTTGCAAACATCAATAATGTTGGGAAAAACACCAAAAATGTGACATTTCTTGAGTAAAAAGTTTGCTTTCTGTTCTCCACGAACGTAGACATAGTCAGCCGCATATATCACCTTATTTTTAATTATTTCATTTAACTTGGAATATTTAACGTCGCCGGAAGAATATTTAAGCCCATGGAAATTCTTCTCCAAGTAAGCGACAGTTTTCTTGTCTTTAGTATTTAATGTAGAAAAAGGTTGCGGAGGTGTAAAGATGTAATGACTTTTCTTGAAACCAATTTCGATACATAGTTCTTTAGGTACGAATAATCCGTCAACTGTAAAGCCTTGAATGTCAACAAACGCGATCCTCATGATGTCTGATGCGGAACTGAGAGTCCTTCGTTGCTTACGAGATGGTTTTAATAACTTCGGTGAGGGGGAAGTACTCGATTAAGCAGTCATGTATAATGATGCAGTAGGCCTTGGTGTTGGTTGGAAAGCCAGTATCGGCTTCGATATCCAATCTAACATCAACAGTTGATGATTTCATGGTTTCCTCTTGTTTGGAACAGTCAATAACAAACAAAGCGCGATTTTTAAAAGCGGTATAATCTAAAAGACATCTCTTCAGAGGAGAAGAAGAAGTTGTATAGCTGGTTTGAAAGTCGCTATAGTTGAAATGAGCTTCAGTAAAGTGATTGTTTGCAAAGTCCAATTGCATACGTTCGTTGGGATAGTATTCACCATTTAAAGATACTCGAATACTAGCAGCATTCACGTGATCAAACAGGGTAGGGTCTGAGGTTGCGACGTCACGTTTACCGGTTTGGAAACATACTATAATGAAACGTGGTCTTTCGATTGCGGTGCTAGTTTTAACTGACCATATTTCTCTTCTCGCATCTGCGGTAATTGCAGGCAGTTCATTCAGATCCCATTTTCTAAACGGTATAAGTATCGGCTTATCAGTTTGAATAGCTTTCAAAAGTTGTTCTTTCACATCATCACTCGGGTAAATATGTTTGATTTTCAGTTCCATGCTTTCAATAGTTATTTTCGCTGTCGTCGTCGTTCCAGTTTTTTCCTTGATAATGATACAATCGTTATCGTTTCTAGCTCTCACAAATCTGAGAGTTTGTCTGCCACACGTAATCATAGGATAATCATTGAAAATGTTGAAAATATGTTTAAGCGGCATTAGCAAGCTAAAAGACTTGTTATGTGTTGACGCCATTATAGGTGTTGAAGGATAGTTCCATCCAGCTATAGCCATATGATTTGAGTCTTCCTCACTGTAACATACGTAAGCTCGGACAGTACTTACAATACCAGGATCACGTACTGTTTCAACTTCTCTAGCGGATTCACTGTAAGTGCAAGAGTCAAATAGGAAGGCACCAAAGTTTGGAGCTAAAGATACATCTCCTGCTCCTCCTCCTCCAGTTATTTCAACTTTTCCTTTGATAGATAGAAGGGAAGCGTTAATTGCAAAGAACGAATCTACTTGATTGATGCTAAATTCCACAACATCATTACAATTAAATGACTTGATGAACGGCGTATAAGATCTATACTCAGCCTTGCGAATAGATTCATCGAATGCTGGAGATCGATATAGATCAAACATCGGAGAAGTATGTGATGCTGCTGCTGCTGCCTCCTCAGTTTTTCTCTTTTTGTACATGATTCTTGTTGTTGTTGACATGATATCCAAGTGAGCGTAGAAACAGGATATTTGATGTAGTTAGTAGTAGATGTCGTCGCTTAGGTGCTTGGGGTAATACTGAAGTTGCCTTGGAAGCACCACTATGTCTTATAATCACTAATCCCATCTGCGCTTCGCTCTCAACTCCAACACAAGAGTACTAGTTTCACCTTGAAAGTTTACAGGACGACCGTCTTGATCTAAAGCCAACACTGTGATGTTGGTTATTTCTTGTTTCGGTATAACAGGTAGATATAGTAAATTTACAGGTGTTTCGACTATAGCGTATCCAGGATCGGCTGTCACAGCAAATTCGTAGATCGTGTGTGCAGGCGTGTCTCCGTCAAAGGCTCCCGACGTAATGTTAGCATCAAAGTGTATGGTTGATACTTTTATTATGTTTACAGGTAAATCAGAAGAATGCTTTTGACCAGGATTAAGAACTTTTTTCGAGAATCCCAATAGAGGTCCAAGATTATTCGGTTCTGTAAAAACTATTTTATAATACTTGCTAAAGATTTCACATTGCAGTGTATTATTGTTAGGTTTTAGAGAAAAATAATCATCCGGAGGAGCAACTTCATTTTCAAGATTCATTTGCGTTCGTATAAATGTTTCTATGTCGGTAATTTCATAACAACCTGTCGGAAACTCGATGACTTTTAATTGACCACCTCCACCTATCCGGTCGATATAATAAAATTTATCTCCTTTTTCAATATTCGGTATGGAATTGTATGAAGTAAAAGACCTAAGCGCCAATTCATAATCTTTTTTCGGATCCAACACTATCGGTGTTGAAGGACGAAATGAAAATATATGAGTAGTGCTATTGACTCTCAACAACTGCGACATGATGAATGAAAAAATATAGCTGTGTACTAAGCATTTATTCAAGTTTTTTTTTTTTGTTTATTTTCGAATGGATAATTTACAGAAATAACAATTTGCTTGAGCAGTAGCCGGTCCATCCCAATGTGTTGTCCAATCAGGTCTGTTGTAGTGAACATAGCATGGAAGTCGTATTTGAAGATCAAAATTGGATGTGTATTCTGCAGGCAGTTTGTGCCATATACTCAATAATTCTGCAGGTCTCACATTGCTTATTAAATATTCCAGCGGCGGAATATTCTTCTCAAACTCTTCTAATGTAAATTCCGATAATGTTTTATTATCCATCGTTGTTGTTGTTATTGTTTAGAAATTTCAAACACAATTGTCCGCAATTAACTTGATTATAAGTTTGGTAAGGATCGTTGTTGTAGAAAATTTTAGCGTTTTTCAGATATCGAACAAGTTCCTGTGGAGGCTTCAGGTTACCAAATGAATCGAAATACTCAACGTTGTTGTTTATCTTTTTATAAGCTACCCAATGAGTTCCGTTGTTTTGTGAAATATCTAAGTTCACGACGGCGCATTCTCTTTTACGTGGACCGTCTCGTGGTAAAGTGTCACGCATGAAGACACCTCGGAAATGAGGTATGTTCAAGAGCTTCGCATATTGCTTTATTTCATAATCATAAAGCGCTTTCTTGGGTAGCTTGATGTTTAGTTTTTTTGAGTTTTTTTTTGAGGTACAACCCATAACCACCTTTAGCATTTTTTCTCAAATACAATCCTTTGCCCAAAGACTCCATAGCTTTGTTATGGCGATGGTCTTCCTCCAATTTCTTTTGTGCATTCTTGGCATCAACGACCGTTTTGGCCACACCTGCAGCTCCCCCTGCGAGCGCCCCCAAGGCACTTAATCCGGCGAAAAGGGGGATCAAGGGTAGGAATCCCCCAGATTTTCCTTCGATCGGAATTATTCTCGGTAGTCGAACTTTATGTTTTCCACCTGCACTCTTCACCGCTAATCTTGCCGCTTTAAGAGCAACCAATGCAGACTTTTTTAATGTCGTGGTGGTGGGAGCATTTTTCTTCAAGGACTTTGTGATTTTCGTGAGAACACCTCGTCGAAAAGATGATTTCTTCTGCCCCATACCCAATTTTCGCTTAACTTTCATTGCGGTGGTTGTTAGCCAAGCTGCAGTCTTTTCTCCTAGTGAAGCGTCAGGTGCTTTTACACGTTCCCAGGCTCGGTTCTCAAGAATCCAATCAGCTTTGTGCCTGTCTTTCAAATTTTTGTATAAGGCGTATGCAATATCGTGGTCTCTTGCAGCACGATCCAATGGGTTCTTTCCAGGATCTCCTCGTGCTAACCTCTTCTTTAATTTAGTCCCCGCTGAAAATATACATATACATGTGTGAGAATGAAAAAAAAAATATCCTAATCTGTCGCACACTTACGTCCCAGGAACTGATACGAAGGTACGTGGAGTTCTATCGGAAGATTATTTATCAGAGAGTTTACAACACCTTCACCCTTGTACGTTAACATGAGAACTGTTGATGATGCGTTAGCAATATCTACATATATACTTTTACACATTCCTTATTCGAACGCCACACGATGAAGGTTGTTCAACAAGAGCAGTCATTACCCATTGATAACTTGGATTTTACAGCAAAAACTCAACATAGTAAACATGGTAAATTGTTACCGAATTCGTTTCGCGCTATCATCTGCGGACCAAGCGGATGTGGAAAAACGAACGTAATGCTGGCACTGCTTTTCCATCCAAACGGTGCTAAGTTTAAAAATGTTTACGTTTATTCAAAATCGTTGTATCAACCAAAGTATCAACTGCTTCAAGAAGTGATTTCCGCTGCTAAGGGTGTTGGCTATTTCCCATTTAAGGATAACGAGGAAATTATAAGTCCAAGTAAGGCTAAAAATAGCTCTATATTTATATTTGACGACGTGTCGTGTGACGGTCAGCAGAAAATTCGAGAGTATTACTCCATGTGTCGTCATAAAGATATCGATGCTGCATATCTCTGCCAAACCTACTCTAAAATTCCAAAACAGCTCATACGAGACAACTGTAACATTATAGTACTATTTAAGCAGGATGAAATTAATCTAAAACATATATTTGATGAGCATGTATCTCCAGATGTTACTTTTGATGAATTCAAAAAGATGTGTTCGGAATGTTGGGCAGAAAAGTACGGTACGTTAGTTATTGTTAAAGACTTTCCTCTTAATTATGGTCGATACAGAGTAGGATTTGATAAGTACATAAAATTGTAGGCTTATCATGTACGCCATCATTCAGTAACATGATGTCAAAGGACCAAGTTGCCGTTGCTAGTCATAAAAGAAAGATCGCAGAACTTGCTCGAGCTATACGTAAAAAGTATCTTACTTTAAAGTTAGGTCGAACTGCAGAAGATGAATCTATTAGAAAACTTTTCAAACCAATATCTGAACCTCTTAAGCAAATAGCTAAGACTCAGCAGCATCCTTCATTTATTATTAAAAAAGAGGAAAAATTGAAACAGGATGATGATGATGATGATGATGTATTCACACAGAACCCAAACTATCTCAATTTAGAAGACGTGGCTTCAACTGATGAACAAGGTAATATACCGCCGAGACCTGAAACACCACCACTACCTGAAGAAATGCGTCCTGCTGATTTTTCACAAGAAGCAATAGAAGAATACTTAGATCAATATCCCCCAATAAGCCATAATTATTTACAAGATTTTTGGACACAAAACGATAAAATTGATAAAAATTATGGACCTATATATACCGACAACATTGGTTGGATGTTAGGTAAACGCCGAATTAAATTTGATAGAGCGACTGGCCAAATACAGATATTACCTGAGGGGACAAACTTAGCAGGTACATGGTTTCGTGGCACACCTGGGCTGTATCAACTTTTATTCTATAATGACCCAAACTATGCAGATGCAGATTTACAACCCTATAAAAATCTATTGCAAAGTACCGGTGTTCATTTAGATTCGCTTGGACGCCTAAAAGGTTCGACAGGATTTAAATATAATCACATTATTAAGCCTCTCTTTAAAGATGTGCAGAAAAATAAAGGTACAATTGTCACACGATCAACATCTACAAAAATACGTAGTCCACTTAGTCGATCATTAACAAGATCCACTCCCTCAACAACAACAACAACAACAACATCATCAACATCAAAACCGCCAACAGGAAAAGGTATCCGTGATTACTTGACATACAACGAGGAACCAATCGAATACGTGTACTGGGATGATCCCAATGAATTAATCGATCGACTTAAACTCCTTATGGCATCTCAGGAAGCTGGCAATACGTCGCATGATAATGAAATAGTAGCCATCCTCAACGAGCTAAAAGAAGCTAATATAATACAGTAATCTAGTTCCTTGGTCTTTCAGTTACACGATGAGTCTTGATAAATTCGGACGTCGCTTTGATAAACAAAAGACACTTCCGTATATGCGTACACCGCCAAAGTTAACACTACCCCATACTTCTGATGGAAATGTTGACTTCAAGAACGTAAAGTTGTGTAATATAAAAGATCCCACAGATAATTCAGATGCGGCAACTAAAAAATACGTAGATACTTCAGTGATTGATTTAAAAAAAATAACAGCAAAAACAGATCAAATAACAGAGTTTATTTCGAGAAATCCGCCTACTTCTGGTAAACATATGGCAACAAAAAAATATGTAGATGACTCTATTGCAAATATAACAACAAGAATAGAACAGGAGTTGGCTACAATTAAGTCTCATACCGATTTGACTCCAATACGGAAAAATATCATTGATTTATCCTCTGAATTACAACTTTTGCAAGGACGCACATCATATATATCATTGAAAACATTCGATCTTGCTAAGCGTATAAAGCCGATGGAACAACAATTTAAAGCGTTAAAACATGATGACGTACGCCAAGGAGAAGCTACAACTAGTTAACGAGCTGCACAAGCCTGCTCGAAAAAATTATCTAAGACGACGTACCATCATTAAAGGCTTAGACGATTTATGGCAGACGGACTTGGCTGAAATGCGACCTTATGCTCATCAAAATAAAAATTTCAAATTAATTCTCGTCGTAATCGATTCTTTTTCCAAGTTTATGTGGACTAGACCGTTAAAGACAAAGACGGGTGAGGAGATAACTCGTGCGTTTTCGGATATCCTCGCACATACGGAACGTACGCCGAAAAATCTACAATCTGATCAAGGTAAAGAATTTTACAATAGTAAATTTCAAACTTTAATGAAGAAGCATGATATTAATCATTATAGTACATATAGCATCAAGAAAGCGGCCATTGCTGAAAGAGCCATAAGGACGTTGAAAAATAAACTTTACAAATACTTTAGCTTAATGGGATCGTATAAATGGATTGATATATTACAAAGCATTACCAATGAATACAATGGAACACGTCATCAAACCATCGGATGTAAACCATCACAAATTAATAAATCCAACGAAAAATGTATCTTAAATCGAAAATATAATCATTTAAAAATCGCGGGCCCGCGTAAGTTTAAAGTTGGTGACATTGTACGCATCAGCAAAACCAAAATGCTATTCGACAAGGGATACGTTCCAAGCTGGACAACGGAATTATTTAAAGTTACTAAAATTAATATTACCAACCCTGCAACGTACATGCTCGAAGATATGCAAGGTGCACCGATCAAAGGAGCCTTTTATGACGAAGAATTACAGAAAACAGCCAATCCAGATGTTTATTTAGTTGAAAAAGTTTTACGTCGTAAAGGTAAAAAAATGTACGTCAAATGGCTTGGCCTTGATGCAAAACATAATAGTTGGATTGACAATGATGCGATCGTCTAGGTGTATGGGGTGGGGGGGTTTCTGCTAAAAGTGAGTTCTCAGTCGGTTGCAGTCAGTCAGTCAGTCAGTCAGGCAGCTAGTAAAAAAAAAAAATGGATACCAGTGGTAGTGGTTCAAGTTGCAGCGAGTTTGACCTCACCACCAGCAGCTCACACGAATCATCTGTAAACTACGACCGTGAGCTGGATGCTATTCTGGAAAGGTACGAAGAAGCGGCCAAGAACGAGGACCATTATCTGCTGTACACGCAGTTTCCAAATGGATCATACCAAATTGGATGCGGTCTAAGCCCAGCGAGATCATTTACTCCTGCTGTAATTGTGTGGAACTCATCACGGTTGAAACTATCTTTCAGTTCCTATGAGTGGGAACAATTAATCACCCAGCTCAATGTGGTAACGGTGAAGGAGACGGAGGAGCAGGAGGAGGAGAAGAACCTTCCTGACAAGTATGATCCTGTCGAAATCGAGTGCGGTGACTATTGCAGAATTCGACGACTAATCTATGATAGTACGAAAATTCTCGAATAACCAAGCACAACATTAGTTTCTACCTCTCAGAAATGGACGTGAACGCTCTTTTAGAAGCAAATAATGAACTTTTAGTACCGTATATGTCTATGCTAGAAACTGTTGAATTTCCAAGCTATTATTATAATGCGCTTAAGATTGTTCGAGCTAGTTTTAATGATCAAAATTATACGTTTTCAGATGCTATTCAAAATTGTATACATTTAAGCTCGTAGGCTGTACTTTACAACATATAGCGTTAGGACAACATATATTTTTCTATAGACATAGGATCGCTAATGATCTTGAACGATTTAATAAAGTTTTTGTAAAATGCATATCTGTCGTTTCATTTATGATATACGTCACGTAACGTGACACGTTGACGGACGTGACGTGACACGTGACTACGTGACGTGACACGTGACGCACGTGACGTGACACGTGACGCACGTGACGTGATACGTGACGCACGTGACGTGATAGTGACGCACGTGACGTGCACACTTTGTTCAAAATACCAAAAAGATGTCTTGATAGCCCGAAGAGAACCGCGCCACAACAGCAGAGTAATGTTAGTATTGTGTGTGGCGTGTTTTTTTTGTTTTTTGAACACGCTAAGTTTTGAACTCCAACCACGCACTAACATTGCTTCTGATGTTGCACACCTCTGACGACCTCAAGCTATCAGGACATCTTGTTGTTGTTGTTGTGAACTCTCTTACTAGAAAAATCTAACGAAATCAAGAAAACATCTTTTTATAAATATTCATTTATTAAATCTAATTACATACATGTTTGAAAAAATATATATATATATATAAATGTTAGTACTACATACATGTTTGAAAAAAAATATATATCTAAATGTTAGTACAATAGATAGAGAGAAACTGAGGACGGATGAACGCTTTTTATATATTTTTTTGTAATTTGTTTGCTGTGATGTTTTTTTTTAAAACTCAATATCGCTGTCTACATCAGATTCATCAAATCGGATTCGGATGTTATTTCTAGACCTATCATGTAAGGCATCTCTGCAAGATTCCTGGTCTTTTAGTTCAAACACTACGCTTTTAAAGCAGCTGTGACACCAATTATACTTTTTTTGGTATACGTTCAAAATAATGTCATGTGCATCGTGAACCTCGTGAGAATGGTCATAGCAGGCAAATAAACGTTTATTTAAAGTTTTATGTATTTCTTTAAATTTAGATAAACAATTTTTACATACGTGTAGGTAATATTGGTCCAGCCAATATCCACTTGTCCATAGACAGTAACTAGAATAATCTTCAAAAACATAACCCCAATCTGATTTTCCTAATATAGTGTGAATTAAATTTGGATCTATTTCTTTGTGACATCTAATAAAGTTAATTCCTGTATATGAAGAATCAAGATCATTTTTGGCTTCTTTAATCATAGCGTGCCATTTATATAAAGGAAATTGTTTCACAATTTCCGTAGTTAATTTCCATGGTAGTGGAGACTGCTCCATGAATTCTACTGCTGATGAG